>JAUMHE010000330.1:904846-925340 GCA_032359235.1 Enteromius mattozi | reverse complement strand
AAAAAAGATAAATGATTTTATATATGTGTGTGTGTATGTATGTGTGTATGTATATATATATATATATATATATATATATAATAAAATATACATGCACATACACATTATATTATATATATGTGTGTGTGTGTGTTTGTCTATATAGGGGCATACTGAAGCAATTTATGAAGAACTGAGAACTACAAAAATAACAACCTAATAATCGTTAATAATAATAACTTAAATTCAAATTAATACGTCAGCTTACCCCAAAGCATAAATATTTAACTTGTTTCTATTTAGCAATAGGATATAAGCATATATCTAAATAAAAAGTACATTTCTTTGGACTTGGTAGAGTCTTCGTGAATAATTTTGATACTGTCAGAGGAGTTCTGCGTTGTCATTTAGAACAGTTGAATTGAATAGACATATTTTAAAGAATGCCACAATTTAAATATTTCATATACTTTTGAAAATCCAGAGTTAGTTGACCCCGATAAGCGCTCATTGTCACAGTTGTAAACACGACGGCTTTCTTCTTTTATGAGGAATTCTGCATATATGCGCGTATGTCTCCCAGAAATCTTGCATAATTTAACCAGTCCAATGACAACTTTAAAAATCCTGAAGTGTTTTCAGATAAGTTTGCCATATGCATCAGACGTTTAGCCAAATTTCCATGTGTGTGGCATCTGAGACTACCAATTTTTTTGTTACTGTAGGCTACACAAAACTGCTGAAACTAGACACTAACTCCACAATCTAGTACTATATAGCTCAGAGTCTTTGTAACGTGTTTTCAGCAATACATTTCTAACATTTATAATGTGTTTAGAAGCAATGTCCTGAATTTACACAGAATTAAAGTGTGGCAGTTAAGCTAATGCATCATCTTAAAAAACACAAACAAAATGTGTTTCTCTTGACACCAGTTTACTAAAAAAACAAAACAAATTAATTCTAATAAAGTAATTCTATATTCTGTACACACCACTGATCTATATATTATCATTATATATACATCAGTGGTACACACACAGAATGATATTTACTCGTAGGATTCTGAAAGTTTTGCAAGGGTGTATGTGGCCATACTGTCTTGATTTATTAAATGACTCTATAGCCAAAATACTAAAGTATGTCGCAATTTAAAAAGGCAAAATTAATATGCATAACTTATGAACTGACACACTTCTAACTGAATTTTATTTAGATTATTAATAATGAGAATCAAGACGTTAGCTCCAGTAACAGCATACAGAGGTAAATAAATATAAATTAGTAACAGCATAGGTTTTCCTGTTCTCTTTTACGTTTACATAAACAGAAATGATTTCTAATTAAAGGTGCTGGAAATCTGAACAAACTCTGGACAAAAACAGTTTTAAGTAAATCTGGCATTATTTACTAGTTTCAAACATCTAATATAAGGGACATTACACATTTGCAAGAATATTACATATACTGTTACTGATATTTTGAGCAATATATTATATGTAATATTCACAATTATCGAGTTGCAGTTGCAACAACAACAACAAATAACTTTCAACCATCAAAGTAAAACTTGCTGTTTCATTAGATACCTAATTCTAACTTCATTTATCATTAAAGTAATGTTTACCAAGAATAGTTGACAAAAATAAAAATATAATTTAAATACCTATTAGTGTTATAGATACAAATGTAAAACCTACATATTTCATAAGCATACAGATCATAATCAGCAAATGAAATAAGGAACAAATGCATCTTTTTTTTTTTTTCATGTGTATGCAACAGAAATATTCACAGAATTAGGCCTATACTTAACAGTGACTGTTAATCGGTTGTCCATATGATCATTGTGTTTTTGATCATTATTTCAGATTTCTTGCACCTAAGAGGTTCATTTTCAATCGAGACCTGCCAGGATGGACACGTACCTTCTGAAGTGTTTGTTACAAATGTCTTTTTGACATCAGAACGTCCGAGAAGCATTCATATTTTTCTTCAGGTTTGGGTAGGAATAAGTGGGGAGGGTCTGTTCAATGAAAAATGTTTTTTACTTTATTTGCTGGAAATTGTTTTTTTTTTAGATGTTTGATTTTAAACATGTTTTATGTGTTGGAATGAATGTGTGTATGGACTGTGATCTAGTTAGAGATTCATAAAAACATGTCTGAATGATTATTGTGAATTTACACCTATATATATATATATATATATATTCTTTTTTTAATTAAACAAATAATGAATCCGTGAATGAACAAACCTTTTCCTAAAGCCATAAGCAAACCCCTTATTTGATGAATGTCACTCGGTGGTAGCGCATACAGAAAATAAGTTCAATTACTTATTGAGTACTTAGTGTATTTAATGATTGTTACAGAATAATGATTGGCTTATGTAGCTAGAGCAAATGTCACACCTATTCATGAAAATGAGATGTAGGCTTTGAGTTACTGCCAGCATTTTTCTTCCTCTCACCGATCAGAATTCCAAGGTTTTTGCACCTAAGTATCATGTAATCACAGTGAATTGCTTGTACCTTAGATATTTATTCCCAGTAAAGTGCTATTGATGTCATTTAGCAATGCGTAAAAGGTCTTGGACACATCAAGAGAACACATTTTCTGACTCTTCCTAATTAAACACACAATTCAACTCATCAGTAGAGACTTAAAGCAAAGATTCTGTATGTCTGAATTTACCTTCCTCCCTACGACCTTTGTTTTCATAAAACAGTAGGCAAAAAGTTTACGAATAACCTACTCTGATATGCACATCTGATGGACACTTTACTGTCCCATGAGGCCACACGAGAGGCTTTGAGAATGGAGGGGATTGTAATTGATTCTGTAAGTCACATGACAACATGGCAGATGTAGAATGTCTGCCTTTCATTCTTGGATCATATTTCCTGATAACCAATCACATTATAGCCTAGAAGTCATTTGAATTGCTTTTAGAGTTGTACGACAGCCAGACGGCATAGAAATGAATGAGAAGGGTTGTGAACTAAATCCCACCAGTCACAAAATTATCAGTTAGTTCTCTTAATAACTGCACTTTTTGTATTTTTGTTTTTTTTTGGGTAAACACCAAAAATAGATGTATAAAAAGACTTGAAGATTAGTTGAAAGGCTGATTTAGAGGAACACTGACTTGCTGTTGTGTTCTGAGTTGGATTCAGTAATATTTTCCTAATGGGAAGCTGGACTGTTAAATTATGTATAATTGGTATAAATCGCTCTTCAGTTTAAATTGTGGTTGCTATGGAATAGTGTTCGTTCAAACAAATCTGCTTCAGTTTTTGATGTTACATGTAACAGTGGTGCAAAAGCTGGCAGTACCTTAAAACCCATACAGATGAATATGTTGATACAAAGAATATAACAAAAATGTATAAAACAGGAGGTTAGTCTGTGTGTATTTACTGTATGGTGCTGCCGAGAGTCACATTTCTGTATTCTCACTGCATTCAGGATAGAAGTGTTAGCAGGAGCTCCAGGGGTAAGTGTAAAAGCTGTTATTTTGCCCTAGATTTTGTTCATTCATGTATTCAGTTTTCTTCACTGCAATAGAAAATGATTGTTGATGGCAAATACACACTCTCAATCCTTTTGGGATTTCATATCTTATTTTAAACAGGTGTGCATCTCACGTGACCCGTCAGTGCTTTATGGTATCAACGTTCACTATTCGATCAAATCCTTCTCTTGAAGAAGCCAGGATGCTGTTCTACTAAACTTCCTCACCTTTTTTAATCTTTGAGTGTTTAAAGAAGAATTTCCTGATCAGGTCTTGTTTTGCCTTGTCCCTTCTAAGCTGTCCTCTTTCAACCATGAAAATGAAGAATCAGCCAGCATAAAACCTATTAAGGATATGAGTCTCTCTTCACACACAAAAAAGGAAGAACTGTGAAGATCGGCATGATGTTTTCCTTCATCTCACAGCTGTGGTCCGATTGAAGACGTCCCAGTTGATCATCTGCATTCTTCTATCTACATATAGGCTTCTTATTGCCACTGCTTTTACCTTGTTTATTCTGCTGTGGCATTCATTTACATTTTGTTATACTTTCAGATTTCAACTAATGGCATTATTGCACTTTAAAAATATGATTTATTTATTTATTATTATTTTTTTATTGAATGAATCATCTTTCTAGTTCATCTGTTGAATTGAAGAGAATTCCTGGAAAACCATTTGGCAATGCCAAACCACTTTTCATTTGACAGTCAATATTTACCACTGACTGGTGTAATCGATATGTTTTTTTTAAATTCTTAATATCATGTTCTTTGTGTGTGTGCTTTAACTTTCGTTTTCTATTGCAGTCGAGATATCAAAACATTATATTTTTTAAATAGATGTTCAATGATTTAACCAGTATTATTGGTGTTTAATAATGAATTTTTTGCAAATATAACTTTAGGGTTTGAAATACAGAAAGGGAAGTGTGTGTGTGTGTATGCGTATGAGTGGTTTGCGAACACTTGCCTTAGACCAGCAGTGTTAATGCACTAATTTTATCATTGCGCAGCATGAGGAACGCTAGTGGACTGACCGCCGCTGACCTAGCCCATGCCCAGGGCTTTCAAGAGTGCGCCCAGCTGCTTTCCAATGCCCAGAACCAGCAGCTCAATCAGCTTAACGGGTTCTCAGCCAATGGCTCTGTGTGCTTTGGGGACCGCAAGCTAATTCAAGAGCGTGGCATCCTTAATGGGGTTCCCAGCCGAAAAAGGTCTCTTGATTGCATGGAGTCTAATCTAATTAAAAAGGCCAGAACAGATGGTAGGTCTTGAGTGAATGTTTAAAGTTTGATTTTTAAAGACGAAGTTGGGTCGCCACTTGCTAACGTGAAGGTGTCATTGCAGATCTCGGATATCAGCCGATGAATGGAGTAAACGGATCCAGCGGAGAGGACCAGATGGAGAACATGCACATGGAGTTTGGCCAGGCGCTGAGTACCCCAGGTGGGAACAGACTCCTAAATGGGTCCAATGGCTACATCAGTCCAGAGCAGGACCGGGGGGTTCAAATGGAGAGCTCGTCCTCTCCAGTCCACAAAGAGTCAGAGATCTTCACCGTGACCTCCATGCAGATACCATGCCGTTGCACTAACTCCTATGCCTATTTGTAGGAGCGCTTGCCTTGGCTTCATTTAAGCTCTTTTGGTGATGTGTGTCTGGGAGGGAATATAATTTTAATTTGATGGCACACATCATATGTATAGAACATGTGATTATAAGTTGCTCACACCACCCCGGCTGTTTAACTTTTGGTAGTATGCACTTTGTTTTAAACTAAAATGGAGCAGGTGTTTTGAGTGGTAGAAGTAAATGTTGAGTTTAGTTTTGCACAGTAACTTCCCCGAATGCCGTTTTAATTTTTCACACTTGGATTCTAGTGCATTCCAAAAGCAATTAAAAGATTTTTTTTCTCTCTCTCTCTAAAGTACTTGCATGATGTTATGAGGCTGTTTTTATGCCCTGGAATCTAAACTTGGAAAGTATGTCTTAGTACGACACTGATTTCACAGCTTTTCCTGTGAATTGTATTTGCCCTGCCAAATTCCTGACCTTGAGTTTTGTAACATAATTGGATTTTGGTTTAGGCTGTTGGTTAATACTTTTGATACAAGTTGCCCATATTATGTTCCTGTTAAGTAGCAAATCAAATTCCAAGTTAGTGCTTTTTTTATATATATTTCCATGTTGAAAATATAAAATAGTGTGCATTTTGTTTTTGTGCATCTTTTTTTATTTCTTTAACATATAATTCTCTTGTTCTGCCAAAGCATATCTTATCATGAATGTATAAAGTTTATCTACAGACCTTCGTTGTGCAGTTTTCATACGTGTGTTCTTGTAAGGAAGTCTAGGTGCCATTAGGTTGTAGTTGATTTTCTCTCTTGCTGTTATTGCAAAGTCTGTTGAAGAGGGTCTGTTGTTAGATTTGTTGTCTGCAAGTGTTTAGCAGTCTGAAGGTTATTTTTTATTTTATATATATATATATATATATATATATATATATTTTGCATAAGATTTCATATGTAGTGTAGAAAATATTTGCTTAACTGACTAAGTATGGGAAGTATGAATTGAGACAAAGGTGATCCATTAAATGCATTGTACTTTCTTTAAATGCATATAAATATTGTCATTTCACTCAGAACAAATGCCAGAAATTTTGCACTTCAGACAGAACAACGCATGATTGCTGAAGGGACATCTTAATATTATAAGTGCTTATTTACACACCGGCTATATGTGACACATAGAAATATTGTTTGTGTGAAGTTACAGGATGCCTAAGATGGATATAAATGTAATACTCATTAAATGTTCTCGTTTAACAATCAACACTGACTCTTGAATTTGTGCATATCAATAGTTTGTAAGAACATGTTACCAAAACAGAAACAACTCCGCAAGTGTTCACATAATACTTTTTTTGTAGATTATAATGCGGCACACATGTACCGTCTATTGGTTTGCACATTCAGTAACCTCTGGACTATCTTGCTGCCTCTACATATGACATAAATGAGATTACGAATTAAGGTAATAATAATTCAGAAGGCAAAATGTTTAATGTCGAAGCAAATGTAGGGCAGTGTGCCAGTGCCAGAGTTGAGCAATATCAAGGCTTGAAGCAGGACTTTAATCTCAAGTTCAAATGTTCAGATATAATCATGTTATGTAAACCAAACTGAAAATGATATGAGCAATGTAGACCTGCTGGAATGTGTTGTGCAAAACAAAGCAAAAAAAAAAAAAGCATGACTGAAGAAGCAATCTTAATCTTTCTTTAATGAATTATAATTCATGTGTTCTCTTTGATGGCAGGACTCCCATTAAACGGACATTGCCATCCTGTGCAGCACCTCAATGGAGGTGACCTGATGCACGAGAACGTAAATGGAAATACAACCGAGGTTGAGGGAGGTGATCATATTGGGAATGTGGGTGTCTCCTCACATCCTGGTTGCTCTGACAATGGCCTTCATTTTGGGCATCATAATGGCTTCGGAGATACTGCTGAGAACATGGAGGACGCCAGCAGTCAGATAGAGCACCGCAAGTCAGTCAGTGTAGAGGAGCAGTATGACCACATCACCTTCAACACCATGCACCTCTACCATGGGTGTTAGGACATCCCGTCCAGACTCATATGCTTTTTATATATCCATATACAATGTGCTAAATTGCTTTAAGTCCATGTTCTTTTGAAATGGACACTGTATTTGTATTTGTGTTGTTTTAAAAAAAATTGGAGTTGGAGAATCTGGAGGCTGATCATTTTTATGCATTATTTTTAAGGACATTTATTGTATTAATTGTGCCTACATATAAAATATAAGTGTTTACTAATATCTCTTTCTTAGAGCTGTGTGTGAATAAAATGGTTGATGAATTGACTGAATCATTTGTATTATTTATACTATTGTTTATATTTTGTAGAACGAGTTTTTTTTTTTTTTACTAAACTGATAGTATTTCGCAGTTCAAACACTTAAACTACCCTGATCTCTTTATAATTTATAAAGTACCAGTATTTGCCTTCCTCCCTTATTATCGTCCAACATATGATCGAGGAAGTGATTAAAAACTGTTATGAAATAGCTTTCACGTCAGAGTACTATAAGGTCGTCATTTATTGCATTTCCCACGCTTAACCACTAGGAGGCCGCTGACCTCATTCCTTCCACAGAAACGTCATAGAGCCTGTTCCTCCGACTAAGACCGTACCAACGTTCAGAAAAATAGGGGGATTTCAGCCATTAACGACAAATCATTAAATGATTTCTCTTAAACCATACATATTTCAGACTAATTGCGGAAATATGCGTCGTTGCGTATTTAAAAACAAAACACAAAGCTGATTTATACATATCTTGTATGACGTCTTTGCATTTCCAGTCGCAAATAACCCCCTGTGTGGGACAGATGGTATAATATAGTCTCGTGAAAAGACGTCTTGTACTCAGAAAAGAATATTAATCACCAGTGTTGTGACATATACAGTTACCTTAACATTTCTTATTAGGCTCTAAAAATAATCGCTGACGATTTTTAGTGTAGTTAAAGATGTCTACTCCAGCTAGAAGGCGGCTCATGCGAGATTTTAAGCGGTGAGTAGCTGTTAAATGATAGATGTGTTTGTTTTGGTGGAATAGCTTGCTAGCTAGTTAGCTTCACACCACCCAGTTCGGTAGCCGATTATTAAACGTAATATAAACTATTCAAATAGGACATTTAGTGTTGTGCTTATCCAGTTGAGTCTGTCGGTAGTATCACGTTTACTGTTTACGTTGTGTGGACTCACAGAAACTCTACGTGTATCTTAGCTTAAGAGCTAGCTGGCTAGCGTGAGCCGGTTGGAGAAGTTATTCAAGCTTGACTTCTCTGAATGCGAGTGTTATTATTGCTGTTTAGCCTATATATTTGTATTTCTAGTAACTTTTATTAGGTAATCAGAAGCCACGCTTTGTCGTGTAATATCCCAGGTGTTTCCTAATCGGTTTATGTGATTGACAGACTGAAATACAGTTTTATGATAAGAGTGTTATGTGGTGGTCCCCCAGGCTCCAGGAGGATCCTCCAGCCGGCGTCAGTGGAGCTCCGTCCGAGAACAACATCATGGTGTGGAATGCAGTTATATTTGGGTAAGAAGAGAGCATATCGGGCTGATCGAGTCGATTCTGCGCCAACCAGCTCATGTAACAAGGTTTCCACGCTCATGGAAACCCTCCAGATATGGGGGATGACAGTATTGACATTACCCGACCTATACGTTTTATGGAAATGAATTGCATGTTTAAATATTATGCAACTTTGTCTTCAAAAAGTTTGGGGATTTATTTTAAGAAATTACTACTTTTAGTTATCAAAGACGTTTTAGATTGATAATTTTATGATGTTTCTGTTGTTACAAAGTAGTTGTATTGCAAATAAATGCTATACTTTTAAACTTTTGTTCAATATTGAACAGTAAATCAGCATATTAGAGTGATTTCTGAAGGATCATGTGACACTGAAGACTGGAGTAATGATGCTGAAAGTTCAGTTTTACATTGCAAAAGTAAATTGCATGTAAAAATAGATATTATCTGTCATATAAATAGTACATTTTGTAAATGTATAATATATAATGCGTATAAATTGTTGTCATTTACCATTTTAAATAATTGCAAATAAATAAACTGCAAGGTTTTGAAGGGTAGTGTGTGCAGGTATACGTTTCGTTGTCTTTTGAGGTCTTGAGTAAATCTGCCTCACCATGTGTTCAGGGCTCTAGTGCAGCATGTGTATTGCTGTTATTTGATATCACGGTCAACATGCTGTACCTGAATGTTCCATGTCTGTGTCCTCCTACCTTTGACCTTAACATTGCGTTTCTGGTTTTTATACGCAGTCCAGAGGGAACACCTTTTGAAGATGGTAAGTGTCTGTCTGTTGACCTTTCCAGCATGAGTAAAGAAAATGAGTGAAATGTGTTTCTTTGTCAGAAATTAAAGATACAACGTTGTTTCTGTTCTGCACACAAGGTACCTTCAAACTCACAGTTGAGTTCACAGAGGAATATCCAAACAAGCCCCCAACTGTGCGGTTTGTCTCAAAAATGTTTCATCCAAATGGTGAGTGATACTTCCTGTTTTTCTCTGATTAGAAGCTTTGTCAAAATGAAACCGTACCCAATTCTCTTAATGTTTTCAACAGTCTACTCGTGTAGTACATTCTCACACAGAATCTGCTGCTGCTAAATTTAGTCATTCAGTCAGTCATTGTACTTTTGCATTTAACATAGTCTTATTTTAAAAAAAAAAAATACAAAGCAAAAAAACATGTAATACATTTATGTTTGCTTATGCATTTCTTTAATAATGGTAACTTAATCAGTGTTGCCAATTGGGCTACTTTTAATTTTCTTTCTGCGGGACGTTTTTCATGTCCGTGTGTTGAAGCAACCCCAATAACTTGATCTTTAGCCCCCTGGAATGCTAATTTTATCAGGGAAAATGTGTATTTTAGACGTTTTATTATTATTTTTATAACTAGGAGTCCCCCAGAAAAGTGATTGGGCTAGTTTTGAGTAGCAAATGGGCGGGTTTTGCTGAGAAAACCTGGCAACCCTGAACTTGATACACTAAGATGATTAAAGTTGACACCAGAGTTACTGTATTTTCTGGACTTTGTTGCTCTGTGTGGGATTGTACAGCATTAGTGAGCATTTGTTTGGTTTCCACATGCTAAAAAGTTAACTTTATCATGAGCCATGCATGTATTGTTAATTTTAACATAGTGAATATGTTGTTCTAACTCTTCTCGTGCTGTCTTTCACAGTGTATGCTGATGGCAGTATCTGCCTAGATATTCTTCAGAATCGATGGAGTCCAACTTACGATGTTTCTTCTATTCTGACATCAATTCAAGTATGTTAATTAACAGTTTTATAGTCCTTTTATATTATTCTAGATTTGTCCCTTTTGAATGCTTGAATTATTTTCCCACGATATTTGTTACATTCTTTAGACCTCAATTTTGATTTCTCCTTCTTTTACAGTCTCTTCTAGATGAGCCAAATCCTAACAGCCCTGCAAACAGCCAGGCAGCACAACTGTACCAAGAAAACAAACGGGAATATGAGAAACGGGTGTCAGCGATTGTAGAGCAGAGCTGGAGGGACAGTTGACCACATTCACAAGCCATGTTCTCACTGAAATGTTGTTTTCCTTTTGTTTGGCTCTTTTGTTGGGGGATAGTTTTTCAAATCTCCATTTTTAAGTTTTTATGCACTTTACTCATGCAAGATTGTGATTTTTGTTTTATTTCTTTCCCCCATTTTTGCCTGGACTGATTTCAACCCTCATTAAGATCAGTAAAAGGGGTTAATATCCTTGGTGAATAATGCTTGACTAATTTTGCATATGGCATGAACATGTAGTGATTGTTCTTCTTTGCTAAATGCATAAGCATCTCAAAAAAAAAAACATCATGGTTGAGTCAATCAAGGCAGTCTAATCTGAATTCATGACTCACTGAGAGACGCAAGTCATAGTAGTGTGGATGAAAATGTTTTTGGTGCTTTGTCAATTTTAATATCATGGTCTCACTCAAAAAGCAGTTAAAAGTGTCCTTTAAATTTCGGTTTTGCTTCAGTTCTTCTGGATTAGCATTCGTTATGTTGGTTTAGTCTCTTCTTGGCTCTGCCAGAGGGTTGGCATGCAACCATATAAGTGGTGAGCATCTCTAGTAGGCACTGAAAACACGAGATGTTGGCAGACAGGCGTGAGGGTTTATATAAATTATCTTGACCGAAAAATGGCAATATGATGGGGAGTATAAAATATATATTTACTGGTCAAAAAAAATTGAGATTTGCTGGAATTACTCAAAGTTACTCAAAATATCCTCCAAAATCCTACAGATACACGTTAACTGCAGTTACTTAATATCTTTTCACGGCTTGCAGCACAAGTCCAATCAATCAAGTGAAATCATCTTTTTCCAAGCCCTTGATCTTTGCAGATGTATGCCCTGTTACATGCATGAATGCCTGAGTGTGTACTTGCCTCTATTAATCTCTTGTAAATACAAAAACACATCTGAATTTTGTGTACAGATTTTGCACTGGTTGGCAATCTCATTTTCCAGCACTTGTAAATACTTAAATAAAAGGTGAAACTACCTTTGTGAGTAATACGTTACTGATACTTCACATTTTATTTCAACATTTCTTTAACAACAGCAGAAGTCTATTTCTATTTAAAGCACAAGATCCTTTAATCCTTCCGTTGAATGTTTTTAATGCACCAAGTTAGCTGAAACATCACAATTATATTCTGAGAAACCGTTATAGACGACATGGGAAGTAAATACTGCAACATAATACATTTCAGAAAAAAATAACGGATTTTAAGAAATTTAGATTTACATCCCTCTGCAGTCAATGGGTGCCATCAGAATGAGAGTAGCTGATAAAAACTTCACAATAATTAAATAATCCACACAACTCCAGGCCATCAGTTAATGTCTGGTGAAGTAAAAAGATATATTTTCGTAAGGAACAAATCCATCAAGGGACTTTCACTCCTGGCCAAAAGAAATTACAATCCATAATTTAAAATGTCCATACCCTGTTGTCCTTATTATGGATACGAGAGGATTAGTATTTTAGACGCAAGAAACAATTTGAAGATAAAACATTCTAGTGATGTTTTTTTTTATATTACTAATACATACAGCTTGGTTTCACAAAATGGACTGATGTCATGTTGGATTATGTTAGCAGTTGTTTGTACTCCCATTCTGACGGCACCCATTCACTGCAGAGGATCCACTGATGACTAAGTGATGTAATGCTAAATTTCTCCAAATCTGTTGAGATGAAGATACATCTTGGATGTATTCCCATAAAATATAAATTTTTCAGTGAAATATGTAAACTTTTTTTTTTACATGAACCTATGTACAGTTATGCAAGGCATAAATACAAAACTGATAATTGAAAATAGTACAAATGCATTACACTATCTTGTAGTTGGATGGACAGAATACTTCCAATGTTGTAGAACATTGATAACCAAGTAGTTGATAAGTGAACCCTATCAAACATATCCCTAAAAGACACAGCTAACAACAAATGAAGAACTCTAGTCTGTAACAACATCAAAGGCCCTGGCCTCTCTCAAAACTGGACGCTAAACTCCTGAATAGAAAATGGCAACCGGCTACACCTGTCACTACCTGTTGTACGCTCGTTCTTTCTTAGACCTCTCTAATGCTTTGTCCATTGTCTTCTCATTGTCTCCCCTGCACTTCGGACAGTACCATTTTCCTTTGGGCTTATGGTGCAGGCCAACACATGAGAAGTGAAACCACTCAATAGTGCATTCATCATTATCGCAACCTATCATCTCTCCATAAGACACTTGCTCGCACAGGCAATAAGTGGGTTCATTGGGATCGATAGGCAGATCTGTCGGCGACGGCTCCCTGTCCTGCTTGCTTTTTGACCTCTTCTTCTTCTTCGACGACGTGGATGAGGTCTTGGCCTTCTTTTCTTTCGGCACACCTGAACCAACCTCCTCATTGTGCTCCATGCCATAATTGGAGTTCTCCCGGTTCTCCGAACCATTTTTCTGCCTTCGTGAACGCTTTCCACCAGATTTGTCTACTGAAGTCGGGGTCTCGTCTCGTCTCCGGTCCGCACTCGGCTTACTGACCGAGAGAGTCGAAGCAGAAACTGGTGTCATGGTTACGGTTGTTATGGCACTGGGGGTGCTGCCCACCGACACGGTGCTCTCCGGCGAGTCCTGGCAGGCCTGGAAAAGCTCGCTCTGCCACTCGAGCTGCCGACTGCGATTCTCCACCATTTCCACCATTTGGCCTGCGATCTGGATCTTTTCATCTCCGAGTTCTTCTGTGCGAATCAAAGAGCGCTGGATGCAGTGAAGCAGACGCCGCCTCTGCACAGGATCGCATTCTTGTCTGTGCTTTTCATAAGCCTCGTCCAGTTCATTGAGGATCTCTGCAAGAACAACGCCTCAAGATTAATGTAATACAATAATAATGGGAATAATGTTTACTTTGTCAGTCTATACATCTTTACCATTTTAACCTCCAATAAGAAGTTAGTGATCAAAGGATTATTGCCTAAGGACACTACAAATTTTAACTAACAAATATCATCGTATTTGATTAATTACAGCACAATAGCTTTTTTAAGGTTTCTGAAATGTTATGTTTAAATAAAAAAAAGAAAAATCCCACATACAGTCCGCACTTGCAAATGTATGCAATGATGGGCATACAGGCATATTAGACCGAAACATGAGTTAATACATTTATATTTTGATAAATCTGCAAGTGCAGATAGTGTGCAGGATTTATTTTGTTTTTGGTTTTGAAGTTGGATCCTTTTTGGTAATTTTTTTCTTTGCTACTATCAATTATTACAGGTGTACGAGGTTGATTGTTGACTAAAAATACACATGTGGAATTATCTAAGTAAACATACCTAGATTTGCATACATCTCCAGAACCAAAATCTGAACTGAACAAAACTATTTTCAAACATTTTTTTCTAAACAGAGGGGATTCTGGATATTAAACACTCCATAAATCAGTGAGGGGACCATGTTTTAGGAATCAAATGTATAATTACCAGGTGAACCGTATGTAAAAAAAAAAAAAACATCTTCAGAATGTAGATATGAATAACACTCTTAAGTTGTGGAATATGTAAATGCTAATTAATTAGAGATTTCTGGCTAAGTGCACGATAACAAAATATGGTCTAAATGTTTTATTGTACTTAATCTACAGATTCAAATAGACCACGTGTAATCAAATAAGCACATACATATATATTTCGCAAATTTTCTTTCCTATAGTCTAAAAGAAGATATGAATAAAAGAAGCAAAATAGCCAAATCTCAAAATTTCCCACAGCATGGAATAAAAACAATGGTTTTGCGTCTTTGCATGAAGACGTTTTATATGTTACATCAGACACAGTCGCTGACCACGTGATTCGTGAATGTATTGTCTTTACAATATTTTAATGACTAACACACAACTGTGATTTTAGGTTACACAATTATTTAGACAGGAAGTTTAGTGGCGCTGTAGAAGCTGCAGGACTCAGCACTCCCAACCAAACAGGATGTGTACTTAGTGATTTCACAGAAGCCTCTATAAATTTAGGATATAAATGACAAATAAATCTACTCTGTATATTTGCTAAACTTTGCAGCTTTGACCTCTCAATCGCGCGACGCGGGGAAACTTTCACGTGCTAACGGTTAGCCGCTAGCCAGCTAGCTAGGCACCTAACACCCGTAGCACAAACAATGCAGTGTTTTTCTCACACTTTTGCTACACACGAGCATCCGTAAGCTTTCACCTTGATATCTGGCGTCAATTTCCTTCATGAGAGACACGCATCTTTGTAGGTCCAGCGGCAAAGACTCGACCAGCTCCAGATACTCCTCAACATAGTTCACAACATGAGAAGACTCTCCGTTTGAAGAAGGGTTCAACATCTCTTCACACGCATTTAAGAGGTTGGTAGAGCAGTATAAATACGTTTTATAATAGTTAATTTTTTTCAAAAACAAAACTCTGGGCTGCTAGTAAAGTTACTCAGGTAACGTTAAGTGTGTTGTAGTGAGTTGTGCAGAACCAGTGACGCTTCTATGGCGGAGACCTAGCTCATGAATATGAAGTACCTCGCGATGACGTTGTTCCACAACCTTCCAACAGAATGTCTTAGTAAGCAGAAGTTAATTAATATTCATGAGCAAATCCTGTAACGTTTGCCACAGGGTCGAGTATGCATACTGTTGTTGCACTTTAAAGGCGCTTGGTGGCGTTTGGTAGCAAGACTTCAACGGTTGCTTCAGAGGACCTGCAAATGAAAATGACCTCCATGTTTATATTAGGTTTGAGTTTAGTGGAATTTAGGATGCAGTCTATTTAAGACATAATATATCTATATAATATACTAGTTATAGCTCATTTCCCAGATATTTGTGTTTGGAGGGTGTAGAGAGTTATAGAGTCTTATATTATTGTATTATTGTGGGGAATTATGTGATCTGGCACTTGAAGCACTCAATAATTATTTTTATTTTTTGGCTGCACAATATTAATATTAATATTTTTTTTATTGTTTGTTATACTATGTTTGCATCTTCTGCATACATCAAATTAGCAAAATATTTATTCATTTAATTTTTTAATTTATTTATTTTTTATTTTTTTACATTTTTTGAGACTAATGCACCGGAAATCTGAATAAATAAAATGTCCATTTATGTATGGTTTATTAGAATATGATGATATTTGGCCAAGATACAACCATTTAAATATATGGAATCTGAGGGTGCAAAAAATATCCAAATATCCTAGCCATGCATATTACTGCTAAAAAAAATTAAGTTTGAAAATATCTGTGGTTAAATATCTTTATGGAACATGATCTTTACTTAATAATATCCTAATGACTTTTGGCATAAAAGAAAATTCAATAGGTTTGACCCATATAATGTATCTTTGCTATTGCTCTGACTTAAAGCTGGTTTTGTGGTCCAGGGTCACATATAATGTAGTAAATGTGTTATTTTGTTTTTCTCCCTTCTTGCAAATCTGCTGTTTTAGCTTTATTTATATGTAAGATATTTAAAATCATCATGCACGGTATTACATTTAGAGTAAACCAGGGGTGTCAAACTCAAACCCATTTTGTCCTTTCTACATATCCTTTAGCTACTGTGATAATTGTCATCTTAGGTTAAAGGATAGTTATGTTCTTCTGTCTTCACCAAGAATGCCCTGCAGGGGTCACTTGTGTTAAGGCAATGAGGCTCTTAATGTTGTTTATCCTCAGCTGTGTTGTGTACTGGCACATCATGTAGATATTCTTTTCTCTCGAGTGCATCACTGTGGATTCCTGCTTTCAGTTACAGCCCCGAAGAGAATTCCTAATGAGTTATCCTATATTTTAAACAGTTGTGAATGACCTTTGAAAATGGTGAAAGTAGCTCTTTGTACATCTGTGTTATTAGCAGTAAAAATGTCAGATGACTAAAATGTCGTAATGTGCAAATGAGAGTGGAAATGAGTGTAAAGTTCTCCAGAGGCCAGCACAGTCCAGTCTTCCTTGTCTTGCGTACTCTGACCTGAGCGGTGTCGTAAAGAATTACCTCTTGCGCATTTCACTGTCAATGGAGAATTCAGAGTTTGGACAAATTAGGTTACTTTCCACATTAACCTAATGTCAAGAATGGAGGTGTTGTCGTAAGTGAGGTTTTGCATAGACAGTCTCAAGCTTTTTTTTCAGGATTCTTTTCTTTATAAAAACATAAAAAAATCTTACTGATCCCAAACTTTTGAACAGCTAGATAGATAGACAGATAGATAGATGTATGTGTACATAGTATAGTAATAACAATATATTATGTATAATTAGCATATCCTAAACCAAACACTTACCATATAGTATGTAGTTAATGTTACGCAGCACTTAATTGTGAGATTTGTGTGTATGTATAGAAGTATGTGTTACGAGTAAACCTCTTGTTTTCAATTTACAAGAAAATTAGCATATGTTATGAATATGCAGTCCTTTGTCATAATGCAGTTTATCGGTTTTTCATAATATGCTTTTTTTTATCAAAAGATGGAGCTTTTTAGTCCTATTCTCTTTTAGCAAACTTTGTTGCGGTTTTTCTAAAAGTCATAACTTTTACGTATTTTAGGCTTTTGTGTTTACACAGTGTACTTTTTACATTTTGGTTAATAGTCTTACAGTTTTGTTAGAGCTTTTCTTTGTCAAATGATCAGATCTCAGTAAATCAGCCCTGATAAATCTATTAAAATCACAACTTTATATTGCATACCTTCTGTTGGTTACATTTTGTAACTTATAATTTAGTATTGTAACTTATTTGAGTGCTCTTGCACTTTATTTGTTTTGCTGTCTTTGTTAAATCTTAATGTTTACTGTAACATGCTGTTAATTGATTTCAGAATATTTGTTCCTGTTGTGGATTAATGAATCCAGCTCTCTCATGATGTAAACATATTGTTCAGCTCCTTTCAGTATAAACAAACCTAGGCTTGTCTGCTGTGAATCTCATGACCCTCCAGAAAGTCACAATGTCCTGGAATACAGTCATTGGTAGCTCACTTTACTAAGTACTATACAGATCACTTCAGTTTTGTAGGATAATATGCAATTATGCTCATGGTTCAGACTCAGCTGAATTGGTTTTCAGGCAGTGGGTTTGAAATGTTAGGACTGCTGAGTGACTTCATGAATGAGTTCATCAATACAGGTTAAATAAGTGCTGATAATGAGATACTCGGTGAATAATGCTGCTACCTGACCTCACTCTGAACAGATATAATCTCTCTTTCGTGAACACACACAACAATGGCTTTGGAATTTATTGAGTAAGTGCAAATAATGAAATCACATCAGATTACCATAAAGGGAAAAGGAAGACCTGAATAGTTTTTTGGAACTGTGTTTTATGCATCTCTGTAAAGCTGCTAGTTTTACAGTTGACCCAGAAACCTTTAGACACTTAAAGCTGTACAAATGTCATTGCATTGAATAACAAAATATCAACTAAAAAGAAAGATAGCACAAGCAGAATGTTTGGGATTTATTTATTTATTTTATTTTTTTGTTGAATTAGATGCCAAATCAAAATTTAATTGCATCTTCATTTCAGACAAAATAAACAAAACTAACAGCATAAAGGAAACTTTTTGATGCCCTTTTTGGTGCTTTTGCTGTAATTCTTCAGACACTCTGTTAAAATACCAGCAGTTGTCAGATAAAAACCCCCCTTCAATTCACTTTCTTGTCATGCCTGTTTTTGCTGTCCACATCCTGTTTATCCTCTGTATTTCTTCACCTCTTTGTGGGAGTTTCTTCCTTCATTCTGAGACAAAATGTTACGGGGACTAGTTGGAGAAAGAGAAAAGAAAGACTTAAATAAGACTTAAAGGATTACTCTGCCCCAAAATTAAAATTCTGTCATTAATTACTCACCTTTATGTTTTTTCATGTCACAAATTAATATATTTGGAATCTGAAAGCTGTCTGACCCTTTATAGACAGCAATATAGTTAACATGATCAACATCCAGAAACGTAGCAAGGAGATCAGTACTCAATCGTAATTTTACAAAGCAACAAGAATGCATTCTGTACGCAAAGAAAACAAAAAAACCTTATTCAATAATTTGTGCCTTCCACATCATCCATGTGGTGCAGCTGACACAGAACTGCACACGCTGTTTGCATTTAGTGGATATTCTCCAAAATGGCACTATGGTAATGTGGAGGTAACGAATTACAACGTCTTGGTTACATATGTAACCCTCGTTCCCTGAAGGAGGGATCATAACCGGCCCCTCAGTGCAGGCCTCAGGTTCGTGGCAGAAGGGACGTAAAATCTCTGTTCCCTCCTTCAGGGAACGAGGGTTACATACGTAACCAAGACCTTCCCTTTCAGTCAGTCACTGTGACGTTACGTCAATGACGATTGGAGGCTGTCCAACATGACCATCCCAATGCCGTGGGGGCCAAGGTGGGCCCGGCAGGGGGCATGGATATGCAAGTTGGGGACGGAGCACCCAGAACTGGGCGGCTAGAAACAGGAACTGGATCAAATCAAGGGAACACGGTGGGAAGAAGCCTTGGAACAAAATGCCAGGGCCGAGGAGGGTGAAGGATGTAGAATTAAGTAGTTTTTTGGCGTACTTGTACTTTTTTTGAGTATGAAAGCTGTACTTTTACTTGTACTTAAGTACAAATTCAGCAAAATAATCTACTTTGTTACTTTTAAATCATAGTCCGTTACCAAGTACGCCCGCATTTTTAATTGATATTCAAACCTTTGATGCATTTTAGTAGCCAATAAAGATATCCAATCGTAAACGGACCAATAAAAGCAGTGATATCTAAACCAGAAAAAGCTGACAAAGAACATTGTAACCGGAGCTACTTCCCCATGTTTATGTCCATGGCGATTCATGCAGGTATGTGTTACTCCGCAGCGGTGATGATGCTCTCTCCTAGCATCCGCCTCCTGTCAAATACAGTCTGAATGTCCACATGGGATTGCAGGTATTCTGCATACATGTAATTGTTCCCATGCAAAACATGGCTAGCTCTTTATTGTAACATGAGAATACAGTCCTGTAATGGCAGAAAACTGTCTGCGAAGTCTCAAATAGGCCTAACACACACAAATGAACTGTCCTCTAACTCTGATATTGCCTGTGTGTGCTCAGACTGTGTGCAGTCGCCATATCTCTGTGCTTTTAAAATAGAAATTGTTTCTTTTTAATCCAGTATTAAACTTTGTAAAAAAGTTATCAACTAAATAGATCAACGCCTGCCCGATGGAAATGCTACTGAAAATTTTATTAGCTGTAAGTGAAATTTACCAGAAAGTCTTTCAATCAAACTTTTAAACTAACTTTTAAAAAATGTTTTAGGGGTAAATTGTTGGTCATCATAGAAAGCTTGAAGAATGTCAGATTTTCAATCTTAATTATGAAACTGAGGGACAGTCTTTGTGTAAAGATTAGTATGAATCATTTGTAAATAATACATATGCAAGAATTTTATTATTATATCCCTCTTTGTGTAGATGATCATGTTCAGTAATTTCAATGAAATGCAATCATTTTTATTTTTTTCATATAAGAATGACGATTTAACCAGGTGGATTACCATATAATCTACACATACAATGTATTGGAAAAAGCAGCAAAATAAATGACAACATTATGGTTAAAAAAAGAAGAAGAAGCTAATCTAGGAAATCTGATTTATATAAATCAACCCCTATTGGACATAAAAGTATCTGGAGCTGAAGAAACAACCAAAACAGTTACTACCGCTCCACTTTTCTATTTGAAATACAGTGTTCCTACCTTCTGTGAGAATAAGTGTGCTCTTCTGATAAACGGAGCCGGACTCAGAGGTGTATGTGG
>JAUMHE010000330.1:835398-865595 GCA_032359235.1 Enteromius mattozi | reverse complement strand
TTTCTGTTTGTTTTATACTGCAGTCTGTTCTCTCCAGACGTTTTTAGGTTATTTTGCCATTCTGAAGCTTGTTTGGACATACATGCTGCTAATACTGAGTATTTTCATTGGGAGGCTCCTTAGTGGCAGCGCTCCAGTTCTGTGCTGTGTGAATCACAGATAATCTTCATAGTGGAGTAAATACAACAAACAACCAGTCAGAGGATATAATGCAGAGAACTGACCTACGATTGCTCTACTCTAATATTGACACATATGTGGACTGAGGGTTGCTAAAAATGACCAGACATTAATACATCATAGTGTGTCTTCCATCTAAAATAGCACCAAACATGTTAACCTGTCGGCATCCATGCTTGTCGTCCACAGTCATAAGACTTAAATGTTGCTTCAGAAGTGCCTCTTGTGTTGTATATTCACAGAAAAGCCAGTTAGGGATGCATTCCAGCATTTAAGTGCAGTCGTGTCTCTCTCAACAGGATGTACAGTATATGTGACCTAAATATCTAATTCATAATATTGACTGGTTTGGTATGTGTTTGAAGTGTGTGTTTGTCGGAGAGTTCACACACTTCCTGTTCTTTCACACAGGTACACAAAGAGCCTGTTAACCGTCAGGTCATTCAGCACCTCACTGGCTCTCTTTAAGCACACTTACACCAGCCTTCTTATATTTACATCAAATATTTGCCCAAACGGTTGCATTCTGGGCCTTTCAGTGCAGCTCTGTGAATAGCATGTGTAAGTTTGTTCAGTTGAGTATCGCTCATCTGAGAGTGTTCACCGGTTTGCCACACTGAAGAAGGGTGAAGTGACAAACAACGAGGAAAGAAAAACAGGGTTCCTTACTCATATTGTAAGATGAGGGTTTATCATGACGCTCAAGACTGTGTTATCATGCTGATGGTCTGGAGTTTTCCTTAACGGCCACAGTGTCTTGGATCCGCCCTCCAGCCCAGCCCAGTTTCCACATCACACACAGACAAACACAATTTCTCCATCGCTCTGCTTCTACAGATACAGATTAAGTGGGATTTCTGATCAATTTAGCCATTTTAATAATGGCTTTAAATAAAGAAAAAAACTTTTTTTTACTTTTACTGTCCTTTGGGTAAAGAAGCTCACAGACCGTGACTAAACATGAGTATATATGCATGATTTTTCCAAATTAGTTTTTCCAGATGAATTAAATGTCATAAGTGAGATGGCTTTTGGGCTTTGTTTCACTAGAGCAGAGCAGAACTGCAGTCTGGTCTAGTGTTATTGTTTGAACATAACATTTGTTTTAACTTAAATTCACCATATTTTAGCTGGAAAAGTTTATTGATAATTGATAAACTATGTATTTATAAAGCTATCAAACTTTAGTTTTTTATGTTTTCTAATGTTGCAGGCAGCCTGATGTTATACTGCTTTAAATGTACTTTTTTTCCACATCAGTCTACACTCCATACACCATCATGAAAACGCAAATAACAGGTTTTTAACATTTTTGCTCATTTTTAGGAGATTAAAAACATAAATGATTCCGTTGCATAAGTATTCATACCCTTATCTGAGACAGCATATATTTAGCTCAGGAGTATTTGTTTTGCTTGTACATGTTACCACACTTTGAGTGAAGTTATCCTGTGGCAAATTCAATTGAATGGGTATGATTTAGAATGGCACACAGATAGGTCTAACAGCTGATAATGCATATTAGAGCAAATACCAAGCCTTGAGGCTGCTGCCATAAACGCCATAAACTACTCACCCCAAGTCCTCCTAGGAGTACATATCTTCCTTACACTAAGAAAAAAAAATGTTTTGAGAACTATACACTAAAAGTTTCTTCAGTGAACCCATAATGTGCTTCAACAGCATTGTATCTTTTTGGAAGCTGTATTTTGAAGATTGCGGTGACTCCAGGGTTTTATTTCGTTTCAGGTTTGGCCGATTCTAAGTGCTAAAGATGTTCTTTCATGTATTTGGCCTGGTCTTCAAATGTGAAATCTTCTCTGTTAAAAGTGTTACTGTAGAGAGTGATGGAAACATTCCTGTCCCAGATTCCATCTGGCAGGCTTCCTGTCCAGGACCTGTGCCATCTCCTCATTCTCTCAGTCTCTCGACCGTCTCGTTCCCCTGCTTCATTTTACTTCTCCCCTTAGATCCTTTATCTCTCCCTCCATCACAGCGCTCATATTTTCTGCTCTCTCACACGGTTTCATTCTTCCTCAGTCAGAGGCCTTTTGTGCAGCATTCTTGTTCCCAGAGGAGATGAGCGCTCTGTGAGTTAGCTAGTATTGTCTTTCCTCCTCCCTCTGTGCATTAATCAACTCATGCATTACCCACAACTCCCCAGTTCTCTTGACATGAGTTACGAGAAGCCCTTTGACCGTGAATCAGTTTCTCCTGCTGATGTGGCGGCCGTCACACGTCCAAACACAATCAAAGGCTGAAGCTGGCAACTGCATGGCTTTCAGTTACATTACATTACGACATCCTGGGAAACATCCCTTTCTTCTCAGCTTGTTAATTGAAAGCACATTGTGAACATCAGACAGGACACGCTCATTACATGAATTTAACCTCATCAGTACACATTGTCTGTAGAGCACAGCAGCGAACGCTCACTTTTTCAGCAGCAACAAATGATTTTGAGTGACATTACATCAAACCAAGATTAACAAACACTGACATGAAGCAAAATATTTAAAAATATGAAAAAAAAAAAAAAATTATTACAGTTCTTATCCCATAAAGGATGATGTAATTGGATCATAAATAACAGAGAATGTATTAAAATATTGCCTGTAAGTAAAAATATCTAGTTTATTGCTAAATATTCCAAGTATATGAAAATAAAATAAGTAAGTAAACTGACATGTACAGACAAACATACCATTTCTAGGCTTAGCCACAGAACCACTTTTGGTTCCACAAAGAACCATTTAGTCAAAGATTCTTTAAAGAACCATCTCTTTCTTATCTTTTAGAATCTAAAGAACCCTAAATCACCACAAAGAACCTTTTGTGAAACAAAAAGGTTCCTCAGATGTTAAAGGGTCTTTATTGAACCATTTAGACAAAAAGGTTCTTATTAATTAATTTAATAATTAATTCCAGGAATGCATTAAATTAGTGTAACAGTAAAGACTTTTATTTGAAACAGAAATATTTTGTAACAATGTAAATGTTCTTCTTTTGAAATTTCAAAGAATAAAAAATATATATATCATGGTTTCAACAACAATATAAAGCAGCATAACTGTTTTCAACATTATTCAACATAACAATATGAAATATTATGAATGACATTATGAAGGAGGATTTCATTAAAGTAATTAAAAAAAAAAATCCAGCTTTGCATCACAGAAATAAATGGCACATACTAAGTATAAAAGTATAGTCAAATAAATTTTATTAATAAAGATAAAATAAATAATAGTGCAGTTATTTCACAGTATTACTGTTATTTAATTTTATTTTTTGCATACAAGATTTCTTTTAAAATAATTAGGAAACTCTTACTATCCCCAGACTTTGGCAGGGTGATGCAGGTTTTTTGACAGATGTTAGTTTGCTGTGATTATATGAAGAGGAATCTGTTCACACCTGCTCTACAATAATCATGTCGCTACAAATAACCTGAACCTTAGACGCTCAGTGTAAACAGCGTACTAGGAAACACCTTCTAACTTTTGAAAGAGTCTATTATGACTTCATACCGAGTTGTCAGTCATATCTGAGAACAGCACATCACGACTTTCCATAGTTAAACGACCTGGATTAGAGTGAATGTATGTTGTTTTTTCCACTCTTATGTCAGATATTAGGAATTTTGTTTTTGTACCTGTACAGTGTTGTACTGTATGTAGTATATAGGCAGTGTGGTCTTGTGGAGATTAGATGACAGGACGCATTGGGGCTCAGTACAGTCATGCGGTGAATGTCTGATCCTGACGTCAACACCGCTCACTGATCCGGCTCCATACATGTCCGTCTGTCTTGTATGTATTTTTAAAGTGATCTGTGGAGCATCAGTGATGCAGGATAAAGACATGATGTGTGTCTAACGGGAAATGAGTGGACGCTTTGACTCACGCCTTACACACACATCAAAAACCACAAAGAGAGAGACTCTATTTCAACTAGAAATATCCATACTAATACTGAAATCTGAGACAGTGTTAGAGACTTACAATTTTAATTATTTTGTTAAATGCGTGCAATTTACAATTAAAATGAATGTGTTAGTGTAGGATTTGTTAAACGGATAGTTCACCTCAAAATAAAACTTCTTTCATCATTTACTCTCTCTCTTTCAATGTTTATCTACAAGCTTCCATACATAGCTAAGAAAGGAAAATTAATCTGTCTGTAGGTTATGTGATTCAGGCTTACATTTAGTGTTAAATGTCCAGAAAAAAAAAAAAACACATGACCAGAATGTCTAAAAAATATTAATACAATTAATAATAAATACAGAAGTCCTAAAGGGACAGTGGAAAAAACAGCTTGTTAAATTGTAATGGTCAGAGAGAAAATTATGCATATTCATTTATGTTCATTAATGTTATAAATAAAGGAAAATAAACCGCTACAAAAGTATAAAACATATGCATTCAGAGCTGTGTTAAGATTAGACATGGATCACCATGTAAGGTGTGTGTGATATGCATGTGTGTTTGCATGAGGTATGATATACAGGAGCTGGTCATGTGATCAGCAGTCACCTCATGATGCTGGTGCCTCTGTGTCATCTCAGACCATGTCCTCGCTGCAGTCTGACCAGCCCCGATTTGACCAGTTTTATGTAGTCTGAGGAATTTATGTAAGTCAGTAAATGAAGGAAGCAGGATTTCACTGCTTCTTTTGACATTCTCTAGCATTTAAAGTACCACCTCCTCTCCTGATCTTAGTTCCTGTTTGAAATTTGAATTTTGGTTATAAGGCAGGATTTCAAGGCAAGAGAGAACTTGTCAAAGGGTTTTGTTTGCAAAATATGAAGCCTAGTTTAGTGCTTTATTACTTCAGAGCAATGTCACAACTTTAACTCAACTAATGTGTGTTCACAAGTGTGTGTGTGTGTGTGTGTGTGTGTGCGTGTGCGCGCAGTGACTGTATTAAAGCCATTTCAATTTTGAGAATAAAATTCCAATTTTTTATTTTTGTTTAGTTTGAGTTGAAGAACTAAAATTACTGAAACTAAAACTAAAACGAAAAAAAACTAAATAAATCTAAAAATATATATTTTTACAATTTAAAATTATGAATAAATACTAAGATAGTACAGTGATGCTAAAATAACAACGGGTGGGACTACCTTTGTGACATTACTTTTGTTTTTGTTTTTGTTATGGATGGATCTATGTTATAATGTGAAGTTGTTGTTTTTTCATTTGTGCCAATTTAATAAAAATAAAAAATAATTTAAATAATTTTAAATTATTATATAAAAAATAATTCTTTAATTCACTGGACGTTACGTATTTGTCGTTCGGGGGGAAACGTAATCTGTGGTTGTTTACGTCTAGAGGAAAGTGTGCATTGCATGATACTCTCTAAAATGATGAAAGGAGTAACTCAGGGGAGAAGAATGGTTGAGTAAATTGTTATTTTTGTCACCCCGAAAATATTCTTGATCTGTACAGCAGTTCTCCTGATATCTAGATGTTGTTATTTGTCTGCAGCGTGTGTAAAGCAGGATTGTAAAAGCCGTGAGATCAAGTGAAAACTTGGCGCTGATGTAATGAAGGGGTTTGTGGGCTTGCTGGGCCTCCTGTGGTCAGCAGCTAGTACAGCGTGTCTGACTGCATTGTCTTGCTCTCTGTGTGGGTCTCCTGCTAAACGCAGTGGCCTCTCAGCAACCAGGCTGGGACATTTCATTTAAGAAACAACCTCAAAACACGGGCATTCTTCACATTCCAGCCCAGGCTCCTGCTCTGCCCAGTGGGCTGCTAGAAAGGGCAGTGTGGTGCTGCTCTGAGACACGGACCAGTACCTCTGTCTCGATGTAAATACATCAACAGACTGACTCTCTGAGATGTGTTCAGAACTAAAGGCAGCTGGCTTACTGCACACACAGTCAGTTACTAGTCAGCATTTGCTTTTCTCATCACATTAGCTACTAGCTGTAATTGTTCTACATTAAGTGAAATTGGATAAAAAGCTTAAATTAGAGGCTTGCCCTAGTTAGCAATGATGACCCATTTGCTTTTATGTGATGTGCGTCATTACTGCTCCATAATTTAGGTCTCCTGTACATACAGTGACCCCAAAGAAGCAGAATACATTTCTGGAAAAAAGTGACATAGCTTGCAGATGCCGCTTAGTATGGTGTTTTCTAATGCAATGACATTTATATACATTTTTGGCCTCTGTGCACTTGTCCATTGCATGCATTTTCTTAGATCAGATAATCAGATAATCACCATTCACTTATTGTAGCCACACAAATCATGTAGGCAACAAGACCGCTTTTGAACAGTTCAACAGTTGAAAAAAATGTCATCAGCACTGGTAAACGAATTTAGCTTTCACCACTTTTAATGAAGATGACAAGATGATAGTGTTGAACATGCAGAGATGGCACAGACTGAAGATGTGATGCTGAGCAGTGAGTTTCATTTGCATTAGTTTGCTCCTGCAGGTCACATCTGTGGAGCTGTACTGTGTGTTCCAGTAGGGCTGTGGTTTCTGATGTGCTGATCAGATTGCAATCCATCCTGAATGAATTTCAGAGGGCATTTACCATCTGTTTGTTTTGCCGTCTGAGAACTGTCCGATCAAAGACTTGATGCACTTGATGCAGCAAAGCATACTGTAAAAAGGCTCTTAAAATGTGACTGCAGGGTTCAGATACTTTTTTAAATATATATCATAGTGCTACAAATGTGTAAACATTGATAGTGCTATGAAGGCCTGACTAAGTTCAATAAAGCTAGTTATTGGGCTAAAGACAAAGGGTGAAGGGCTATTCACAACAGGCATGATAAATATAAAGATAACGATAAAGATATAGTTCTAAAAATCGTTCTCAATATTGAAGAATAGCCCACACCACACCACAATAGTCCACACCACAACTATAATGATAGGTACAGAGAAACAATATCATTGGAATCACTTACAGAATGATTTTTTATCTACCTGTCTGTCTATCTGTCTGTCCATCCATCTATCCATGCATCTATTCAAATACTCATCCATACACCCATTTATTTATCCATCCATTCATATACCTATTCATCCATACACCCACCCATCCATCCACTCATTCCTCCATCCTTCTATACACCCACCCATCTATTAATTTATCCATCCATCCATCCATACACCCACCCATCCATCCTTCCATCCATCACCCATCTACCCACGCACCCATCCATCCACCCACCATCCATCCACCTATTCATCCATACACCCACCCACCCATTCATTTCTCCATCTATCCATCCATCCATTACCGATCTACCCACACACCTATTCATCCACCCATTCACTCATCCATACACCCATCATCCATCCACCCATTAATTTATCCATCCATACACCCACTTATCCATCCATTCATCCATACACCCGCCTATCCATTCATTTATCCATCCATCCATTCATCCATCTACCCATCCATCTATTCATCCATACACTCACCCATGCATTTATCCATCCATCCATCCTCCTATTCATCCATACACCCACCCATCCATTCATTTATCCACTTATCCGTCTGTCTGTCTGTCTGTCATGTCAGTAGGGTTTTGTGAGAGAGTGTGTGTCTCATCTTTGTGCTGTTAAATCCTGGCTCATCTGATGCCACGTTGCGCACACACACACACAAATCTCCTTACCATAAACAGAACTGTCACTGATCTTCCATACAAATGGGAAGCGACATTTTTTCCCACCACTGTCCCTGCGCTACCCCTCCTTCAGACTAAACACAGGAAAAACATCAAATCTCAGAATGCAATCATTTGGAAGTGTATATAGAGCACAAGTCTTGAACAGACATCTAAAATAATTTAGCATTCATCAATTATCTGTAGTCTTAAACTGCATCTTGCTGGTGTGGCCGTTCTGTACATGCTATTGCCAAAGGTAGTTAATCTCTATAAGCCACGTTCATCCTGAGCATCTGTAAGCCATCTCTCCCTCTCTACACACACAGACACACACACAGAAGTGTTGATTGTGCATGACCTCATATCAGATTGAGGCATGTGTGTGTAGGTGTCAAAAGTGTAGAGTATAATCTTACACTCACAGAAAAGCTCTACAGTTTGTTCACAACCTGTATTAAAACAGCAGTCATGCATACATAAACAATATCACACACATACAGTAGCATGGACACCAGATCTGTTTGAAATGATGTTATGTCTTTGAAGATTTAGACTGGATGTATTTGTTATTTTGGAACAAATCCAGAATTAAACTGAAGATGCTGAATCTCTTGATCTTTATCATTGGGTATTTGTAATCTCTCTGGTGTTTTTAAAAGAGAAAGCTGACTGACGATGGAACACAAAAGGTGATATTTTGGCCATAACATGATTATGTAATTATTAGTAATTATCTGGTATTTTAAGAGATTTCACAGTCATGGGTCTAGAGTGCTCTCTATGAGACAATTTTCTGTTTTCATTTCTCTTTTTCTGCATTTTCCTGCAATTTTTTAAGAAGTATGTCAGTTTTGTAATTTCATGATGGTGACTGATTAAAGTTAAAAGCATGTAAAGGAAAACTTCGACTCATCCCCTACAAGTGTACTTCCTTTCAGTGTACAGTTTAAAACAGGAAGTGTCATAAACAGTTCAGTGACTTCATGTTCAGTGACCTTACGTGACCTTGCCTAGTCAAAACATGCAGGATCATTGCATAATGAGAAATGGCCTTTATATTAATAGGAGGCGAAGGAACGTTCTGGAACACTAAGTGTCTGTTCTCTCAAAGCCTAGCTGTGTGCTACTATCTCTCCCGAAGACACAATCACACTTCAAAGTGCTGCTCTTGCAACAACCATGAAGCCTTCATAGGAAGTTCTAGCAGTAATGTTCAGACTATATTTGCACACAGCAGGGGCTGTAAACGAGTGTGTGGAGGTCGTGAGATAGCCACAACCCTCCGGATGGGTGCGTGGGTATTAAAAAGAGGCCCAGTGCTTTATGATATTAATGGACTGTGTGAATGAAGATCAGAGAAGTGAGGGAATACCACTGAGCAGATGAAGAGACCTCCTTCAAGGCAAAAATGTGTACACACAGATCACATTTTAAAATCTGTTGCGATGTCCGCAAATCTGTGAGGTTCCCCATTAACCATAAGATGGGGTCTTGCTCACAAGCAATGATGTCTCGTGTGATTTAGCATTTTTGTGCTCCACTGCGATTCTTTGCTTCCATCTTTCTGGATTTCTATCATTTAGAATAAACAAACTTTGGCATTGTCAGACAGTTTGTGACTTGTTTCCTGCCAGCTCTTTGTGAAAATCAACATTCAGTTGCATGATTCATTGTTTCCTGTGATTGTGATAGCAGAATAAATACATTTTTGACATTAAAAACACAGTGTACACACACTTTTTTCTTGTAAACTGAGCACTTCCTTTACAGATCTGTTCCCAGTTTCATTTGGTATATTATCATTTAACTGAATATGTGTTTTGTATGCCAGTTTTTCCACTTAGCAAAAAGACTATCAAAAGAGTGAATGTTCAGATAATATTTTAACAAAGATCTGATTTTGAATCTTTGAATCATCTTTTTGTTTCAGATCACCATTCAGAGAGACAGTGGCCAAGATGTCAGCTCCCCCAAACACGGCAAGATTGACCCCAGAAATGCCCCTCATGTAGGGGGGAACCAGTGGGCTGGAGGCACAGGTACCATAAACCACATCCCATTGTGTCAAAAGGTGGATCACAAAATGTCAATTAAAGTAATAGTTCACCCAAAAATGAAAATTCTGTCATCATTTACTCACCCTCAAGAAATTCATACAGGTTTGGAACTACAGAATTTTCATTTTTGAGTGAACTATTCCTTTAATTGCTGATTAAAAAAAAAACAAAAAAACGGTAGTGTAGAGTCTAAGTTTATCATAATACTGAGAATCTAATAAGAATCACTATTTAATAGCATGTGGTCAGGGTAACTGTTCTGCTTAAAGGAAAAGCACACCAAAAAAAATTTAATTCACTCACCCTCTGGCCATCCAGGATGTAGATGAGTTTGTTTTTTCATCAGAACAGATTTGGAGAAATTTAGCATTACATCCCTTGCTCACCAATGGATCATCTGCAGTGAATGGGTGCCGTCAGAATGAGAGTCCAAACAGCTGATAAAAACACAATGATCCACAAGTAATCTTATGAAGCATAATGAAGCACAAATCCATCATTAAGGCATTTGAACCTTAAATTGTCGCTTCTGGTGAAAATACAGGTCCATAATCCATCGTGCTTCCTCCAGTGAAAACGTCTCTCACAATCAAAATCAACCAAAATATATGTTTACAACTTTTTTAGTCTGTTCGTGTAAATGGTGGCTGATCTGTGCATATTTCTCTCCTGATTGAGATGAGAAATGAGTTTTCACTGCAAAAAGCAACATTATGGACATTTTAGCCAGAAACAACTATTTAAAGTTAAAAAGCATCTTAATAATGAGTTTGTTTATAACATAGCATGCAACTTTTTACTTCAAAATATTAATAGAGGAAGTGGAGTCATGTGGATTACTTGTAATGTTTTTGTCAGATGTTTGGACTGTCAGATTCTGACGGCACCCATTCACTGCAGAGCATCCATTGGTGATGAAGACATCAATTAGTATACATCATAGATGGCCTGCATTTACTTCTTTTATAACAGCAAAAAATCATAGTCCTAGTACAGCAAATAGGGTTAATTTTTCATCTAAATTACACTCCTTAAAGAATATTTATACTAACTTTACGTTTTTAAGTTTACAGTTATTGTGCACAGACCCTGATCAATATCAGCACACAGGCTGTTTTTGCATTTGCTTCTATCATTCATCAAAAAAGTATATCGCTTATATGGGAACTCAGCATAGTGCCTATATGTTTGTGTAGGTGGCAGAGACACAGCGGGTCTTGGAGGCAAAGGAGGCCCCTACCGTCTGGACGCCGGACACAAAGTTTACCAGATCTCTCAGGCGGAGAAAGATGCTGTGCCCGATGAGGTGAAGAGAGCAGCACGGGAGATGGGGGAAAAGGCTTTTAAGCAGAGGTACACCCATCTGTCTCTCTCATTCATCACTCACTCAGTTCAAACTCTCACAGATTTCTCCAAAAAGCCTACACTTGACCCTGTGTGACCTTTACCCTCTGCTCTGAGTGCTTGTTAATCTCTCCAGATATTCTGCAGTGCTCTGTCAATGAAGCTCTCACTCAGTGCTTGTGAAAGCATATGCCTATATTCATGTGTGAGGCTCTGTTTTATAATGTACAGAGCTACTCGAGTATGCAGTATGTGCTTTAGTAATGCATATGTGTCCCATAATGATTGACCTCCGCAATGCATTATAATTCCATTGTATGACATCTCAGTAAAGCAGAACGTTGTTTAGAAACATTGGGTTTTTAGGCATCGGGAGCTTATTGGTTCATGCAAAGGGATGTTAAATGCCAAAATGAGTATGTATTTGCTGAAACAATAGTTTTTGGCTATATAAGTTAACATGATCCAATAACTACATGGCCTTAGTGACGCCAGAGGAAATAGAAAGTCGCTGCAGTCAACAAACACAAGCCGTTTTTGGAATAGCATGCACTGGGTTATTCACAATGAGACAATCAACCTGCATCAAGTGCAGTACTATGCTTTAAAACAGGCCAGAGATACTATTATGAGTGGCTCATAAAAAACAGCATGTTCCAGATCACAGAATGGACACTACAGAGCTCTTCAACGGGCCCACATATCTCAAATATGCAGCCTGTGAATGCTGCGATTCATTACGCTGCACGAAGCAAGTGAGAGTGTATAGTCATGAACGAAGCCTCTGTTTGGCCCAGTGGACTGCACAAAGCTGCACAAACACACACTTAGAAGCTCACTGTGATGCATATTTGTTAGTCGTACATAATTGAAACCGGTCATTTTTTTGTAACAATTTGTTTACAATAACCGTATTTATTATCTATAAATACAATTTGTTTTTACCTCATAAATTTTAAAGAAATTCATATTGCTTACTCCACAGCTAACCGTATTTTAATAGTTTATGCTTTTTAACTGAATGTTTTACAATGAACATATTTTGACTAAATCTAATCAGTTTAAATGAATGCATTTTGAAAATATGAAGTGCAAGTATTTAGTAATAAATATAATCAAATTAAATTTAGTGAGAAATTTAAAGCTTGTCTTTATCTTAAACATCAGAGGCTGAAGCAGAGGAATGCAGCTCAGTGTGTTTTGTGGGGAAGAGTGTTTGAGCAGAACCCCGATATAGACGAGCAGCTTTTGATGTAGCCTCTGAACACCATACCCGGGTCATGCCTGTCGTGCAGGACCTCTTGAACTCTGAAACCTTTACAAATCAGTATACTTGTGCAGTCATTCAAAGAAGATATTTCTATAGAGGAGCATGCCAGAGTTTCAGAAATATGCTCAAGATCCAGATCAGGCACTGAAACTTTAGGTATGACTAGACATAGAGTTACAACAATTTTCTTTGAAATGCGCCTATTACAAACTTTCATCAAATCCATTAAGATTATCTCTGATATTTGTGCACTAAAATAATGCCATTTAGGGAATGTCTTTGTTAACTGACGGAATTTAGCCAAACAGCAACAATAGCAATTAAAACAATGTAATGTCCTAAAATATTATTATACTGTAAAAATGCTACCAAATGAAATTGCATGATATCCTGTTTTACAAATTGTGTGTTCTTCTCTATGTGTAATATTAAGACGGGGTCATGAAACACATAGCAGGATGGGTGGATGTTTGTTTGTAATGCTGTTAAATTCTTGTACTCTGAGATGGCGTTTGTTCACGTTGTGCTCCACATTGTTGTGATCTGCATGCTTTCGGTCACGTTCACCATATTTCAATCTCAGCTGACATGGCTTGTGTCAGGGGTTTCCACAGGAAGAGAAATTTTATCTACCTTTTTTTGCAAGTGTGTGTTGCACCCCAACAACTTTACTTTGTAAAAATAATCTTTCAATGAACTAAGAAGAAGTCTCTTGTGTTCACAGAGGCTGCGTTTATTTGATGAAAAATGCAGTAAAAACAGTGAAATATTATTGTAATTTAAAATAACTTTTTTCTATTCAAATATGCTTTAAAATGTAATTTATTCCTGTGATGCAAAGCTGAATTTTTAGCATCGTTACTCCAGTCTTTAGTGTCACATGATCCTTCAGAAATCAGTTTAATATACTGATTTGCCACTCAAGAAACATTGATTATTATGCACTCTCAGAAATAAAGGTACAAAAGCTGTCACTGGGGCAGTACCTTTTCAAAAGGTACACTTTTGTACCTATTAGGTTAAAATATGTACACCTTAAGTACTAATATGTTCCTTTAAGGTACCAAAATGGACCCTTTAGAGAAAGTGCCGCCCCAGTGACAGCTTTTGTACTGTTATTTCTGAGAGTGCAATCGATGGTGAAAACACTTCTTCTGCTTCATATTTTTGTTGAATCCATGAAAAAGTAGTTTTTTGGGATTGCTTAAGGAATAAAAAGTTTAAAAGAACAGCATGTTTTCAAATTTGATGATTTCATAAATGTTTTTACTGTTTCTTTTAAACAGTTTAATGCATCCTTGCTGAATGAAAGCATTAATTCTTTTTAAATTCTTACTCACCCCAAACTTTTAAAAGTTTTTTTGAACGGAGATAATTTGGGAAACATAATTAGGGCAGTGTTTCACTTGCTTTCCATTCATGACTATGACCTTGTTAAGTAAATTGTTGAGAGCAGAAGTTTATGAGCATCCCTGATTTTGTTCCAGCTAACATTAACTATTGCTTCATTCCTTAATTATTTGCACATGCAAAAGCATATTGTGGGAGATTTACACCCTGATTCAACCCATCAGCTATTGTTTTCTTGTTTTAAGCTTAAATTTCATTATTTCCCAGTGAGATAAAGTAATTTAACTATATATTAAAGGGTTAGTTCACCCCAAAATGGAAATTCTGTCATTAATTACTCATCCTCATGTCGTTCCAAACCCATTAGACCTTCGTTCATCTTCGGAACACAAATTAAGATATTTTTGATGAGATTGAAGAGCTATCTGTCCCTCCATAGACAGCAATACAACTGAAATGATCCTAGATCCAGAAACGTAGTAAATACATCAGTAAAACAGTCCATGTGACATCAGTGGATCAACTTCAGTTTAGCAACGCTACGAGAATACTTGTCTTTGCACGAAGACAACAAAAATAACATCATTTGCTCAACTGTTCTTCTCCAGTGAGTTAGGTCTTCCACCATTTAGGAGATTACGTAAGAACGTATTTGATGTAATAAGCATTGTTAACATTTAGAGGAAAGCATGCATATGCATTTTGATACTCTCTAAAATGGCGGGAGACGTAAATTATGTTATTTTTGCTTTGTTTGAACCAAAAAAGTATTCTCATAGCGTCGCAAAACTGAAGTTGAGACACTGATGTCACATGGATTTTACTGGTGTTTTTACTACGTTTCTGGACCTGGTTCATTTCAGTTGTGTTGTTGTCTATGGAGGGTCAGATGACTCTCTGATATTATCAAAAATATCTTAATTTGTGTTCTGAAGATGAACGGAGGTCTTCTGGGTTCGGAACGACATGAGGGTGAGTATTAATGACAGATCTTTCATTTTGGGGTGAACTAACCCTTTAGCTATAACTTCTTAAGTAAATATATCTTGTTTTGAGGCAACATAGATATTTTTGCTGCAAAATAAATACTGTACAGTCATTAGGAACAATATTTTCTATTTCTGTTAGAAAACAGAAGTCAGTCAGAGAACTTAGTCAGTCGAGTGAAGCAGAGAACTTTTTCACCAGCTCTCTCTCTCTGCTCTGTGGACAGGTTTGGAATTTAGGAGAAAATAGCAGCAGCAGTCTGTCCTCTTTCCAATAACACTCTGCAAAGAATGTGAGCTTCAGAGGCCAGACAGGAAACCCACAGCCTGTGCGTGTGTGAGAAAGAGAAGCACAGCAGGAAGAAGTAGAGCTAGCGATAATACCGCGAGCGCTCCTTACGTGTTGCATTATCTTTTGTAGCACAGAAACAATCCCTTCTGTGACATTTTTGCTCCAGGTGCTGATGGAGAGGTGAGGGGTGATTTCTTTTGAAAGGAAACACAGTGTTGCAGCGTTTTGAGATGGGGCTTAGATCACGCTGTCTGGTCTGATCTCACGCCTGATAGCGGCGGTGTGCGAGCGCACCTGAGCTCTGTGGGCCGATATGGTCTAGACGCTCTTCACACTCGGTTTCCTCCTCATGACATCAAACGCATCTCTCTAACGCACACGCACTTTCATGCAGGCACATCCTGGGTCTGAGCAGAAGAGCAGGATTAACTGTAGAATCCGTTCAGGGATTATTGGCTTCACCCCACCTGTGCAACAGAGCCCACCCCTCTGAGGGCTGTCCATCAAATCACTGAAAGAGTCGCACAAGACCTGACAGGAACATGGTCCAACGTGCCTTATTTCACCACAAAAAACAACAACAACAATAAAACAAAATAAAATACAAAAAATAATAATAAAAAACATAAATTTTAATTTTAATTTTAAATTTAATTTTAATTTCATTATATTACAGCTCTACATTTGCCAGTCCTTAAGGTTTGCTTTTATGGTACTATTAGCCTTGCCAATTTTAGTTAGTCAGTTAGTTTGCAAATTTTATTATTTTAAATCAGTTAAGCACAACCCCTTCTAATATCATTATTTTAATTCAAAAAGTAATGTAAAAAATAAAAGAAAGAAAGAAAAAAAAGTAATACATATTCATGAAAAAGTTAAATTACTATTAATATTCATTTAAAAAAATTAATTATCAGAATATAAAATAAAATGCATTTTGTCATAATTACAAAAAAAAAAGTTTTTTAATATTAAGTTTCATTAAAAGTATCTTGTCTCAAATAAGGATGAAGTGTGGGTCTTTCATATTATTAAGTCAAAACGTTTGAGAACCACTGAAGTAAACTTTGGTTTCTTTATTATTTATTTATTTTTATTGAATTGTGAACTGGACATTTTCTCTTGACATTGGTGCAGAAATCCTCGAGGGTAACTAGTGACCCAGCAGAGCTCTTAACCCCACACTGTTGAGTCTGACTGGGCTTTGAACACCTGTGTGTGAGTGTGTGTGTGGGTGCTGGTCACGGAGCTGTAGGGACTTGCCCCAAGAGAAATGTTTATCCTACATCTCCTACTCTCAAGTGTGCGCTATTTTCTGTCTTGACAGTTGTACTTAATGTGTGACTAAACAGAACCTGTTGATCAATGTCCTCTAAAATCCTCCTGCTCCAGAACACTCCTTAAAGACTTACTACACATTGTTCACAAGTTTAAACGCCTCAGGGAAAGAATCTAAATCAAGAGAGTTTTTTTGAATGAAATGGTAGGAGCTCATTTGTGAAACTCAGAGCCAAGATGCTAGAAATATATGAATGTGAGGTAACTAGGGTAGCTGCTAAGTGGTTGCTTTAGAAGACATGTGATTTTAAAGGATTCATGTCTGTAACATGAAGAGATTTGGACACTCTAAAGTTTAATAAATATGGTTAGAGGTTTGTTTGAATCTCACATAAGCAGTGCTAATACAGGTGCTTTACTCTGTGCTGTTAGTAACTATACACACTGCAGATTGTGTTTCTGGGTTTAATGTGTCATGTTTTTATTTCAGGCTGAAGGAGATTGAGATGAGTGAGTATGATGCCGCCACGTACGAGCGTTTCTCTGGAGCAGTCAGAAGACAGGTCTTGTCGCTCCGCATCATTCTGGACAGTCTACAGGTAAAGTCCTCTAGTAGTCCCGCTTCAGCAGTGTCCAGCCATTCCCAAACATTTTCATGCTAGGACTCACCTGGAGAGGTTTTTATTTATCTCAAGACCCACAAAAAACTTTATAGTGAAATTTAGATAAACTTACTTATCCGTTTAATTGCATTGTGATAAGGCTTACAATATCATTCAAAATGTAGGTTCGGTAAGATTTTTAAAATGGTTTTGAAAGAAGTCTCTTGTGCTCAAGGCTGTATTTATTAGACCAATAATGTTTTTTTGTTTTGTTTTGTTTTTTTGAATAAATTTAAAAATGTTATTTATTTCTGAATTTGCAGTCTAATGTGCTGATTTGCCTCTCAAAAAACCTTCCATATTATATATATTTTCTTTTTACAAAATTATATACACATTATATATATATTTACATGCATATATTTATATAATTTATATTATAAATAAATATATTTTATATATAAACAATGTACATACATATACAAATGTGTGTGTGTGTGTGTGTGTGTGTGTATACATATATATATATATATACATGCATGCATATGTATTTATATATACATAATAAATATGCACACACGTATATTATGCAAACAAAAACTTTTATTTCGGATGCATTTAATTGCGATTAATCATATGACAGCACAATTTTTTTTATTTAAATAATTTTTTTCTTGTTGTCATAGCAGGTGTCTTTGCAACATTCACTTTTCAGTAGCTACTAGCTGCTCTGACAGATTCTTTTAGGGAAAGTATATATAATATATATATATATATATATATATATATGTGCGTGTGTGAGTATTTTTATTTATTTATGCACTTTTCACATTTCTGACATGGCATAAATGTACTCCCATTCCCACACCAAAGACTGAAAACCTCTGATCTTATTTGTTTAGTTGAGTTGACTGGTTCGACTACTGCTATAGTTGAGACAATGGTTCTGACAGAACTGAACTGACTGATACCACATTCGAGTATTACACTCTCATTAAGTGTTTGTACAGGATCTCATGTGCAGAGCAGTTTTCCAGCCAACTCACAAGAGTCAAGACATCCTGTGACTCCAAGCATGCGTTGTTATTATTATTAGGCGCCCGGCTCTCCGATTGGTCTGTTGATATGGACCCAGGCGGCCGTCATTCTGTATGGAGGGATGTCCGGTAGTGCCTGATCTTTTTTGTTTGGGTGTGGGTGGAAGGAGCACTGGAGCACGGGTGGAGTTTCTCAGAAAATGCCGATTGAAGACCAGCTGGTTTCCCTGTCCAAATTGTACGAAGCTTGCAGCTGCGGCTCGATCTGATCTGAGATCTGTGAGCTCGTGGGGATTCCCTGTGCTGTGTGAACAGAGCGCCGACTCCAGCCGCTGCGAGGATCAGGTTCCTCTTTGGCAGCTCGTGCGAGGAGCTCTGCTCAAAGACAGATGTGTTTATGTGAAAACATGGTGACAAGGATTATCTCTGTCTGTCTTTCACAGTCCGCTCCTCTAAATCAGCGCTATCTCCTTTCACCTACGATTGTGCTGTAAAGAGAGCTGGCAGCCGCACAGGCATGTGTGTGGTCCAGATGAGAGCCCTGGCATCGCTCCGCACAGGTTCTGTCCTGAGAAGTACTTAACCTCCACCTCACCCTGAGCCTCTGCTTACCGCCTGGGCCTTTTCCAGATAATTTGACCAGTGCCTATTCATTTGCTCCTGTAAAGATGCCGACACATACACTAACAGTCAGAGGTTTGGAAACATCTACTCATTCTGTACTATTTTCAACAGCTTGGAGTAATAGTACAGTTTTTAACCAACTTTGAATGGAGCTCTGCACATGACATGCAAGAAATAATATATAAATCGTGTGCACAATAACTTATTCTCTCATTTTAAGTAGATTGGGGACACAATTTACTAGTTCATTCCATTGATTTACTAGATTTATGTCCATAACATAACATGACATAGCAGCAACATGTTTATGAAAATGCATACGCATACAGGAAGTATGGACCCATAACAGGGGCGCTTTAATGTAATGAGAAATATACGTTTAGTCAAGTTTTCTAAACTTTTGAATGTATGGTGAGCAAAGAAGCACAGAAAAACAAAAACATGAACAGTTTCGAAGGAATGTATATAAAAGCTGTAAAAAGAGAGCAAAACAGCACATTTGTAGTCATGGCTTTACTATGTAATCATTGCTCATCATGGCATATGTTTTTCTGCAGCTGACTCTTCCGAAGGTTCATACACCTACCTGACAGATAAGTGTTTGCAGCAGGTTGTGCTGTAGTGTGTGGTATAATCACTCATACTGACTCTGCTGAAACACATGCTGTTATATTAGCTTGAGGACTATTAATGCTGTTTACAAAGCATTGTTTACAAAATTATTCTTAGTTGTTTTTCACAAGTTTCCAAAAATAAAACAAAAAAGGGATGCACAATGTAACCACTACCATAAATGCAGATTTTGAAAAGCTAAATGTGCATGCTCATTTCTACTATTTTTACATTTAGATTGAAACACATAGATTTTTTTGATTGACTGGGGTTTGCGAAACCCTGGGGATTTGAGAAAAAACTGCAGGAGGATAGTGAATTTAGGTGAAGAATGTAATGTGCTTATGCGGTTTAAGGTTAAAAAAACATTATTTTCCACATACAGTAAATTATTGTTTTTTCTCCAAGCCCCGCCTCCTGAAACAGGTTGATTTGTACAAAGCTCATCATTCTAAAAAAAGCGAGGTGTGCTCTGATTGGCCAGCTATCCAGTACGTTGTGATTGGCCGAATACAGCAAGTGTGTGAAAGAAATGTTACGCCCCTACCATAACATGATGCCGCGTCCCTGCGCTATGACACCCAAACCACAAAAGCCATAACAAATGGCGCATTCGTTGCATCCAGTGGAGACATAATTACTGATTATAATGACTTAGTACTGGCTTTTTGTACTTTTTACGTCTTGCGTTGCATCGCACCTCGTAAACAAGACCATGTCTGCATTCATGATTGAAGTAACGACAAACAACAAGCACTCCCCTTCACTGCTCAAAACTCACGTTTGAATAGTAAGTAGCAGGTTCTTTTAAATAAAAAAACGTAAATTACTTAAAGGTTGTGAGTCAGAAGCGCCAGACTGTCCTGGCAGAGGTAGAATTGCTCCACTTTCTAGTCTCTGTGCATAGCCAGCACAGACTACTCTTCAGGTTTTAGTCCGTCCTCCATAAATGCGCTGAACACACTCTAATATTTGGGTTGAACTGTTCTGGAACAGTGTTGTGAATACAACCTAACCACTGAAGTCCACACAGTGATGGAGAGATGTGGGGTGTGTTTAAACAAGGTGTTTTAGGGGGTGTGGACAAGTCATAACATTTATAAAGAATATTTCTTTAGTCTTTGCAACTTTAGGGATCTTATCTATGCACTAAGAGCTTGTAAAACTCCAAAGAGAAAGGTAAACTTGAAATCGCATCATATAACCCCTGTAATATAAAACAATTTAGTTTACCTGACTGCTGGTTAATGTAGTTGTTGAATTATACATTAACTTAAGATCTCAGTGATATTTCAAGTGAATATTTTAGGTCAAAAACCTTGAACTGACAAAAATGTTTGGGAATATGTGTCATAAATAAAAGCCCTGGTGTGCTGTATGTGTTTGTGGGTAGGATATGCTGTAACACAGCCAGTTCTGTCATCATTCAGGGCTGAAATCTGTGTAAGTAATTGCTGCATTTGTGTGGAAATGGAGCATTAGAGCTCTTTCTCACACAGACTTGAGATGTGACACAGAGTAGAGCAGATGATGTCATCCGTTCAGTCATTCCTTGGAATGCCATCTTCCTCTTCAGCTCATGACTCTTTATTACTTCACACTTCGGTCTGAAACTTTTGAAAGAGCATATACTTTCCGTACTATGTGCATAACAAAATTGGGTGTGAGACATGTGTCTGTGAATGTGTCTGAATCTGTGTGTGCTCATATGCCAGTCTTTATACATGCTTGTGTTCACGTTTGTGTGTGTGTGTGTGGGGGGGTTTGTGGGTGTGTGAGATGAGCAATGCCGTGTTAGTTCATTGTTCTTCATGGAGATCTGACATGCTCACTCATTTAATAATAGCCACATGTGGACGTGCTTCTATGGGTGTTTGTTGATATCTGGATCCATGTTTGAAGTCGAGGAGGTCAAGGACCCACTGGAGGATGTTTAAAAAATATTATTTAGTATTTTAAATTGTTTAGTATATTTGTAATAGATTAATTACAAATATATTGTTTGTTTTATTTATTTACATATTGTTCTATTTTATTATAGAAGATCTATTTGTATTTATTTTTATTTCATAGTGCAAGTTTTGAATGTCACAAACGTTGTTTTATGTATGCTTATAACAGGAAAACAGTTTGAATTAGCTTTTTGAAATCGTAGAAGATGTAAATGGTGATTATTTTTCAGGCTAAAGGGAAGGAGAGGCAGTGGCTGAGGAATCAGGCTCTGGGTGAGCTAGACGATGCTAAGATCATTGACGGCCTGACTGGAGAGAAAGCCATTTATAAACGCAGAGGAGAGCTGGAGCCAGAGGTGAGAGCTCATATTCAATATTCATCCCAAACTGTATGGCATATGTTTTAAATATCCTGTGCATATAGCTCTTCGTAGTTTATATCATTCATTTTGGCCAAGTGAAATGACAAGAAAAACTAAGCACCCATATAGCTACAATAAAAGTTATAACCTGTAAGTTGATGAAAGTGTATAATGCGATGCACTTGATTTTCAAAAAATGTCTTATAAAGCTGCATTATCAGTTGACGATGCAGTATTTAAATATATATAAAAAAATACTTTCTGTGTTCAATGCTAATTGGTGTGCAAAAATACCCCAAAAATATTCCAATAATTTATATTTGGGCTGCAGTACCCATTTCAACCAGAGCATAATTTCTGTAATTTACCACCACAAAGAATAACAAGAAATATGAGATAAAACAACATGAATTTTTGTCACTATGATATTTTATTGTGTGGAAAAGAAAAGCAGATGTATTCTTCCAAATTTCAAATTTTTAATTCCATGGGGCAAAAACAGCATACGAGTTTGGAAAGGCACAGGATGAATAAATAATGTCTGAATGTTATTTTCTGAAGAACAATAAATTCAAGTTGTAGCGTTAATATTTATTAGCTTTCCTGATGTTTGACTAACGATTTTCTTACTTCTATTCATATCGCTTCTTCTACTGGTAATTGTGAATGCCAGTTTAGCAGACAGTCACAGCAAGAATGACGCATAATATTTACAGTTTCCCATAAGCCCTCATTTAAAATCTGCTTTCTGAATAGATTGTAATAACTTCAATATATTATGTGGCTCCTGTATAATCCATTAAAAACCTCACTGACCATAAAGCCCTTCAGACGAGGAGTCTGGCTAAATAGAACGCTGCAATTAAAGCAACCACATAGTTACTGTATTAAACGATTTTCCTAATTAAATATTTGTCTGGTCATTTGAGTCTGGATGTGTTGGATGACTTACGTCTTTTTCCTCTGGTCTGGCTGCAGTTGGGGTCTCCTCAGCAGAAGCCGAAGCGTTTACGTCTGTTAGCGGACGTCTCTGGCAGCATGTATCGCTTTAACGGCGTGGACGGCCGTTTGGAGCGCTCCATGGAGGCTGTGTGTATGGTGATGGAGGCTCTTGAGAGCTACGAGCACAAGTTTAAGGTGAGATTTGACAATCAGTCACCAGCTCTGTGACTGTCAAAGCCATACAAAGTAGATAAAGTATGGCATTTTAAAATTGTTCTTCTGAGCAGGTTCTAAGGTATCCTGACATTTTTGTTTCATGCAGAAGGCAAACCCATAATGCATTTTCCTGACTTAAAAGAAAAAAAACTGTCCAAGATGGTGGACAAATTGATCATATGTGGTTGTAAATATACAGTACACTGCTCTTTAAAAGTTAGGGGTCAGTATGGTTTTATAGTGCTTTTGAAAGAAGTGTCTGATATTCACCAAGGATACAATATTGAAACATTTTGATACAATAAAAATCTGAAATATTGTAAAATATTATTATGATTTAAATTATGATTTATAATCAATTAAGTGCATTGCTTATATATATATATGTAATCTAAAAAGATAAACTGGATTATTTTATTCAGTATTAATGCATGTGATTTATTTTGTGATTTTAGAGTTACTATTAGCTTTGTACAACATCGTTTTAGAAAAAAAAATCTGAGATTAGGAGAATAAAATCACGTTTTTTCTGAATAAAGTCAAAAATTTTTGAGAATAAAGTAAACATTTTTGTGAATAAAATTTTAAGTTTTTGAGAATAAAGTCACATTTTTTGAGAATAAAGTCAGCATTATGAGAATTAAGTCAAGTGGATTATTTTATTCAGTATGAATGCATGTGATTTATTTTGTGCTTTTTAGAGCTACTTTTAGCTTTGTGCAACAGCGGTTTGGGGCCTAATTTAAGCAAGGATTAGGCAATAGTTTAATTAAGTAATTTTATAAACATGCCTTAGGAAAAAAAGCATTACTGGTGGTCTAGAACTAGGCTTAAACCTTGTCTGTGAAACTGGGGGTATGACTTTAATCTCTTAGTTTTGTGTTATTTTTAACATGGCAGTAAAATGTCTTTATAGCTTTGCAACATGCCTGCCAACAAATTTTTTAATGCTTACATTTTAGGCACTTTTTTAGCTAGTCACACTAGAAGACTGGTTTAAACTAACCAACAGCGGTTGACCAGCTTTGTCTTCTTTAATTCCATTTTTAATGAAAATGCTGCCTAAGACAGCAAGGTGGCTCACTAGATTTTGGGGTGGAGACTTTCATTTAAAATAAATTCACGTAATCTAATATTGAAGGCCATCTCATCTTAAGTTGACCACAGAGTTCAAATATAGTCAGTACATGTTGATCTAGTGTAATCTCCTCACCACAAACTCAAAAATAGATAAATCTGTTTACAATAAACCATCTCCAGGAAACACACCATAGAAACGGCTCTTCTGTTGACGTCCTCAAAGAGCGAAAGTCTTGGTCCGATCTGATGAGTAATAAGGATGTCCCCACCACATTTGCTGACACACTGTTATGGAGGTTGCCATGGGAAATAAAAATGATGTAAGGTATCGTTTGCCATGGAGACGGTCATGCCGGTTTAGCTTGATTAGTGGTTAGAGGCTCTCTGGGACGCATCTGTCTCTCAGTCTCTCTTTCACTTGATGTCCCTGCCTCCATCTCTCCGTCTCTGTCTGTCTGAGCTGCTGGCAGATGCTCTGGAGGCAGTGAATCACGGCTCTTGTTGGGAGCTGCTCGCAGATTTGTAGGGGCCGCACAAAAGATGATCTGTTATCTCCATCCCGTGGAGTTTGGGGGAGGAAGAGAGCGGAAGAAATGCAGCTGCGGCTGTCAATGGCTCACATTATCCTGCTCTGCTCTTATGTACATCAACACTTTCAATGTGTGGGGTCAGATCCGAGACTGAACCATACAAATATAGATTGTGTTATATTTAACAACTGGATCCAGTGCAGTAATTTGGCTACCAACGGCACTGCAGCATTTCACTCTATCTATCTCAGGGCAGTGCATTGCGTACATTTCAATATTGCTTTAATATATAATATACATGGTTTACATGGTTGGTATTTGAATATATTTTAAAATGTAATTTAATCCTGAATTTTCAGCATCATTGCTCCAGTCTTCAGTGTCACATGATCCTTCAGAAGTCATCCTAATACACTGATTTGCTGCTCCAGAAACATTTCTTGTTATCATTAGTGCTGAAAACAGTTGTTCTGCTTAACATTTTGGTGAAATAAGAATATTTTTGGAAATTATTGTTTTTAATAAATGTAATAAATACTTGACGAACCCAATACTGACACTTGTTTTTGTGCACAGTAGTGCATATATTTTAGTTATATTGGCCAGCCCTAGTCAGAGCTCAGTTACTGTAGAGTGTAACAGATGGTGACAAAGATGAATCAAGTGACAGTGATATGTGAGATGGTAAGTATGTAAATGTGCATGTGTGTGAGGCCCGCCAGACTTTATGGCCCCACGTTAGCTGTCAAAAACCAAGTCGTTTGCTCTTCCAGCTGGCCTGCCATATATCTATTTCTCTGTGACACTTACATAATCTGCATTACATTAAAGCGCATCTGATAACTCATCCACCTGTGATCTAAAGGCAGGTGTCACACACATTCTTCTAATTTGTCCTTTGACCCGCTCAGCTCTGCTGGTTACACATTATTCTGTGACCCCTTAGTCTCGTGTAGCCAAACCTTTGACAATCAACATAGAGTCCGGTCCACACTGACGACTTTTCTGACAAATAACCTTGAAAATATGTTAGACATATTAAAACCGTAGTTTAAAATTAACCAGTCAGATATAATCTAGGAATTTCAATCAACTTCTGCAAACTTGCTGTACAGTACACATTAGTGGGCATGTTGCTTGAGGTCTGAGACTAGCGTCCCGTTGATACGAGCAGCAAAAAGTACGCTGAAGACATTTTGTCGTAATGGAATTTGATGTATTTCAGACTGTCAGTGCCATCAACTGCTGCATTGTTGGCAAAGACACTCGCTCACTGTTGAGCTGGACAAAAGATTATTATGAAACTTCCAATTTTGATTGACTATTCATGAGTGTATATTATCATAACATCAACTCTGTGTGTCTGCAATCCAGATTGTTATGCAATTATAACTTATTTACATCAGCATCGCATCACAAGAGTTTTGTGACTTGGAAGTAAAGGCTCTTTATTTTTGGAAAAACTCTGAAAATCTGATTGCTGTACAGTTATTTGATAAGAGTTTTATCCAATATTGTGGCATGTGTGACAAATCTGTCTGATCTTGATATGCATTTTTGACACATCTCAGATAACTAGAGAGTGTATTTCTGCATGGGGCATATCATTGTTTGGCTTGTTATTTTCTAAGCAGCGCGGTCTAACCCTTCTACTCCTTCCTGTTTTTTCCTCTTTAGTATGATATTATGGGGCACTCTGGAGACGGGTTTGACATAGAACTGGTCAGATGTGACAAAGTGCCCAAGAACAACAAAGAGAGGCTGAAGGTTTTGAAGGTACAGTAATGCTTCTGTAATGCAGCGGTGACTTCATTTCCCGCTTTTGTTTTGAAGTCTATGCTCTTATGAATTTGTTTGTGCTGACGTAGTAGCCAGCGTTTCTCCTAGAATTCCTCCTATTGTCTAATGTGACCACATCAGGAAGAAAGTCAAGCCTAAATTCTCAGACATGAGACTGCAGAGATGTTCTCTGGGATTCACTGACGCACGACTGCAGATTGGGGCCCTCATTTTCCCCGGTTTCAGCCATCACTGCAAAAAAGTGGTTATGAATTGCCTTTGTTTTTTTTTGTACTGTTCTCCGAGGTCTACTTATAATGTTTACATCAAAAAACATCATAATAGAAGTAATAAGCTCATTTCTGTCCTGTTTTAACCCCTCTCATCAGAATGCTCTGTTGCGTGGCAGATTGTAGATTCAGAAGTAAAAACCCACTGCTATGATTGGTGAAGAGTTGTGTTTGACAGTCTATGTCCTTCACAGACAGTCGCTCCTGTGACTTAGGTTAAAAATGCATAAATACTCAGTACATATCAAACAATCTGTAATTACAGACAAAGCAATAGTGGCCATGCAATGAAAACAGTTACGATGATACGATGAGCTCCGAAATCAAATTTTCAAATAGATGCTCTCTTTATAAATAAGCCTCCGATTTGAGTTTTAAAAAACTACATTCTTATGTAAAAAACTCTTAAAAATAAATTGTATGACACAATAAGAGTGATATTTTAAAAATTAAGCTGGTTTTTGGGCAATGACATTTCGACAGTCCACAAGAATGCATATTGAGAAACAACTATTTAAAATATAAAGTTATAAAATGCACTGGTATATTTTATTGTGTTTGCGCGCTCTGATGTAAATAAGCCCAACACTCACGGACAGCAAAGCGGCACGATTGAAGTATGCTTTATCCCTTAGTATCACGCAAAAAGAGACCAATCAACTTCTGCAGTGACTTTAGCCCCACTCTTTTGGCACCCTTTGCTGTGCTTGGTACCCCAATAGAGGGGTACCATTCACAACTTCTAACAATGTAAATGGACATAATTGCGTACCGTACTGTACTTAAATCGTACCGCTTAGCGGAAACAAGCTATTAGACTAACAAAAGAGTTTAGAGTTCTGAAACATACAGGATGTTTTTATAATACAATGATCTCTTATATGTCAAAGATCAAAAGAATTTTGATTTCTCAGTTCATGACCCCTTTAAAACATTGGCAAATCATATTTTTACACGTGGCTCTGCTAAGATGACCATCAAGACTTCCCTTAAAGGCAAGAACACACCACAAGACTCTATTAAAGTTGAAATTAGTGCATGATAAAAAGTCACATTTTGATCAGTTTGCAGAAAGTGTGCACACTCTGCTCTAGTGCACACCAGCTCAAATTTAAAATGTGTCCAGTCAGTCATTAGGTAACAAACTAATATGCTCTATTGAGGCAGATGATTCTCCAGCAAACAGCAACTATTTAACTCTGCAGTATTTTTGCACATGGGAAACAATGTTGTCCAGAATCAACTTCCATGTGTAAACTATGTGTGCACCAGCCACCCCACAGGAAGTGCACTAAAAACAAACTGTTTAGCATATGGTCTTTTCACTTCTCTGAATATGCATTATAACCTCTTCTTCTGCTGTACGCCACTGTCCCAGACCATGCATGCACACTCGCAGTTCTGCATGAGCGGAGACTACACACTGGAGGGCACCGAACACGCGGTGAATGAGCTGGCACGCGAAGAAGCCGACGAGCATTTCGTCATCGTGCTGAGCGACGCCAACCTGGAGCGCTATGGAATCAGCCCGGACCGGTTCGCACGCACCCTCACCAGTAACCCGCAGGTCAATGCCTTCGCAGTCTTCATCGGGTCCCTAGGAGATCAGGCGGACAGGTAAGGTTGTTTGCGTGTTAAACGTTAGCGTGCTTGGTTAAAGGTTAAGCCTGGATTACGACCAGCCAGTGGCGTTTCAGTGAAAGCTGGTTTCTAAAGTTCACTTCAAAAAAATAAAACAAGGGCCATTTCAGTGCTAATTGCAGTGCAAAGTCTCAAAACGATCAGGGCGGCATTATAAAGCATAATGAGTTTGAAATGTAATTAGCATTCCCTTTCTGTCATCATTTTGCTGTGGCTTGTGTGATTTGTTCAGCCTTTCTCCAATAAAAAAAGACCAGAGTCTATAGGCTCATGTACCGCTCTCTTTGGTGCATTGTTCACGTTATTTGGTGGATTTTGTGGGTCTTGACTCACAGAGGGCACATAAGGAGAGCTTGAAGGCATGCGGAAGGCGCCACCGTGGTGGTCGGACACATCCCATATCGGCTGTCTTTTCATGGCCTCCGTGATTTAAAGAGCAGTCCATGTGCCTTCTTTTTAAAGAGACTAAATGACAGTAATGAATGATTAGTGAGGAGGGAGGGGTGGCAGCTAAGTGAAAGGACATGGGCGGCACTTTGCTTTCAGCCCCTCTTAACCAACAGGCTTTTCCCAAGACCCTGTATCTTATCAGCCCCACTGTGAATGACAGCCATTGTCCCTCCTATGCAGGAGGAGGAACCGGGGAGGAAAAGCACATTTGCATTGCTAATGTTTGATGTGGGGGCTCTTTTCTCTCTCTCCGACATCCAGGCTCCAGAGGACTCTGCCGGCCGGCCGATCTTTTGTCGCCATGGACACCAAGGAGATCCCCCAAATCCTTCAGCAGATTTTCACATCCACCATGCTGTCCAGTGCATGAGAGAACTCCAGTTGGGGTGAATCACACTGAAATTGAAATGTCACCAATGACCCTGATCTCTGCGACAAGGAGCAACAGGTCCAATCTCATGATAAAAATCAGGGTTGCATTTTACTGGAAAATCAAAAGAGAATTATACTTTTATTTATACTGAGCACTTTTTCTCCCTAAATTTTCATTACCATTCAGTCTTTTAATGTAATGTAATAATATATATGGTAATATGTTATAAAACTGTTTTATTGTACTGACATTCAGAAGTTCAGAATTCAAATTGGGAATAAATGGAATTACAAAAAGCTCATAAGGAAAATGTTAATGAAAACTGGAAAAAAAAAAAAAAATTAAAAAGTATAACATTACTGATGTTTATGTACTAAAAAAATTTATTTCAATATAAATGTTTTCATACAATAAAAAGTTTAGAATCACAGTAATGAGAATCCCCATTCAGAGTAAATGGAATTACAAAAAGCTCATAAGGACAATGTCTATAAAACAGTAAAATATATATATATGTATATATATATATATTATATTATATTATATTAATATAGTAAAAAAAAAAAAAAAAAGTTCAGAATTACATTAATGAGAATTCAAATTGGGAATAAATAGAAATACAAAAAAAGTACAATTTCCATAAAAACAGTAAGAATAAAATACAACTGACATCCATGTATGTTCATAAAACAAATGTGTGTATAATTACAATATTTTTAATACAATAAAAAGTCTGAATGACTTCAAGCCCCAATTGAGAATGAACAGAATTACAAAAAAATTTTCATTAAAAAAAAAAAAAAAAAAAACATTATGGTAGTGAGAATTTAGGGGAATATGCTTGTCTGTCATTTAAAAAAAATAATAAAACAAATAATTTTTTGTTGACCTGGACATGTCAAAAAGACCAGAGACCTGTCTGTCCTTCATGCACCCTCAGTCTCAAAGGGCATGGTTTTGTGTATGAACTATACAAATCCATAGTAATTCTGTGACGGATCAGGACTGAACTGTATGATTCTACACATATTCTGCACAAGTACACAGTGTTATGGAAATTATTACAAGATATTTTCATTTTGACAGTTGTTGTTTTAACATTGATCCATGCCATGTTAAGAATATTTTAGCAGGTAATTGCATTGATTTGATTGTGCGTTTAATAGTGCTGGGGGATATAATCACATACATATTGATGCATTTTGACTATATTCAGTATATCTCAAAATGCACTGTATGCATATTTGTTTTGCAATTGTTTAAATTGCCACAGATTGAAAATATTTAGCATTAGAACTAAA
>JAUMHE010000330.1:791350-833897 GCA_032359235.1 Enteromius mattozi | reverse complement strand
GATGCACACATTTTAAACCGATGCATCGCATCGTTAACTTTTTAAGACGATGCACCGAGCGAATCGGGGAATCTTCCCATCCCTAATTCACATACAGCAACTTGACGGCTTCCTGCAACATGAGCAGGACATCCAATGTGATATTAGATATTCAAAAGCTATGTGAATTAGTAGGAACGTCTATTCATCTATACTATCTATACCACTGAAAATAAAACCTCCAGTTTGCTAAATGTAGTCAGTTTGTATTTTTGATTGTGTTGTTTTTCTCTAGGTCACGGAGGAGGCTGGGGTTACTCCGCCCATTCAGTGGAGGCCATCCGCTTCTGCGCCGATGCTGATATCTTGTTAGGAGGATTGGGTCTTTTTGGTGGCCGAGGGGAGTACACTGCAAAAATCAAGGTCAGGTGCTATCTGAGTGTCTCCTTAGCCCACTTAATTCTCAAGTTTGATGATCTTCGGTGTGTGATTGAGAGCTGTTATTGTGTTTGCAGCTGTTTGAGCTGGGGCCAGATGGAGGAGACCATGAGACTGATGGAGACCTGCTGGCCGAGACAGATGTTCTGGCTTACGACTGTGCTGCTCGGTAAGACTATACATATCAGTACCATCCAAAAATATATGGTTTCATTTCAGCGCTATATATATATATATATATATATATGTATATGTTTTAGCAATTTTTTTATGTACTTTTGTCATTGTTATTTTTGTAGTATTTGTATACTGTTATAAAAATGCATTTAATTTTATCTGCGCCTTTTCATAGCTCAGGGGTGCTTTACATGTAAGATGCATAATCAATACTGTAAATAAATGAGTATAATAAATACTATTGTTTCTATAATACATAGACATAATGGTATTTATTAATTTATTTAAGTCAGGTTTATTTTTAGATTTTCATTATAATTTTTTTTTTCATTTTAGAATGTGTTTTTAGAATTACAAATTTCAGATTATCTTTAAATTATGTATTTTATATATATATATATATACACACACACACACACACACCTGGGGTATTTGATAGGATGTTTCTAGCATGATTAGCATTTTTTTTTGTAGTAATATACAGATTTGATTAGTTTTAGATGATAGATATTCTGTTCAAAATGAAGACAAATTGTATGGTAATCCTTTTTTTCATGCATGTTCATGAAACATTTGGGCTTCATCTGTTGCTACTGAACATGAAAAAAACTGACTCCTTGCAAACCTGTTAAAAATCACCAGAACACCAGCTGATTAGAGGACATTGAGTGAAACTGGCTCATAAAGACTGATGTAATTGTGTTGTTTTGTTTGGTGTGTGCAGTGAGAAGTACGCCATGATGTTTGATGAGCCTGTGCTGCTGCAGTTGGGCTGGTGGTACGTGGCGTGGGCTCGTGTGTCTGGACCCAGCAGTGACTGCGGCTCCCACGGCCAGGCCACCATCACCACCGATGACGGGTACAAACACACATATTACTGTGATTATGTGATCGTTACAGCATGATAATTCTGTAAAGATGATAATAATACATCATCATGAACTCTCTCCCGCAGCGTGGTCTTTCAGTTCAAGAGCTCAAAGAAATCAAACAACGGTACTGATGTGAATGCTGGACAAATACCTCAGCTGCTGTACAGGTACATGAGCAATTTCAGTTCTGTACTCATTACATTGGTGTATCAGCAGTATTCTTTCTTTCACATGTCCGTTTTGTTCTGGTTTTCCAGGTTGCCCTCTAATGATGGTAATGCATCTAAAGGAAAGCAGCAGACCAGTGAGCCTGTGCACATCCTCAAGCGTTCATTCGCCAGGACCGTGTCTGTGGTATGTGTACAAAAACACATGAGTGCTTATGGGCCTTTAATGTGAAGCTTAATGATTTTTACTTTAATTGCAGTATAGTTGAAAATACAGGGTACAGAGAAAAGTATATGTAACACAGATGCAAAGTCCTCACTTTTAGGTGACAACTCACTTTTTTGAGAACAAAATAGGTCACTTATGAGATTTGCTTAAATCCAATGTGAAAGTGTTTTTAGGGAAGGAGAGAGGGGGTCTTACAAGGGTAAATAAAGAACTGGGTCTGATTTATATTCAGTTATGAAAAGTTAGACTGATATTATTTTTGTTGAAAAAATAAGACTGATAGCCACTTTACGTATTTTCTTTACGCTTTACTAAACTATCTAAAAAGGGTAAGCCAACTCGTATACATTTGGACAGTTTGACTTTTTTGTAATGGCAGGGTTGTTAAATGGAAAAACCAAAAGAAAACAACAAAAAATATATATGAGGATGTGTGAATTTTTTAAATTATTTTTGGACTTATTACTTGTAAATAATTTAATATAGTATGAATTTGTACACTCAGATGTATTCAGGGTGTACAGAAAATAGTCTATTACTTTTTACTTGGTTACAGCATAGAATCTGTATTTGATTGAAATTTCTTTGAAATGTTTTTCAAAAAGTTTTACAAATATACACATAAGTAGACATCTATGCATAATGTATGGATATAACTATGCTTAAAACTTTGCACACGTTTTAAATGAGATATTATAGATAAAATATTAGCTTATTAAAATTATATTAGATCTCCTTTTCATCATTGACTTATAAATGTACTCATGCTGATATTTTGACCTCCTGTTTTCTGTAAAGGATATGTTAGCAACACTAGTTTGCTTTTCCAGATAATGTCCTTACTCCCTGTAAAAAAAGAAAAAAAAAGTTGGCAAGCAACAGCAGCCAGTTCTACAGAGTTGGTACTTCAGTGTGTTTTATCGCTTGTTATTATTAAAGGAAATCCCTTGACGGTGGTGCTTTTTTTTTTCCATGCGGCCTATCAGCTTTGTGCAGTCAAACTAACAAGTTGAAGTTAATAATAGGCCAGATTCTTGGTTGATTTCCCAGTGGTGTGTTTGATCTTGTCCCAGGACTGTTTCGAGTCTCTGCTGAGTATCCTGCACTGGAGCTGGACCACGCTGGTGTTAGGGGTGGAGGAGCTGAGGGGCCTCAAGGGCTTCCAGTTCACAGCCACTCTTCTGGACCTGGAGCGTCTGCGGTTTGTGGGCACCTGCTGCCTGCGACTGTTGCGTGTCTACATCTGCGAGATCTTCCCCATTTCTGGTATTCTACACCATTTCTGCTCATATTTAAAGGATGTTACGGTGGCGTCTCACTAGCTGTTTTTAGGGTCCATCACATTATTTTTGCTGAAATCTTGCACTCAAGACAGGTCAGTTTTACTCATTCTGTTACTCTAGGGACTGTTTTGTTAAAGCTATTGGGTGAGAAAACAGCTAATGGGATGCCGACCTAAGTCACATTGATTTTGAGCACTGCTGTCACTCTTTTGACACTGTAGTACAAGACCTTGTCACCCTGACTTATTGTTATAGACTGAATCTATGCTGTCACTTCTTGCTGAGTCAGACTGTCGATGTCACAAACGGAGTTCCTTTGAGTTACAGATGTAGTCTATATTGATTGTCAGGGTCTCATGTCACGCTAGGCCTTTAAGCACATGCAGTTAAGAGGAAGACAGCTTTGGGCATACATTTACAGCTTTTGGTTAAAGATGGACATTTTTGAGGCTATTCCGTAAAGACTATTACTGAAGGGTTAGTTCACTCCAAAATGAAAATTTTGGCATTAATTACTTGTCCTCATGTCATTCCAAACCCGTGAGACCTTTGTTCTTCTTCAGAACATAAATTAAGATATTTTTGATTACAACCAAGAGCTCTCTGACCCTCCCAAAGACCGCAACACAATTGAAATGTGAAAAATATCTTGCACTACGATCCAGTCATCGTACTGTCTGGTCCACATTGCGTCTTATAACGCCTGTTTGTCTCTCCTATCTAGCCAGTACCAAAGCAGTTGTGGAGGAGTCCAGTAAGCTGGCAGAGTGTGTAGGAAAGACACGTAGCCTCCTAAAGAAGATCCTGTCAGAGGGGATGGACAACTGCCTGACCAAGCTGGACAATGACCCGCAGGGGTATCTGAGTCAACCCCTCACGCTGCTGGAGGCCGTGCTGCAAGAGTGCCACAACACCTTCACCGCCTGCTTCCACTCGTTCTACCCGACCCCGGCACTTCAGTGGGCCTGCCTCTGCGACCTGCTGAACTGCCTGGACCAGGTAATCACCATCACCTAACACTTCGGCTTCAAGTTCTTCTTAAATCAGCTGATGATTGACTGGCCTCATTTCTAATCTATAAATCATAAATGGATGAATCTAAGGCTACATCCACACAAAGGCAGAGCTTTCCCTATCTAATCTTATAAACACTGATTGGACTATCACTATTAATAATCCTACATGATAAAAAGAAAGCTTTGAAAAGATTGGTATCGGTGATCGGATCGGCAGATAATGCTTTCTGTGATCAGCAATCGGAGCACCCCTACTAAAAACGATACTAAAGACGATGACTTGGAGAATGCACATTAACCTTGCACTGGGTATACAAACAGACATGAAACAATAGATTTATTAATCTGTATTAATGTTAGTTAATAAATTGTTTTTTGTTGCTGTTACGTTTCGTAGCAGTGTCTGACTAGGGGCGAGAAGCGGACTGACAAAGTCATCGTTTCACAAAATATACGGATTGGCTGTACACATGAAAACGCAAAGCTGTCATTTTTAGATTTATCTTCTCTGGGAACCGCTTAAAAAAAAATATAGCTGTTTTTTCGCTCCCAAAGTGCTGGATCCATCTAGACGAAACACCAATACGATGCAAACTTTTTACATATACAGCTAAGTGTGTTTCTGTGTGGAAGGGGCCTAAATAATAAACTTTCACACAAAATCAAAAGTAAAGGTAAAATTTGTTTTCTGTATTCTAATGCAAGACTTAATAATGATTTATTGTTTTTAAACGTAAAAAGTGGTTGATTGTTAATGTACAGCTTTTTACTTTTGCTCCGTAAAACATGAATTATAGTAATTTTTAAAATCGAATTATTGAGACTAATGTGATATACAAAATTGCGTTTGTAACAGTCAGTGCGTTACACCTTAATAATATGCAGATTAGAAACGTTTGCGGATAAGAAAGCATCGCATTTCTGAGGAAACTCTCATCCAGAAACAGCGACAGCAGCATAGACAAACAAATTGCCGTTACATTGGGGCTGGAACAGCATGGAATATAAACAGAAAAGTGTTTTTCATTAGATGTAAAATAAATGTAAACAGCAGATAGTAGTTAGGTAACGCACATGCGCTCTTTCTGAGTCCATAATTTGTCATGTGCAGTGGGGTATATGATTATGGCAGTAGAAAATTAACCACAATTCTTAGCAAATAATAAGAATATGGAAATAGCATGTAAACGGGAGTGAAAAGCTTGCTCTTGACATGTAAACATCATAATGTGATTAAGTCCTTACTCTGATTATTGGAAATAATCGCATTATTTGTGCGCATGTAAATGTAGTCACTGTACTTATTTGTACATTTTTTGTCATTATTATGTTGTAATTATGATTCACGTTTTCAAATGTGGACTAGATATGTTTTTGTGATATTCACCTTTAGAGCCTTCTTTTTCAGCTGAACCACTTTCGGTTCCCAGCCCACACTGCAAATGAACCTCTTGACAGATTTAGTGCTGATGAATTTGAGCTCTAAAATATCTCCAATGGCACACTAAATCAAAGAGATTCTCTCAGAAAACGAGGCACGGCCTCCGTTTTTTGTCTTGTTCAAATTTCTGAGCAATGCCGTTGTCAGTTTGCTGGTGTCAGATGCAGGCTCAACTGATCATAACACTGACCTTCATGTTGACCTCTAGGACATTCAAGAGGCGAACTTCCGCACGTCGAGCAGCCGTCTGCTGGCCGCGGTGATGTCAGCACTCTGTAACACATCGGTCAAGCTGACCTCCGTCCTACCCATCGCGTACGACGGGGAGGTGTTGCTGCGCTCTCTCGTCAAGCAGGTCAGCACTGAGAATGACTCTGCCCTCGCTCACCGCTTCCCCCTGTTGGTGGCACACATGGAGAAGCTCAGCCACGTGAGTACTAACACCCCTTCATCTTTCACATTTTATTCATGTTTATCTACCTTAGCAGTTAGCGGGTTCTCTTTATCGCTTTAGACGGAGGAGAATCTCATGGGCATGACGACTTTCCGGGAGGTTCTGGAGAAGATGCTTGTGATCGTGGTGCTTCCTGTGAGAAAGAGTCTGAGGAAGGAGGTTGAGCTCTTTTCTCCTCATCTGGTGTCCAACACGTGCGGCCTGCTGGCCAGTATCGTCAGTGAGCTCACCGCCTCTGCTCTCGGCTCTGAGGTTAGAAGGACAAATTTTGTGTCCCCGTAAACCACAAATGCCTGAACACACACATACTCTTCCTCGTCTCTTTGTATGCAGAGCATTCGCCTGCTGCTCTAATTGCATTACAGCCACCGACTGACCATAAATAGCTTTTAGATGGTGGTGGAGAAATTATATCAGTCCGTTTTATCAGATCCTAATGGACAGAATCACACGCAGAATCTGCATCCAGAGAGCTCTATAGAAATATCTGGAATATTCTGAATATAAAATAATATAAATTTCTTTATTCAGTTGAAATTATTTATTTAATAATTGTAATATATTTTTATTTATTTTTAAAAATATAAATATTTAATATAGTTATTTGTAATGTATTTATATTTATTAATATATTTGTATATTTAAGCTTTTCCCTTAGGCTCTAACCCTAAACTGGTGCATTTCAGATTTATATAAATGTATATAATTTTAATTCTCATTTGTATACATGTTCATATTTTATTTCTATTTCTGTTCTTATTGTAATTTTTATTGTATGTGCTAAGAGTAAAAATAAACTGCATGTCATACTACATGCGTGAGTGAGAAAATGATCAATATATTAAAAAAAAAAAAATTATAATATTTTTCATGTAATAAAACATAATTAATAAAATGTAATGCTTCTGTCATTTGGATATGATGCTATTGCTGTAGAAAGACTGATCTTTTATTTAGATTTTAATTACATTTTCCCAAGTACCTAGACTTTTTTTTTTTCTGGTCAATAACACTTTTGTACTCCAACATTTTAACTGTATATATATTTTTTTTCTAAAAATCAGTATACAAATGTAAAGTGTGCAGATTCCATGTAGCCCTGGCTCAGGATTGTTGTGGTGGGAAGCTGAGTCATGAGCACAGGTGTGTCCTCCACCGGTCCACAACAGTGTGCTGCAGTCCATCTCTCTTCCGGCTGCTTCAGAAAAGGCCATTGGCTCGTTGCCATAGCAACTAGCCTGTCATGCTCTATTAGAGTATGTTATGAAGAGTGCTACAGCTGCTTTACTTCTCTTTTAACACTGTCCGCTTCCAAAGGTGAAATACAAATCACTAATAGGGTTACGCAAATGGCATCCAGTTTCTGTTGTTTGCAGTAGCACAGGAAATGCATGGTTGTAGCTGGCGGTTCTCATGAAGGCTCCTATTCAATAACAAAAACATCCTCCCTCAGTTATCTGGTCTGCTGCCACCTGCTGGGAAAAGAAGTGACACTTCATCTTAAAGGGACAGTTCACCATAAAATGACATAAAGTGATGCTTCACAGTGCTGAAATGACTCTTACTAAATGTAAATTCTTGTCAACATCTTTATTGTTGTGCAGGTGGATGGACTGAACTCTCTGCACTCTGTGAAGTCCACCCCAAACCGCTTCACCAAGACCAGCCAGGGACGCAGCTGGAACACTGGCAACGGCTCCCCCGATGCCATCTGCTTCATGGTGGACAAGCCAGGGGTGGTGCTGGTGGGCTTCTGTGTGTACGGAGGAGGAGGCATCCATGAGTATGAGCTGGAGGTGCTCGCTGATGATGTAAGTCTTTTTCTGTGTTCATCACCTAATGTCACATGGAAGCTAGGCTTCTGACTGTTAAAGGAAATGTTTGTACAAAAATGAAGGTTCTGTCATTATTTACTCACTCTCATATGATTCCAAACCTGCATGCTGTTATTTTTAAGGATGGAACATAAAAGGATTTATTGTCACACAGCTTTCAATACAACAACAGTGTATTGTGAACATATCTGTCAAGATCCAGAATGTCCTAGAAAAGTATCATAAAAAAAGTCCATGTGACTAAAGCATTTTTTCTGGAAAAAACATAACAAAACAAAATGTTCAATTTGAGGTCAATTAAAAGCAAAAAGTCTGTCTAATTGAATGGTAATCAGATCAATAATAAAAAGTGTAGTTATAAAACAAATTATAGTGGCATTTATTGTAAACATAGAGTTAAACATAAAGATAGATGGTGAGAAGAAGAGAAACAATAGATTTCATGTTTAGTCTGGTACAGTAACTCAAGGAACATTGTTAAAATTGTGGAAAAGGTGAACAGCTCACCAAACAAAATATAAAGATGAACTTAATCCAAATTTGTGGGCCAACGTACCTTTCAGTTTGACAAAAAATTAATGATGTGACATTTAATTGCTAACTATTGTAAACAATAGGCTTATTTCCAATGTCCATGTAAAATGGCAAACTTCACATGGGCACAAATGTGTTTGATATACCACCACGATGGGGTGGCTGTCACACTGACTGGCACAGCCCTACTGTACGACTAATGTCAAATGAGTTGTGTAACAATTGACTGCATTTGTCAAGTTAACAGTGCTAAAACTAATATGATGTCTATGCGTGCAAAAAAAGTGACTTATTTTCTGCAAAATATGGTCCTCTGTGCCAAATCTGTATGAGGCGAACTCATTTTTTGTGAACTGTTCCTGTAAGTTAGAGTGTGTGTGTGAGTGAGTTGTTCCAATGTCTTAGCCTGTTGTTTTTCTCTGTGTTCCTGTTCTGTCCATCTGTCCCATTTCATCAGGCTCAGACGGAGCACCCTGGAGATTCCACCCACTCCCACAGATGGACATCTCTAGAACTGGTCAAAGGCACTTACAGCACTGACGACTCACCCAGTGACATCGCTGAGATCCGTCTGGACAAAGCTGTTCCTCTGAAGGTGCTGTGAATTTTACACATGAATCACGCCAAGCATAAACTTCACTTCAACGCAAACTCACTCTCCTGCCCTGTTGCTCTTGCAGGAGGGTGTGAAATATGCCGTCCGCCTGCGGAACTATGGCAGCCGCACAGCCAATGGGGATGGAGGCATGACCACCGTACAGTGCTCTGATGGAGTTAGCTTCACCTTCAGCACCTGCAGCCTGAGCAGCAACGGCACCAACCAGACCAGAGGCCAGATTCCCCAGATTCTCTTTTACAGGTCTGTACTTTATTCCTTTTACTGCCTACAAAAAATCTTATTTATAAAATGTTACATCTTGTTGATCTGGGTTGTTTGTTACAGGAGTGAGTATGACGGTGATCTGCAGTCACAGCTGTTAAGCAAAGCCAATGAAGAGGACAAGAACTGCAGTCGTGCTCTTTCTGTAGTCAGTGTGGTGGTGCGGGCGGCCAAAGACCTCCTCCACAGGGCCTTTGCTGTGGATGGTGAGGATTACTTCTTTAGGCTTCCAACAAACTTCCCCATCTGCTGCTGGTTGCAAAAAAGCATAGTCCCAAACCATGCTCTCACCATTTGTTGAGTTAATGTTAATGTTATAAAGATAAAAATGTATATTTTGCTTTAAACATGAACATTTTGCATTGTAACATTAATTGGTGATAATGTAGCATTTAATTAACCTAATGAAAAAAAAGACCTCATTCTTATTATCCGCCAAAGCATTTTTTCCCGCAGCTAGCATATTTTTTCAGTTGTTCTCAGTGGGAGCGCTGCATTTTTTAAAAAAATCAAAAACATTTTTTATGAGATCAAATTGCTGGACTACCATAATATTGTTATGAAATATAATGTTTAAAAAAATGCTTTTATTCAGCAAGAAAGTTACATTTATAAAGTGACAGTGCAGACATTTGTTATGTTATGACATATTTCTATTTCAAATTTGAAAATATTTGCTGTGAAACAGTTGGTAAGTTTGAAACATTGATGGTAAAAAAATTTCTCTTGAGGACCAAATCAGCATATTAGAAAGATTTCTGAAGGATCATGAAACACACCAAAGGAGATTTGTGCTATATTTTGTTTGGTTTAAATAAATTAAATGCAGCCTTGGTGTGTTGTTTTTTTTTTATTTTTTATTTTTTTTTAAAAACATTACTGACTGCTAGCATTTGCTATATTGGATATATATTAATTGATGTTACTGATGTCTCTACAGTTGAAGACATTCCAGAACTCCTGAGTTCCTCAAGTCTCTTCTCAATGCTGCTTCCTCTTATTTTGGCATACATTGGTCCTGTGGCTGCCTCTGTCCCTAAGGTAACAGAGTTTTTCTTCATGTAATTTGCAGCCTTGGCTCTTGATGCGATAATAAGTTTCCTCTGCCAAGTCAAGTATTGTTAGTTCACGTTAGTTCACGTTTTCTCATTATATCTTTCTCAACGCCTAACTGTTTTAAAATTCTAATTGTTGTCTTCTTAGGCTGCAGTGGAGGTGTTTGGTTTGGTGCAAGAACTTCTTCCAGCTGTTTCTGCCCTGAACCAGAAATATGCCCCTCCCGCTTTCAATCCCAACCAGTCCACAGACAGCACCACTGGGAACCAGCCAGAACAGGGCCTATCAGCTTGCACAACCTCAAATCATTATGCTGTCATAGAAAGTGATCACCCTTACAAGCAGGCTGCTGTCACCCAGTACAAGGTAGATTAGTTCTAGTTGCTTGACATTCAACAGAATATGGGCAAATCTAGTTATGCTAGATTTGATGTTGACAGTTTAAAATAAGACACAATGGTGGCATAAACTGCAATTTAAATAGTACTGAACTGTTTCACATGCTCATACGGATTGGTTTTTGAATAATTTTAATTGCAGTTTAATTGAGTTTTTAATTTGTATTTGCTCTTGTGCCCAAATTATACTTTATTAACATACCCTGTACCCCTAGCAACATCCTAAACAGCCACCATGAAACCCAATCAGCTCAACCCAAGCAACATCCTATACATTCACCCAGAACACCTAGTCATCTCCTCAGCAACACCCTAAGCAATCGCTCAGAACAACCAAATGAACTCCCCCAGCAACACCCTAAACAATCCCCCAGACCACCCAATTAACCACCAAGCAACATCCTAAACAACCGCCCAGCAACATCATAAACAATCACCCAGAACACCCAATCAACTCCCCAGCAACATCCTATGTAATCACACAGAACACCCTAAATAATCACCTAAAACACCCAATCAACTCCCCAGCAACACCCTAAACCAGGGGTGTCAAACTCAGCTCCTGGAGGGCCGGAGCCCTGCAAAGTTTAGACCCTAATTAAACACACCTGATCCAACTAATCAAGTCCTTCATTTTTAATTGAAAATTGCATATAATGTGTGTTGGAGCAGGGTTGGAACTAAACTCTGTAGAGCTCCGGCCCTCCAGGAACTGAGTTTGACACCCCTGCCCTAAACAATCACCCAGAACACCCAGTCAGCTCCCCAGCAACACCCTAAACAATCACCCAGAACACCCAGTCAACTCCCCAGCAACATCCTAAACAGTTCCCCAGAACAACCAACCAACTCCCCAGCAACATCCTAAACAATTGTCCAAAAGACACAATTAACTCCCCAGCAACACCCTAAACCAGAGGTCATCAAACTTGATCCTGCAGGGTTGGTGTCCTGCAGTTTAGCTCCAACTTTCCTCAACACACCTGCCTTGAAGTTTTAAGTATACCTAGTAAGACTGATTAGCTACAGTTGTGTTTGATTAGGGTTGGAGCTAAACTCTGCAGAGACACGGCCCTCCAGGACCGAACTTGGTGCCCTAAGCAATCCCCCAGAACACCCAATCAACTACCCAACAACATCCTATACAGTCACCCAGTCAACTACCCAGCAACATCCTATGCAATCACACAGAACACGAACACCCCAAACAACACCCTAAAACACCATCCAGAACAACCTATCAACTCCCCAGCAACACACTTAACAACCAACCAAATCACCCAGTCAGCTTGTTACAAATTGAGATTCAGTATGACCAGTGTACCTTAATGTGAGTGGTTTAATCACATTCCCCTTTGCTGGTTTCCAGGTTTCCTTCCCAGACTGCGTTCGCTGGATTACCATTGAGTTTGATCCTCAGTGTGGCACGGCACAGCCAGAAGATGTTCTCCGTCTCCTGATCCCCAGCCGATCCATGCACTTTTCTGGGCTCGGCTCCAAATCTCTGGCTCACGAGACCATCAACAGCTGGACCGAGCTCAAGAAGTTCTCTGGCTCCAGTGGCTGGCCCACCGCTGTCTTGGTGCTGCCAGGTAACAGCGGTGTTCCAGACAGCCTAATTCAGAGCTTTATAAATGTTCACACTTTCGTGCTAATAAACTTGCTGTTGACGTGTCAGTGTTTGGTGATGTTCAGTTATGAAAAAAGACCCCAATTATTGAAATGTTTACTGAACACCACTTCAAGGCCCTTGAGCCTTTACATTGTCAGCAGATAAAGCTATATTTTGTTCCACAGAGGGTTTAGAAACACCAGATCCCAATCGGGAAAATTTGGGATTGTTTTTAGAATGTTATCTCTGTGAGGACTGTGTGCAGATGTCCACCTCATCGGTTCTATTTTAGTATTGCTGAGATAGCAATTTTTTATTTTTATTTTGAATTTTTTAATAAATGTTTGAATTAGAATTTTCTGATTTCATTAATAGTTCAAAATGAGTTAAGCTACACTAACTGATTTACTTTTTCTTATTTCAGGTAATGAAGCCCACTTCTCCTTGGAAACTGCATCAGATTATGTGAAAGACGAGAAAGCCTGTTTCTATGGATTCAAATGTGTAGCTGTTGGTTATGAGTTTAACCCTGGTCTTGATGAGGTATGAAATTCAATATGAATGTGTCTTAAACCTGAGCCCAATGCATGAAATTAAACTTGAACATTTGAGGAGCCCATTTACCCTACTTTTTACCCTATGCACTGTTAAATTGCATAATTTGCAGGTCAGCATTTATAGAAATATATAAAAAAGAAACACGAGCAATGCTGTTGTTCATACAGACGTGTGTATTGAAATCTGGGTAAAAAGCTTGTGAAAAGTTAATACATATTTAACAGTTCTAGCATCTCAGTTATGGATTGTTTTTGACCAGAGAAAGGAATAGTGATCCATACTACATATGTATTTGAGGCATCTGTCATGTGGCTGTAAATCTGAACGTAATGTAAATGTGGCTATGGTTTCAGGGAATTATTCAGCTGGAGAAGGAACTGGCCTATTTGGGAAGCGTGTGTGCAGCTGCACTCATGAAAAAGGATCTTGCCCTACCCATAGGTAAGAATCACTGCTGCTTGCCAGTGCTGGAGAAGATAAGTAGAAACTGTAATGTGACACGCTACATACTACTCATTATTCTAAGCAGTTAAAGTAGCTATTTAATTTCAAATAGTCATACCTTTTTAAAGCATACACTACCATTCAAAATTTGGGGCCAGTTATTTAAAAGTGCACATTTCACAGTATTGCTGTATTTCTGTATTTATTAAATATATGAAGACTTGATGAAGATTGTATTGACCTCAAATATTTGAACTGTAGTGTATTTATTCATGTATTTACATATGAAAGTGTTCAAATTAATTAATTAATTTTAATGGATAAAAAGGGATTAATTTATCTGAGAATACCGGATCTATTTTTATAATTGGTACCTTTGATCATTGATACATTTTGTAAATTTACTTAATTGGCAAATGTAACTTTCTAAATAAAAAAAATAAATAACAATATTTCGAAATATTTTGATATACAAATGGATCTGTTCATATATGTGAAAATTCCAAATGTAACAAAAATGAAACTTTTTTTTAAAGCTGAGAGGTTATTTGGGTATTCCCACAGATTACTGTAAAGCATAACACAATTTGACATTTAAACAGAAAAGTTGTGTTTTGTCCCAGTACTCTGGAAGTCTTAAAAAGTAGCTTGTTACCGGAAAAGCATCATCTGAGCTATTAAAGAAGGAAGTTACTTAATATTAGCTTTTATTGGTGCCACTGATAAAATCATTAGCATGGACTTTGTGTCTTTTTCATCTGATTATATGGATTATGTGCCATTTTACAGGAAATGAACTGGAGGAGGATTTGGAGATTTTAGAGGAGGCCTCACTCCAGGTACTGCGTTAGAAATAGTTTTGGTGTTTACGAGCACAGTACCATCATCAGACTGAGCTCTAATCGTGTGTTTGTGTCGAGCAGGTTTGTAAATCCCACTCAGGGCTCCTGGGGAAGGGACTGGCACTTTCTCACTCTCCCACAATCCTTGAGGCGCTGGAGGGCAATCTGCCACTGCACCTGCAGACTAACGAACACTCCTTCCTAGAGGACTTCATCACCTGTGTGCAAAACTCCAGCGGTGGGCGGCTTGCCAGGTTGGTCTCAAACACTTTTCAGCTCCCTTTATTCATAAAGAATCTACCTGGCCCTCATCTTAACATCTTTACCATTCTGTTGTCCCAGGTGGCTTCAGCCAGACTCCTACGCAGACCCTCAAAAGACCTCGCTCATACTCAACAAAGATGACATCCGCTGTGGCTGGCCCACTACTGTTGTGGTGCAGACCAAAGACCAATACGGAGATGTTGTGCATGTGCCAAACATGAAGGTTAGCGTCTTTCTCGTTTCAAAAGGTATGTTATAAAAGCAGCGTGTAGCTAACTGTCTCTGCTCTATGTTGTAGGTTGAGGTCAAGGCTGTTCCTGTCTCTCAGAAGAAGTCCATCCAGCAGGAGAACATGAAGAAACTGCAGCGTTTGCCAGGCATCTCCTCTAATTCCACATCAGGGACTGATCTCACCTACGGTGGACACCCACCTCCCAAACTGGAGGCGACATATGAGCCCATGATCATCAAAGAGGCCCGTTATATCGCCATCACCATGATGAAGGTTCCTCTCATCTCCTTACTTAATAAATACAGTATCTGCAAAAATGATTTAGACTAAATTAATTGATAAAGTACTGAGATTGTGATATGGCTGCAGTTATTTTCTTTCCAAATCGGGTGGTCTTGTTTGGACATTTAAGTCACACTTTATATAAGGTTACGGAATTAATTGAAGATCATTTTTTCAGGATTGTGATGTACAACTACATGAAATGTAGGGCAGATATTTGATTCTATGCATGATTTGTTCATTAGATTTTGAGATGTGGCCTTTGCACTCAAAAATTAATGCAAATATGCAGTTAATTCCTGAATGAATCATTCAGTATTATATAAATAACATGCATTTTTTTGCTTTTTTATTTAATGCAGGCATATGAAAATTACTCATTCGAAGAGCTTCGCTTCGCCTCACCGACACCAAAGAGGTTCAAAGACTACTTTTCTACCTGTCATATATAAATGAAAAACAAATTCAAGTGTAAGAACAGGTTTTATGTTCTTTGCGTTCACTTTTTACTCAGGCCCAGTGAAAACATGCTTATCCGGGCAAACACAGATGGCACCTACAGCGCTAATTGGACCCCAGGTGCTGTCGGGCTGTACACCATTCATGTGACCATCGATGGCATTGAGATTGGTAACAGCTTTTCTGGGTTTATTAACCTTTATATTAGACCTTTGTGTTGTATGTATGTTTCAGGAGCTCAAATAATTTTTTAAAATCAGCAGTTTCGCTAGAAAATCAGGGAAAAACAGAAAATGTGATTTATAGTCATTGTGCATGAAGTCTTTGTTTAGTAACTCTAGATATTACAGAGCTCATGAAATAGGTTTGCTGACTAGAATAATGTCTGTTTAGATGCTGGGCTGGAGGTCGAGGTCAAGGATCCACCCAAAGGAATGATCCCTCCTGGCACACAGATGGTTAAACCTAAAGCTGAACCTCAGCCTAGCAAGGTGAGTTGGTAAGATTGGTAAAAAAAAACTTCCGCCAAGGCTGCATTTATTTGACCAAAAATACAGTTTAATATTATTATTCCAAAATATTATTACAATTTGAAAAAACTAACTGTTCAATTAAGTTTAAAAGATATATATATTTGTATAGTGCGAAACTAAATTTTCAGCATCATTACTCCAGTCTTTAGCGTCCAATGATCCTTCAAAAAATTATTCTCATATGCTTATTTGGTAAGAAACATTTATTATTATTATTAATGTTTAAAACATTTTTCCCCCTGCTTTTTGATGCACAGAAAGTAAAAGAACAGCATTTATTTGAAATCGAAATCTTATATTAATATTATACTTTTTCCACTTTAAATGCGTCAGTGTATAAAATAATTAATTTATTTAAAAAAACAAAAATGATCCCAAACTTTTCAGTGGTAGTATGAATGTTCAGAACTGGACTGTTATTCTCTGGATGTGATCAAAAATGTTTTCCACAGAAGAGGATAGTATATGATTACAGCATTTATTTTATTAAAATGTATGGTGTTCTGGAAGGTGACACCTTGTAGCATGACATAATAACATCCATCTCAATGTCCATTATTTATTATTTAATTATGACAAATATTTTGTAATTTTACACATAGCTTACACCTATTGCTTGAGGCACTACTTGGGAGAGACACACACACGTTTGATTTTGTGATTTATGAGGACTCTCCATAGGCGTAATGGTGTTTATACTGTACAGACTGTATGTATTACCCTACAGCTAAACCTAAAAAAAAATGTGCATTTTTAGATTTTCAAAAAAACACAGTTTAGTAAGTTTTTTAAGCCTTTTGAATTACGGGGACACCGAAAATGTTTTTATAAATCACCTTCATATTGTAAGACCTATGTCTCACCCATGTCATTATACAAATTTGTGTCCTCCTAAACCACATAGACATGCGCACACACACACACACACATTGGTTCATTTGTCTTTGGTTATGTAGGTGAAAGTTAGTGTGGAAGGTTTCAGACTGTTGGTGTGCAGATAGCCGTGTGGTGTCAGTGCTATTTATACAATATTTATGCAAATACTGTTACTATTTGTTTTTTGGGTTTTTTTCCACTGTGCATTGAACTGGGAAACAAGCAACACAACTGCGCAAAATCGAATGTCTTTCCTGCTCTTTTCTGCCGAATGTCTCTGGTCTGACAGGATGTGCGGTTCTGTTCTCTCCTCGCTCTCTGACTGCAGCTTCCTGCCATCTTCTCATCTGTCTCACTGTCTCTCTGTCTCTCCCCCTCTGCTTCTCTCAGGTGCGCAAATTTGTGGCCAAGGACAGCGCAGGGCTGCGTGTGCGTAGTCACCCCTCTCTGCAGAGCGAACAGATAGGCATAGTCCAAGTCAATGGCACCATCACATTCATTGACGAGGTAAACCGCTCTAGAATAGGGCCAAACTGTTCTAAATGAAAGTCCTTTTCTGTTTTCTCTTTCTTTTATCTGTGAACGTAACTATGAATGATTAATTAATGATCTGTTTTAAAACGAAAGGCTTTTAAAACAATTTCTGCACCTCTCTAAGCTTTCAATTTGACTTTTGATTTGGTCACAAGCGTTTATTTGCCTACCCTTTTGCTTCATTCACATGCAGGAGACTTTGAGGCTGTAGTTAAATCTCAGATAGCAACTATTCCAGCCAATTGCTAAAAAAAAGCCCATTGCTGCATGCCAATCACTCATAGCTCCTATTAGACCCAATCTCACATCCGCAATGCTGTCGGTTGCTCTGTAGACCCTTTCACATGACTGGCAGGTGCCTTACCAAGAAACTTGGCTCAATCATTTGCCGCTGACCTTTCAAAGCACATCTAATTGGAAAAACTGCATGACGTTTGCATGACAGGCCATGACTATTTATAACAAAAACACCTAGCATTCAAAATTTTGGACGCATTTAACTGAATTTATTTTTTATTTTTTGGAATACTTTGTATATGCATGTTATTAATTAAACAATACGTTATCTATTAATATCCGTTTTATGCACACTACTGTTCAGAAGTTTAAAAAGGTAATTTTATGTTTATAGAAGTCTCTGCATTCATGTGATTTAAAAATACAGTAAACTTTTAAAACAGTTATACAATTAAAAAAAACATTCTGTTTCAATATGCATTTTAACATGTATTAAAATGTAATTTATAACTGTTATGCAAAGCTGAATTTTCAGCATCATTCCTCCAGGCTTTAGAGTGACATGATTTATCTGACGTCATACTAATATGCTGATTTGGTGCTCAAGAAACATGTTTATTCAAACATTTTTATCAGTTTTAACACTTTTAAAACATGCTGCCTAATATTTTAGGAGAAAATATTTATATCAGCATTTATTGGAAATAGAAATGTTTTGCAACATAAATTATTTTTTATCTTTGATTTCGTTAAATTTAGAACATTTTTGCTGTATAAAAGTATCAATTTCTTACTGTGATTTTTTTTTTTTAAGTGTAAAGTGTAAAGACTTTTGAAGGGTTTTGTATTATTTAATATTTATTGAAATATTTTATCACCAAATTTGAATCAATATTTAATGCTTAAAGCTGTTTTGCAGATTAATTTCTTTGCAAAACTAAAATAACTTGTTGAAATGGATAGTAAGAGAATCATATGAATATTATAGTATGTATATTTATTTATTTTTCTGTTCATGTCCAAACTTTTGAATGGTAGTGTAAACTTCCTACTGTCTTGTTAACTGGCAGAAGTTACCCTTTCGATGGCACCGCAGTGCTTTTCACATGCTCAGAGCAGCGCTTGACTCTCGTGCTGAGCATGTTGAAGCTTGAACTTGAGTCAGGTGAAAGGGCCTGTTGTTCCCTGCTGACAACCGCCAATAGCATTTACATGCATATACAAATTCTGTCTCATTTTCCCTCAACTGGACTTCTACTATAAATCCAATTGGTTGGCGCTGTGCATTAACACGATTGGCTCTGCAGCCTCAGAGGCTCGTGCGAGAGGCGTGTTAGCAGTTACAGGAGGGCATGGCTCCGCTCTGTTGCTTGTTTCCCATAGATCCACAATGATGATGGTGTCTGGCTCAGACTGAATGATGAGACTTTAAAGAAGTATGTTCCCAACATGAATGGGTACACTGAAGCCTGGTGCCTCTCTTTTAACCAGCATCTGGGCAGAAGCCTCCTGGTCCCTGTCGACGTAAGTAAAAGGCCTCCCCCCTTCGTAGATTAACCGTAGCCCCTACATATTGCTCATTTGGGAACGGGATTTGTAACTGCCAGCATGTTTAGGGTGATCATTCAGTATACTTCAGTTTGGCTCTTTTTACAGTGAATCACGGGCATCTAATGACCCACTCCCAAATGTCTATAAGCATGCTGTGTCGATTACTTACAAAGACCAGTTAAATGCGTCTTTGCATGTGTTAGTGCTACTGTGTAGTGAAGTTGGGGCACGTTCACTCGGTGACCAGGATTGAAAGTGTTGGGGGTGGATGCATGTTGCCAGTCCCTTGTCTTATTAACTCCTGGTTGAAAGACACTAACTCATGCACACTGTTTTGTAGGGCTGCACGATTATGACAAAGTTCGTATTTTTTCGTATTTTGTTTCTTGTAAAATTATCCCGGTTATACCACATCTACACCTTGTTTATATTAAAGGCTGGAATATACTAATCCAAACAGATTTAGAATCAAACTTTGATGCCAACTTTGTAAACGGTTACAGAGGAAAAAATGGCTGCCAACAATATCGCATAGAAATTGACACATGACCAGGGCTTTAAATTTGATGAATTGTGATGAATAGCGATTTCTCGCTTCCGAAATAAAAGTTTGTTTTAGTATGTATCACCTTATTATTTCATTAGTTAAAAGTATTTATTACGTGTAAGTGAATGCGTTTTGTTTACAAACCTTTAAAAAGATCTAAGTAACCTGGATGGATTATGACAACATAAATGATCAGATAAATAAGTAGCAAAAGCAGCATTTTGAACCATTTGAAGGAGTCCAATTGATGATTAGGGCCTTTTGCATCCGCTTTAGTTCCAGAACTAAAAGTACTGGGACAATGTTGATCGAATTATTACCCAGTACCATTTAAAGGGTTGCATTTGCACTGATGGTGGGTACTAAGAAGTGACGTAAGCCGGTCAACAGTGATGTCATTTGCATGTGCCGTTCAACAATGGAAACAAAGAAGAAAGGCGTAGACAAAGTCTTCAGGTAAATGCTGTCTATAAAAGAAATAAGTTGATACAATGTCTACACAGTATATGTTTACACAGCGTTTTAAATTGTCACGTTTAGCCAATCAGCATCACAGTATTTTTTTAGACCCTAATCTGAAGTAGGAGCTAATTTAGTTTCTCCAAACAGAGTTCCTGTAACTAAAATCGTTCCTAGTTCCTGTGGTGCGAACATGCAAAAAGTGGGTAGTTACACAATTAGTATGGGTACTATGAAATAGTTCCTGTTGTGGTTTGCTCCATAATAGAGTGAATTGCAGTATTCATGGCATGATTTTAAAGTTCTTTAGAAAAAGAAAAGATTTAACTTTTGTAAAATGTTGTAAATGATAAAAACATTTTATAACAACAGTATTAATCTGTTTTTTAAACTTGAGACCTGAATCAAACAACACATTTAGATTTTTTACACATGGGGAGACATAAGAACTTAAGGTCAAGATCACTACTTTGGTTTTATTCTCACTTAAGGCCAGAAACACTCACATATACATTATGTAAACACAAACTTTTAATTTGGAACCGATTAATTGCGATCTATTGATTTTACAGACCTACACATGGCCCATGAAAGCAATATAACTGTCAAATATTGCATACTGCATAGCCAGACAGAATTTAAACTTGGCCATCTGAATTCGGAGGTTTGGTTTAAAGGCAAAAAAGTTACAAAAAAAACTGCTTTTTTTAATGTGTAAAAGCTTTTTTCACAAATTTAGATAGTTGGAAAGCCCATTGACCCGACCTTTTTAAGGTAATGAGGAAGTGGTTAAAAGTGAACAGCAGAGATGGATTAAAACACCAGGTGTTAATGGGAATGTGTCTGCCTTGTCTAGTTGTGATCTGATCAACCAAAATGTTAAACTTGATATCGGGTGTAAACACAGCAAATTATGAAGCAAAAATCCTTTGATTTGAATGATCATGCCCATTATACATTATAAGATTTTCTGCAGAATAGGCCAGTTGCTGGATCTCAAAATCTACAGACTGACTTTGACTTTCTCCAACTAGCTGTTAACTCTTCCAGACTCAAAAACAAAGGGCAAAATCATGTGCAAATGTTGTTTAGTGTATTCCAGCATTCTAGGTTTGACATATCACTCATACGCTATCTACATTTTGAGTAATACAACATGATGTGATTGGAGTGATCTTCTGCAGCTTTTTTTGGAATGTCAGGTCATGTCTTCACCTTTCTTTTTTTGTAGCAGAAAGAATCCAATGCAAAACAAGGCGACAGGAATACACCTAAAGGAAGTGCTGTAATAGATATTTCATGATTAGTTTATTGCGGCAGCTGTAATCATGATCTCTTCGATTAATTGTGCAGCCCTACTGTGTTGTTACTCATCATATGTAGCTCTTGTGCGGTAACGAATATCAGTGTACAGAGCTTTGCTGTTTCCTGGTCATGACAGTATAGACGTGTGAGCTGCTTCAGTGTGGCCCAATGAAAACTTGAATCTCTTCACGTAACCAATCTGAAATTAAGATTCTAAAGCTTCAAAATTAGTTTGATGCAAACCTTTTCAGCAATTCACGCTAAAATTAGCTGTCGGGTTCCTGCGACTTTTAATGAGGTTCTGCCATGAAACAAGCCGTTGTCCTAACTAACCTAAGGCCTGAAAGCAAGGGATTTTGAGAGCATAATTACCTCTGGATGTGAAAATATCACCAAGGCTCCCAGTATGAACAGCATGACACACCACCAATCTTTTTTGGAAGATTATGAATCTTCATATTTCTCATGTGATTTATTTTCCATTTGCCATATTTTGATGTGATTTAAATTCTGTTGCAATTGGAGCACAGCTCTAGTATCAGGATCATTTTGTTTGCTAGACCTTCTTCTCAGCCGTCAAATTCTTCTTGTACTGTCTCATGAAGAAAATTCAAAAGAATTAAAATATGCATTAAGAAACTGCCACTGCTACAAACCCATCTCTTCCAAAAAAAGACAAACCATGCCATCTGCGTTTCTAATTGAAGGTAATTCCCGATCGTGTTTTGACTTGCTTATAATCTGTTGCTCAGAATATCTTTAGCACTAGCCAAGGAGTCAGGGATATCGACTTTTTGTCTTGGACGACCTTATCTTGTTTTCCTCAGGTGAGTTGTGAGATGAGGTGTGTGTAGCTTGGCTGCTGCTTTGCTTTTTACCAGTGTTTCTCATTATTTTGAGACGTTTCAGATTGTGATTTTTACATAGTACTGGAGAATCATCACAGTTGCATGTTTAATTGTGTAAATTGTGTGAGTGAAACAAATCTATTTGACCATATTTTCCTTGTATGCACAAAGTTTCCAGTAACATGTTTTGAATGTGTTGTAAGAACCTAATAGTCATTACATTTACATTTGTTAATCTTGGGTAAATCTTTCTTTTTGCATTTTCATGTCTTAGTTCACAATTAAAACAATTGAAATTCAGTTGCATGAGGATTTAAAGGAACAGTTCACCCACAAAACAAACATTCTGTCATTATTTGTTCGCCTGCATGACATTTTTAAAAAATTGTTTTCTTCCATGAAACAAAAAAGGTAAATAAGTTTGATGAATAAGTACACGCTTTTTATGACAGTTAATTTTGACCACATCTATTAAGCTCAGAAAAACAATTTATGCAAATAAGTTTGACGGTGATGTCCAACCATATGTGGAAATATTTTTCAGAATTCTCCTTTTGTGTTCTGTGGTACAAATAACAACATAATGCATAATAATAATGACAGAATTGAGTTGTTGGGTGAACGGCATCTTAAAACGGAATATGTGAGTGCATGTTTTTGTTTTCCTTCACAAAAAGGCGAAAAGATTTTTGTCAGTTTATGAACAGCATGTCTATATAGTATTAGTCAGCAGAACTTGATATCTGAACACTGTTATGTTTGTCATAACGATTTTAATTAGGATCACAATTAGGATAAGATGAAGTCTGCAAAGATTGTTTTCTTTGTATTTAGCAGCACAATTTACATGTTTTTTGTATACATCAAAAATACATTAACCTTACACGAATGTGCTGCTTCAATAAAATGTATTTTCCGTATTTTCACAAAAATGTCAAGGTTATGCAATTGTCCCAAAATCATAATTTCTCTTTGTTGAAAATAGTATTAAAGGAACACTTCACTTTTTTGAAAAATAGGCTCATACTCCAACTCCCCCCAAAGTAAAAAAGTTGAGTTTTATCGTTTTTTGAATCCATTCAGCCGATCTGGTGATAGCACTTTTAGCATAGCTTAGCATAGATCATTGAATCGGATTAGACCAGAAGCATCTCGTGTAAAAATGACCAAAGAGTTTTGATCTTTTTCCTGTTTAAAACTTGACTCTTTCTGTAGTTACATCGGGTACTAAGCCCGACAGGAAATGAAAAGTTGTGGTTTTCTAGGCTGATGTGACTAGAAACTATACTCTCATTCCGGCGTAATAATCAAGAAACTTTGGCCACAGCAGGTGCAGTAATATCACGCAGCGTCTAAAAACAGCCAGACCCTCTTTCTTGCACAGGGAGCGTGTCTTGCAAGCTGGGGACTATTTTTTCAAATGCTGCGTGAAATAATTACACCTGCTGCTCGATCAGCCAGAAAAGTACACAATGTAACTACAGAAGAGTCAGGTTTTAAATAGGAAAAAACTCTTTGGTCATTTTTAAATGAGATGCTTCTGATCTAATCAGATTCAATGATCTATGCTAAGCTATGCTAAAAGTGCTATCGCCAGATCTGGAGATCGGCTGAATGGATTCAAAAACGGTAAAACTCAGGGGGGAGTTGGAGAATGAGCCTATTTTCAAAAAAAGTGGAGTGTTCCTTTAACTGTTATTGGACATCCTTATTTGTCGTTGACCCTAAAATGATCCTTACTGTCTTTTAATCTTAAACAGATTTTAAAAATTCTCAAAATATTCAATGCACCACTTACTTTTAAACTTAAATTAACCGGTGTCCTTTGGTTTTGCAGGAGGGCAGGTCAAATTTGGATGATTATGGAAAGGAGACAAGTGGCTGTCCTTCCCATGATGCCAATGTACGTGACCTGGGTGCAGGCCAGGGTGGCGGACCGGGTCTTTATAAGGTAGTGAAGACCGGACCTTCGGGTCACAACATCAGAAGCTGCCCAAACCTTAGAGGTATCCCCATTGGAATGTTAGTTCTGGGGAACAAAGTCAAGGCGGTAGGCGAGGTATGAACTCCCAACTGTGTTACTGTGGCTGCCAATAAATGACTAATTAGCCAGATTTCTTGCTAGTTCTGCAGTTTCTTTAACACAAATTCTTCGTTTCTCTGTAGACGATTAGAGAACCCTTTGTGTAACGTCTTTTGATAAACGCCATACATGCTGTGGCTCTGGCGTGGGTGTGTTGTTGTTCTGTACACATTGTTAAAGCCCCTCTCAAGAATCACCAAGCATGGCTTCAGCTTTTGCACAGTAACAGTACAGTATAATCTGGCATGCTCTGTAGGATAATCTGTGATGCAACAATTAATAAATGATCCTAATTACCTATTAACAATAATGACAGATGAAGCTTGTGAATTAAAAAAAACCTGAAGTCATATGATAGTTTCCACTCTGTGAACACCTGGGTTGAGCAAAATTCAGAATTAAGAATAGGTTCCCTTTCAATTTGGGATTGTGAATTTGAATTGAATTAGTTTTGACCCATAGGATGTGGAACTGGATTTTGAATTGGAATGATAGGAAGAGTAACTTAATGAATTGTAGTGCTAAGAAGTTTAATTATGCACACATAATCTGTCCATATTATATATTGCTATTTTATACTGCAGTGTCACTTCTGTAGATTCCCTGAAGTAGTATTGTATTATATTATATTAAGTGGTATATTATATTATGTTGTGTTATACATATATTCAGGTAACAATGTAGATATTATTTTTATTCTGTACCGTTTCTTGAAATAGCCATTATGTTATGTGTTTGTTTATATGTAATTCATACAAACATATTATTGTTAAAGCTACTTAAATTTATATGAATTGTCTTTGAATTTTATTTCATTATGATTGCACTTCCTCAACTTCAAATTACATTTCTGCATCTGGTTTTGTGTCAATTCAAATTTAGGAATTGAATGGGAATTCTGAATGGCGCACAATCTTGGTAAACACCTGTCTTTTATGGCATTTGAATGGTCTCCATGTGTGGTCATGGAAGGTCTGGACTTTGCCTCTTTCTTCTCTCAGTAGAGGGTGTGGTGTGTCATGCTGTCCTCAAATGCTCTCCTAAAGTCGCTGTCTCTGAGCCTCCCAACTTACACAAATACTGCTGTTCTTCTCATGTCAGATTTAAAACAGTGTCTTTGTTTGAACTGGTTTCAATTCATAAATCCCGAGAATTGAATGGTACATCATATATTTGTTTCCACGTTTCTAAGTGCGCTGTTATTTTAGAGCCTCTATTGAGTTTTGCTTGTTCCTCTGGATTGATGTGGTGCCTGTGTGTGCAAGAGAGAGAAGAGGTAAATAAAGCTGTGTCTGTATCAGGTGATTAACCCGGAGGGCACCTGGGTTCAGCTGGATAAGAACAGCGTGGTGGAGTTCTGTGAGAGCGATGAGGGGGAGGCCTGGTCTCTGGCCCGGGACAGAGGGGGAAACCAGTACCTGCGTCACGAAGAAGGTAACGCTAACAACATTTCCAATGTACTGTTCTATTTTTAGGTGAACTGTTTCTTTAAATAGAAAACCAGAAATGTAGTGTAATAGAGCATGTATAAACCTCAAATTGAAAAACAGCTGGCTGGTAGTTACTGAAGATGCTTTTTGTTTCTTTCTGGAACAGAGCAAGCAATTTTGGAGCATGGAGCCCAGACCCCTCCTCCCAGCCCGTTCTCAGTCCAGGCCTTTAACAGAGGCATGGGCAGCTCGGGAGCTCAGGGTTTTGACTACGGCATCAACAACAAAGGTGAGAGTAAAGATCCTGGAGAGGTGTAAAAAACAAAAAGTGATTTATTGTTAAGTGACAGTTACACCTTTGTTTATATGATTGAAGTTCATCTTTTCTCATACCATGCTCTAGAGGTGGGTGATATAACCAGTAGAAATGTGAAGAAAATGCAGTGTTTTGTACATTTGATTACTTTATACAATGTATGTAGCAGTTTTTATTTATTTGTTGTACTGCAGTTGTTGTTTTCTTTGGTTGTCTTATTGCTTTTAATTAGTTTGTTATTCTTATTTACTTGCTGACTCTTGTCATCAGTGAGCTTGAGTTTTTTTTTGTTTTGTTTTTTACCTAGGCTAGTATTTATTAGTTTTTGTGGATATTGACACTAATGACAATAATTGTGACATTTCTAAGATATCAAGAATTTTGGTTTTTAGAAAGAAACTACTTAAAACAAAAATAACTATATTGTGATATATTTTCAGTGAATTAAAATGACTCGTGATATATGACTTTGGTCATATCGCCCACCCCTACCTTGCTCCTGCTAAATGTCATATTTGATCAGATCTTGGTAGTTTATTCCCTGATTTTAAATGTAATTTCACCAAATTGATGCCAATTCTACTGTGGTAGAATAGCTAGTCATTTAAGATTTTTGTGTTTTGTTTGTGTTTTTGTAACCGCAGTTTCCTTTTGTTCCTTAAAATTGTCTTCTTGAAGTAAAAGCTGTGTTAAGTGGAAATTAAATTAATTGGAATAAATATTTTCTACCAAACTTACAGTACCATTCAAAGTTTGGGGTTGGTAATATTTTTTTGTTTTTAACAGAAGCGTCTTGTGCTCAAAAATACTGTACATAATACAATTATTTAAAATAATACTAAGATTATTGCAACTTAAACTAATGTAAAATATAATGATATTTTAATACAGTTCAAATGTAATTTATTCTTGTGTTGACAAAGCTGAATTTTCAGCAGCCTTCGTTCTAATTAATGCTGAAAACAACTGTGCTTCTTTAATAATTTTTTTCAGGGTCCTTCGATGAAGTTTCTTCAAAAGAACAGCAATTTTTAAAAACTTTTGCAGTATTATAAGTGTCTTTACTGTCTTTCTAAATGAATTGAATGCATCCTTGCTGAATGAAAGTATTGAAGTATTACAAAAAAAATCTTACTGACCCCAAATGGTAGTGTATACTCCACATATAAATGATCTTTTAAAATCCCTGTCCGGTAATTACAAACAATAGGAACAGTCTTGGAAACGTCATGGAGCCCTGGATATAGTGAACATCAAAACAGTGTCTTAATCTATTTAAAGTGCTGTATGACCCCTGATTAATAAGCAAACACAATCATTTGTCTCAATTCAGCTCTGTGTAATCAGAGTAATTGTGTTCTGCATGCTGTGATCTGTGTGTCTTGGCTGTCGTCTGTGGCGTGTGAAGGCATCATTGTGTGCATGGGCAAGACTCTGTGTGCTGCAGCTGGGTCTTACCCATTATTGTCCACTGGCTCTCACCATACTGTTCTCATGCACCGCTGCGTAGTGGCGTTTCCCATAGACCGCTGTCTGATGGGTCCTTCATCACCTCTTATACTTACTTGATCTATCTGAATAAAATACCCTTGGCATAACTATGGCGCTTAACTAAGTGCTACTTGATTAAAGGTCAACATGAAGTCAATATAACTTCAAAGTTGCTTGGTATTCCAAAGAAAAATAAGTCTTTCTAATTTAAAAAAAAAACATTAACTTGCTTTCTCTAAAAAGACTTTCCTTTTGGGCCAGTGTCACTTTGAATATCCAGGTCATCTTTCTAAATTCCTGCCAGTATTTGCAAGTAATGTAGTAATTAAAAATGCAGTCCTTTGATAATGTTAATATAATAAAAAAAAAGATGACGGCAGTAATCTGTAAACAAAAAAGTTTGAGAATTATCATAAATACTTCTATTGGGATACTTTGACCTGTTTTCAATGGTGAACCTGACCTTAAACAGTCAAAAAGCCTTCTCAAAATTCACTGCAAACTCTGATACGTGTTCCATTCTCATATGAAATGCATACTTCTTGTGATCCAGTCAGTTCCTGAGATAAAATCAGTTCCCCTCCGTATGTTTTTTTTTTTTTTTTTTCCCCTCAATAACTATCTTATCAGTATGGAAGTCATTGAATAAAAAATAAAAAAAGGTTATTGTGACTTTTGTTTTATCTCACAATTCTGACTTATTTTCTTAGAATTGTGAGATATAAAGTCAGAATTGTGAGAGATAAGGTTGCAATTGCGCGATATGAACTCAAACTCTTTTTTTTTTTATCGCTCAAAATTGGACTTTATAACTCGCAGTTGCAAATTTAAATTTCACAGTTCTGAGAAAAAAGTCAGGATTGTGACTTGATATCACACAGTTGTGAATTATAAAGTGAGAATTCCGAGATATAGTTGTAATTCTGACTTTATAACTCACAATTCTGAGAAAAAAAGGCAGAATTGTGAGATAAAAAGTCGTAATAACCTTTTTTCAATTTTTTATTCAGTGGCTTCCATTTGTCGGAGACACATCATGTTGACTTTAACAACTCGACTAAAATCTTAGTTTTCATTAATGTCATGCTACTTGTTAGGTTAGTATAAAAATGTTAATGTTTGATAGAATGGTTACAAACGCCCTCCCCCCACAGAATTTCCACGAGTTGCACTATAAAAGGGATGAAAGCAGAGCATTGGCTTTGTCAGCCAATGTTTTATCTGTGACCTTGTAGATGTTCCAGATACCTGACCTACGGCTCCCCCCGGCTGTTCCTTATTCCCCTCACGTTGGTTCAGCTGACCCACTCACACACCCCATTACTTCCAGTGAGCGTGCTTGTGTGGGGCATTAAACTGACGAGCGTTTTGTATGGCTCCTTTTAAGGATCATATAAGCTACAGCACTCCCATTGTCTTCCGCATTGCAGGTGACCGGCTGAGTGCCGTACTGAATTCCATTCAGTCTGGGCCTTTCCTCCCAACTCCTTCCATATTTGAGCAAGCTGCCAAACCTCCCTCTTCCCTTGTCCACAGCCCATTTGTGTTTGGACAATCCCTTTCCCAGCAGCCTCAACCGCATCCACAGCTTCCGAGTAAGTCTGTCCGTCTATAAGGTAGTGGCGGTGCTTGCTTGCACAGGTGTTACTTGTTCTTGTCTTAAGCGCTTATTTGTTTAGTGTCCCATAGGTTGTGTTAAGATCCGTTCAGGCTTATTTCCCCTGCTTTTCTGTCGGCGTCCACCCGCTTGCTTGCTGTGTTTGAATTGGTGATTCTTTTCTTCCTCATCTCATTTTAACTTGAGTGGCCAAATAACATTTAAGCCCCTCTTCTGTGTTTCTATTGTAGCTACTAACAGTGTGTGTGTGTGTTTCATGTCAGATGTTGCTGTTAACTTGATTGCATTTTGTTTTTGCTTGCTACATGTACAGTGCTTAATTTGATCATTCATTAGCTATATAATTACCAAGAGGTCCAGGAATCTGTCCACGCAATGAAAACCATGCAGTGCTTTAGCATTGCATCCCCCAGTGTAATCCACAATGCACATGTCTGCATAAGAAAAATGAATTTGGGTTTTTGGATATTTCAGGCGCAAGTGTCTCAATATTTTCCACAGCCAGAATACTCTGAATCTGCATTTCAGATTCATTACAATTCTTCATATTTTATTCTCACTCTTCTGCCTAACTTGCACTGGTTGATGCCCAGTTTTGTTTTAGTCTCGTGCCTGCTTCTACCAGTCTCTGTCTCTCTCACAGTGTCTGTCCTTCTACTTGTTGCTTTTTCTCTATTCATACATCTTTCCCAGTACCTAGATGCTCCTCTGGCCCTGTTTACACTTAGTGTTAACTTCTAACGTGGGTAATCCCATCACCAATTGCAGGGCTTCAACAAGGTTAATCTAATAATCTAAAATGCAGATAATCTAAAATGCTCAGGTGCTTGTCTAAAATAAGGAGCATTCCACTTAAAACATCATATTTTGGGTGAGATTAAGACTTTAAAAGTGTATCTGGAAACTGGCAAAAGATGCCTTAGAATTAGAATAGTGTGTCTATGGAAGCTGCATAATTAAGATGCATATTTTCTAAAATAGCCTTTATATCATGATCACATCTATTACATCTGTTTTGAACAATAGACACTTTAACACAGCAGTTCTGGTAAGTTATTGTAAAATGACCGGAATGGTTTTGCCAGTAAATACACAAAATATGCTATTCACACAAGCATCTGTGTTCTGGCTTTTTTACCAGTAAGAGACCATTCATCACATTAGCTCCAAAATACAGATAAATTCTATGTCAGTCAATGAAAATGACCTTTAAAAACATGCTATTGTTTTCATTCACCCGTGTGAGTAGAAGCACTTTAGTTTCACGACCTGTCCATCATTTTTGAAGTCTGAGTTACATTAGGGGGTGGTCTTGCTCTGTAATGTTACTGATAATATTTCTCATACCCGTAAATTGACAGAACATTTACCAGTATTTTTGAAAAGGTCCTATTCACATATGATCTCCTAATTGTAATTTACAGGTAATTTATCCATAAAGATTATGTGACCCTGGAGCACAAAACCAGTCTTCTGGGGTATATTTGTAGCAATAGCCAAAAATACATTGGATTGTTCAAAATTATTGATTTCTCTTTTATGCCAAAAACCATTAGAATATTAAGAAAAGATCATGTTCCATAAAGATATTTTGTAAAATATATTAAAACTTAACTTTTGATTGGTAATATGCATTGCTAAGAACTTGATTTGGACCACTTTAAAGGTGATTTTCTTTTTACGCCCGCAGATTCCAGATATTCAGAAAGTTGTATTTTGGTCCTGGAGAGCCGCAGCCCTGCAGAGTTCAGCTCCAACCCTAATTAAAACTCACCTGTCTGTAGCTTCCATGTGACCATTCAGACCTTGATGAGCTTGTTCAGGTGTGTTTGATTAGGGTTGAAGCAAAACTCTCCAGGACTCTCCTGTCCTGTTCTAACAGTGATCTTTCAGATGATGCATAAATCTCAATTTTGAAAGATTTACTCACAATTGACAGGTTTTGTGGTACAGGGTCACATATGTGTGATTAGGGGCTATAGCAACTGATGTTTTATGTTTTACACTGGTTCGTTAATACAAGGTGTAAATTACAAATCTCAGTTGTCCACTTGCGATTAGATCACCCATGATGATTGTTAATATCAAGTGTAAACAGGGCCAGAGTCCTTTTTTCCCTCATACACTCTTTTTCCACTTTTCATTGCTCATTGCTCTCTCTCTTTCTCATTCTCTGATGGTTTTCCTTGGTTCAAGCCTTGTTGCTTACTTTCCTTGCCACTGTTTTCCGCTGTAGATGCTTCATCACGCAGCCTTGCTTCACGTGAGCGTGTGCACAAAAGCAGTGCGACCGGCCCTGGCACCGCTCTCTCATCTCTTGTTCTCAGACAAAAGGGTGGGTAATGCATGTCTTCTCCTGGGAGCACCCTGGAGACTCCCTACAGGAAGGGGTTTCATGTCATCCTCTCTTCCACAGTCCATTTATTCTCTCTCTTAGGCATGGCAACAGAGTATGTAGTGCTTTGGAATATATATGGGGACAAGTTTACAAGCTTGACAAAACATTTCCCATGACCTGGGTGCTTTCCATTTGCATCAGTATTTATGTATTTGCTACCTTAAAGTCATATGAATACTTCAATTCTTAATGTTGGTCAGTAAATTGGTCATTCTTGGATTTCAGTGGATTCTTGTAAAAGTCATTTTCAATTTTACTTCTGTTGTTTTACATTTGGTTTCTTCTATGTTGTGAATTATTTTTCCCTTACATGTTCAGATCTTTTTTTGTCTTTTTTTATATTTTATTATTATTGTTTCTTACCACTTATGTAAAATGCCTGACAAGTCCTTGTGGAGTGCCTCCTACACAAATAAGTTGCACATTGGTAACTGTTGGTGTGTTACAATACGCAGGTGACAGGGATAACATGGCCAGTCGGTCTATGTCTCCAGGCAGCAAGCATCGTCAAGAGAGTCGATCCTCCAAAACCGACAGTCACTCTAGCCGGTCTGTTGACCAGGTGAAGAGCAAGAACAATGACAGTCTGTCTGCCAGCGAGGCCCTAATTCTCAAATCAGACACTGGTAAACTGCGGTCTGACTCTCACAGCCGCTCACATTCCCCCAACCATAACACTCTACAAGCCCTGAAAGCTGATGGCCGAACTTCAGGCCTTAGGGCTGAGTCTCCGAACCCTGGCTCTCGTTCCTCCTCACCCAAACAGAAGACCTACAGTTCGGGTAGATCTAGCCCTTCCAGCAACAGTTCTCCACGTTCATCCTCTCCTCACGATAAGAACCTGCCCTCTAAAGTTAGTCCTTCTAAAGCTCACCTGGACCCTCCTCGTGAGAGATCCAAATCTGACTCCTATACGCTAGACCCTGACACGCTCAGAAAGAAGAAGGTTCCTCTCATGGAACCTCTGAGGGGCAGGTCTACATCTCCCAAGCCAAAAATTTCACCCAAAGAGAGCAAAGGAGGAAGCAGCAATGCTGAGAACCGAGCCCCATCTCCCCATGTAGTTCAAGAGAACCTCCACAGTGAAGTGGTGGAGGTTTGTAGGTCCAGCACCTTGCTGTCCAATGATGAAGCCAATGATGAGAATGCAGAGTTGCACAATGCTGAAGAGGGCTCTTCCAAAGTCCACTTTAGTATTGGAAAAGCCCCAGTCAAGGAGGAACTTGAAAGTCGTTCTTCACCCAAAGTTAGCCGTAAAACCTCCAGCAGGCATGTGAGACCCAAAAAAGACAAATCCGGGCCACTGTTTAAGGGTGAAAACGTGCGTCCCACTGAACCCGCAAAGCAAGCCATGTCGCCTTCTGTTGCGGAATGTGCTCGTGCCGTTTTTGCTGCCTTCCTGTGGCATGAGGGCATAGTACATGATGCCATGGCATGCTCTTCCTTCCTGAAGTTCAACCCTGAGCTGACCAAAGAACATGCACCCATCCGTAACTCTCTTAGCTGCCAGCAGGGCTTTGAAGAGAAAGAGAGCAAACTGAAGAACCGTCACTCCCTTGAGATCTCCTCGGCCCTCAACATGTTCAACATATCACCACATGGCCCAGACATTTCCAAGATGGGTAGCATCAACAAGAACAAGGTTCTGTCAATGCTGAAAGAGCCACCCTTGCCCGAGAAGTGTGAGGATGGAAAAAGCGAGGCGGTCCCCTACGAGATGACCAGCCACTCCTCCATGAGGTCTAAGTCCATCTTGCCTCTCACCCTCCAGCACCTAGTAGCCTTTTGGGAGGACATATCCATGGCTACCATAAAAGCTGCTACACAGAATATGATCTTCCCAAGTCCAGGGTCCAGTGCTATCCTTAAAAAGAAGGAGAATGAAAAGGACAGCAAGAAGACCAAGAAAGAGAAGAAAAAAAAGGAGAAAGCCGAGGTTCGCCCCAGGGGGAACCTCTTTGGGGAGATGGCACAGTTAGCTATGGGAGGCCCAGAGAAGGATACTATCTGTGAGCTGTGTGGAGAATCTCACCCATATCCTGTTACGTACCACATGAGACAGGCCCACCCAGGTACAGTGCTGTCAGTTCTTGGGTCTTTCTCCATTCAGAGTGGATTTAAAGACCAATATATGGAGTATATCATCTTTTTTGTGTTGTGTTCTTTCAGGCTGTGGTCGGTATGCTGGAGGTCAGGGCTATAACAGCATTGGTCACTTTTGTGGAGGCTGGGCTGGTAACTGTGGAGATGGTGGGATTGGAGGAAGCACCTGGTACTTGGTGTGTGATCGTTGCAGAGAGAAGTACCTGAGAGAAAAACAAACAGCTGCCAGAGAAAAGGTATACCTGTCATGACCAAAGTAGGGAAATTCATAATATTTGTAGAAGTCTGTCTAAACATTGAATAATTCTTTATTGGGTTCAACCTTGTGGTTCTCGGATTAGGTTAAGCAGTCAAGGAAGAAACCTCTCCAGGTGAAAACCCCACGGGCTCTGCCCACGATGGAGGCGCACCAGGTGATCCGTGCCAATGCACTGTTCCTGCTGTCTCTGAGCAGCGCCGCAGAGCCAAGTCTACTTTGTCATCACCCACCTAAACCCTTCCACGCACATCTACCCAGCCTCAAAGAGGGGGTGTCTGAGGAACTACCCAACAAGATGGGCTGCCTCTATCTGCAAACCCTAGCCCGGTAAACACCATCATCATGACCACAGCCAGCATTGTTGTAGTCATTCATTGCATTTCAGTATCTCATTGAGTCTTTCTCAATGTCTTTTTGCAGCCAACACACTGAGAACTTTGGGGCCTATCAAGATGACAACTTATTTCAGGATGAGATGCGTTACCTGCGTTCTACGTCAGTCCCTGCTCCCTATATTTCAGTCACTCCCGATGCCTGCCCCAATGTTTTTGAAGAGCCAGGAAGTAACATGAAGTCCATGCCCCCAAGGTACTGTAACAAACACTTACATATATCTCCCAAAGTGCCATGCTCTAATGCTGGTTTCAATTAACATTTTGCCTTTGTGTGCTTATCTCTTCATGACTTCTTTATTCGACTTTGTTCCTTTAGTTTGGAGACAAGTCCAATCACAGACAGTGACACAGCCAAGCGGACAGTATTCCAGCGCTCATATTCAGTGGTGGCCTCCGAGTATGATAAGCAGCACTCAGCCTCCCCAGCACGGGTCAAAGCAGTGCCGAGACGCAGGGTGCACAGCGGGGATGCAGGTAATGTTGTGTCACTTTGTACAGCACGGTAACAAAATATCATTTTGTCATGTCATTAATTAACAAATTAATTCAGCTAATTAGAGTGATGTCTGAGAATATATTTACATCAGGTTATGTAATATGTAAATAATAATACTATATTTTAAAATGTTTGTTTTATTTGTTCACTGCTAAAATATTGCTATTGTGATGCCAAGTTAAATGTTTTAAATGTGAGTTAATTTCTGGTGGTCTCTACAGAAGTTGGGTCATCTCTACTTCGTCACCCTTCTCCTGAGCTGTCTCGACTGATCTCAGCCCACGGCTCTCTCAGCAAGGGTGAAAGGAACTTCCAGTGGCCTGTGCTGGCATTTGTTATCCAGCATCATGACCTAGAGGGCCTGGAGGTGGCTATGAAGCATGCGCTCCGCAAATCAGCCTGCAGGGTGTTTGCCATGGAGGTCAGTGACATTATCTCTGGCCTTCTGTCGACTTCCATTCCTCTTCTTCCTGTCTTAAATTGTATAATGCAGTCACCGTATTAATAAAAGACATGTATTAAAATACTTATCCAGTTATCACAATTGACTAGAAAAACTTTGTCAGAATTTCTGGGAACTCTTAACAAACCTTTTGTTCTGCATTTCCTTTTCAGGCTTTTAATTGGCTGCTGTGTAACGTTACCCAGACCACCTCCCTCCATGATATCCTGTGGCACTTTGTGGCGTCTCTGACTCCGTCTCCCTTCGAGACGGAAGAAGAGGAGGATGAAGAGAACAAAGGGAACAAGGAGAACATCGAACAGGTGTGGCCTTACGACAACATTGCTAATGGCTTATTAAGAAGTCTTTATTCACTCATGATGAACAGTTTTTTTTTCTGAAACGGGCCTTTTTCATCTTTTTCTCACAGGAGAAGGATTTAGGTGTATGTGAGCACCCCCTGTCTGACATTCTCATCGCAGGAGAGGCGGCTCACCCGCTGCCCCACACCTTCCACCGTCTGCTCCAGACCATCTCTGACCTCATGATGTCACTTCCCAGTGGAAGCTCACTTCAGCAGATGGCCCTCAGGTAGCTTTCACCTGTTCATTGAAACACCATTTGCAACCTCCTGTAAATGTGCTGAAAATAGTGATAACATTGTCTTCATAAATGTATAAATCTAGTATTTGTTTGGCTGTTTCATTAGGTGCTGGAGTCTTAAATTCAAACAGTCAGATCATCAGTTCCTGCACCAGAGTAATGTATTTCACCACATCAACAACATCCTGTCCAAATCAGATGATGGGGACAGTGAGGAGAGTTTTAACATCAGTGTTCAATCGGGATACGAAGCGATTAGTCAGGTGGGAAGCTTCATCTGCATTGATTTATTCATTTGGCAGAATCTTTTATCTTATTTAGCTTAAATCACAAATAATTGTTTTATATGTATTGCAGGAGCTTTGTGTGGTGACCTGTCTGAAAGATCTGACCAGCGTGGTAGATATTAAAACATCCAGCCGACCAGCAATGATTGGTAGCCTGACTGACGGCTCCACTGAGACGTTCTGGGAGTCTGGAGATGAAGATAAGAACAAAACAAAGAGCATCACTATCAGCTGCGTCAAAGGCATCAATGCGTCATATGTCTCTGTCCATGTCGACAACTCTCGTGACATTGGAGTGAGTTTGCAAACTATTGTCCTTTCAGGTTTTCTGTTCATTCTTTCCCAGTCAGTATATTAATGCCCCTCACTTGGCAAACTGGTAATTCTGTATAGATGTTATGACATGCATAAGGTCTATATAACTTTCAAACCTTCAGATATGAAGTTTTAATTGATTATTTTGTAATATCATTTATACACATACATCTTTAAACATCTAGCAATTTCTATCACCTGTGCTTTGTGTTCTGTCAGAATAAGGTCACGTCAATGATATTCCTTTGTGGGAAGGCTGTGGAAGATCTTTGCAGAATCAAACAGGTGGGACTTAAATGACAAAGATTATCTGTGTTCCTTTTTACATTTGGTAAAATTTCTACTTCCTCTGATACTTCTGAATATCACATCAAGTCAGTTTAAAAAAGGCTGGTTTGGGCTTTTTGTTGTCTCAGATTGACTTAGACTCGAGGCACATGGGCTGGGTAACCAGTGAGCTGCCTGGAGGAGACCACCACGTGATCAAGATCGAGCTTAAGGGTCCTGAGAACACGCTTCGGGTACGGCAGGTCAAAGTGCTTGGCTGGAAGGAGGGCGAGAGCATCAAGATTGCTGGGCAGATATCAGCCAGTGTAGCTCAGCAGAAGAACTGTGAGGCTGAGACGCTGCGTGTTTTCCGCCTCATTACATCACAGGTAACCTTCTCTAACAGCTTACGAAGGCACAAACCGCAACATGGTTGCAATACCGCTGTGCATCACTCGTTCACAGATATCATTTAAGGAAAGGCTAAAGTTATGTTTATGTTTTTGTTCAGGTGTTTGGAAAACTAATTTGTGGGGATGCAGAACCAACACCAGAACAAGAAGAGAAGAACCTGCTCTCCTCACCTGAGGGTGAAGACAAGGTCAGCACCAGCATCTGTTGTGTTTGGTGGCTCGTTACAACCTTATCAAGTGCTGAAGCGTAAGATGAAGTCGTTAAATTATGTTGTGCCAAATGTTTCGTCTTTAGGCTCCATCTGATGCAGACTTGAAGGAGCACATGGTTGGCATTATTTTCAGCAGGAGCAAACTGACCAACCTTCAGAAACAGGTAACACCATCAAGCAGTAGACAGCCATCTTTTTCCTGTTCCCAAGTCTCTATAAAACATCAACTACTCCACACCTGACTGTTTTCCTCCTCAGGTGTGTGCCCATATCGTCCAGGCCATCCGTATGGAGGCCACACGAGTGCGGGAGGAATGGGAGCACGCCATTTCCAGCAAGGAGAATGCAAACTCTCAGCCCAGCGACGACGACGCCTCTTCTGATGCTTACTGCTTTGAGCTGTTGTCTATGGTGCTGGCCTTGAGTGGATCTAATGTTGGGCGACAGTACCTGGCTCAGCAGCTCACCCTACTCCAGGACCTCTTCTCCCTCCTTCACACCGCCTCGCCACGCGTCCAGAGACAGGTTTGTGAATGCATTGAGAACCACTAGTCTTGAACTAGACTTTCTAGAACCAGGATCTGGAATCCAACGCTGTTCTTGCCCTGCAGGTGACATCTCTGCTCAGACGCGTTCTTCCTGAGGTCACTCCCATGCGCCTGGCCAGCGTCATTGGTGTAAAGGCACTGCCACCAGCAGACATCAGTGACATCATCCACTCCACCGAGAAGAGCGACTGGAACAAGCTGGGCATTTTAGATATGTTTCTGGGCTGCATCGCCAAGGCCCTCACTGTGCAGCTCAAAGCGAAGGGCACCACTATAGTTGGCACAGCTGGCATGGCTGCAGGAAAAGGAGTCACTACAGTCACCCTGCCTATGATCTTCAACTCAAGGTCAGATTGCTTGCATGTGCCATTTTCAAATCACACTGCCTTGTATCACATTTGCTGAATAAAATCCAATAGACCAATTGTTTGTTACTAATTTTGGGCAGTCGGTTCCAAAAATAATGTTGTCTTTGCTCTGATTATTTAATCAGCAGAAAAACTGCCACAAATTTGATTCTTGAATCTTTCTCTGAGCCAGATTCAAATTATTTGTTAACAATCTGTAGGAGATTATTTTTACATGTGTGAATAATTCTTAAAACCTGATTTGATTTTTTTTTTTTTTTTTTCCCCACTAAATTAGCAGTAATTTAAATGCTACTTTTTGACATTCAAAACTTTTGAGTTTATTGCTTTTATTATTTTGATTAGTGCAGTAAAGCTGATATATAAATATTAGTGTTGTCAAATTAATCAAATAATGAAAAAAAAAAAAAGTTTATTTTCTTCAGAACAAACTAATTAATTTTTTGTGATGATTTACAGAAGACAAGCTAAAAAGTTATTTACTGTAACAGTAGTTCATAATTTATAGGTGCATTTAGAACGAGAATCATTAATGTCATTTAAGGATTACAATGCAGCCTCAAAATGCTAAATTTTTATTTTAAATAATTTTTTTAATCATTCATAATATAATAAAATGTAGTATGACCACTTTTTCCACTTATGTGCTTTAAGTACAGATCAGAATAAGTATGTAGACTTTTTTTTTTTTTACCTAAATCTGTCACACTGAAGGGCAATGTAACATTATTTCACCCATGTTTTGAAACTTTATCTTCACAAAAATTATTTGAAACATTAGATACTTGACTTGCATTTAAAGCTTTCTATGGTATGTGTATGAAATCACTTTTGTGAAATAACTGTTTTTGAAATATTGTTTAAAAATCTTTTTTTGTTTGTTTAAAAACTCTTATTTTTGAAAATGCAGGGCTGTGTTATTTAAAACAGGGTCTGGAATGATGTTATTAAGGGTCTTAACTTAAATGTGTATTTTAATAATGTTTATATTTTTGTCTGTTTGTGCAGCTACATACGGCGTGGAATCAGTCACTGGTGGATGAAGGGCTCCACTCCGCCTCAGATCGCTGAGATTATAATTAAACTCGTTAAAGACATGGCTGCTGTGAGTAATGATGGCTCATATAAAACCGAACACTTGTATTTGTTTCAACAATATGCAGTGGAATTGCTGTTCAGCTGCATGTTTTTGAGTGAAATTATGTATCATCTTGCACTGCTCTTCTTAACTCTTCTGCAGATGTGTTTTAATGCATGAACAGGAATAGTCACTCAACTTTTTAAGTGTGTTTCTACCCCAGGGCCACCTCTCGGACGCCTGGTCCAGGGTGACTAAGAATGCTATTGCTGAGACCATCATTGCACTCACTAAGATGGAAGAGGAGCATCGCTGTCCAGTGCGCTGCATCGCCACCACTCGGGTACGACTCACTGCACACACTTCATCTGTCACAACTGAACGCTTGCCAACTAGGTCAGTATTACTCAGGATGCTTCAGCTGGAGGATCAGGGGTGGAGTTTACCAGTCATGTGATCTGATATGGGTCAGCAGCACAACCAAATGCAATGTTGCTGCAATATCATCTAGATAAATATATAAACAGGGCACCCACTGTCGTAGAAAACCTGAGAAAAATGAACGAAGCTGTATTTTTAAATGATTCTACTTCCTCTCTTCAGCTATGGCTTGCGTTGGCCTCTCTGTGTGTACTGGATCAGGACCACGTGGACCGACTGTCTTCAGGACGCTGGATGGGCAAAGACGGGCAGCAGAAGCAGATGGTATGGCACATTGGGCCTAATAGGCCTCTAGGGTGCTATAAAACACAATCAGGGCAGCAGTACATTTAGTCCCAGAATGAGCTCTTTACCTCTTCACCCTGACATTTAATTCACAGCCCATGTGTGATAACCATGATGACGGGGAGACAGCAGCCATCATTCTGTGTAATGCTTGTGGAAACCTGTGCACCGACTGCGATCGCTTCCTCCATCTCCACCGACGCACACGGACCCACCAGAGACAGGTGAACCTGAACACCTAATCATCATTATACTCCATAATCAAGAGTCCTGTCATTGTTGGCTGGTAGTTCATATTACTTCATGTTGGGGAGAGAGTTAATAATAAATGGCGCTTTAAATTTGATTTTAAATTTTAAGTTTCTCAAAACACATTTCATGTTGTGTGCAGGTCTTTAAGGAGGAGGAAGAGGCCATTAAGGTGGACCTACATGAAGGCTGTGGTAGAACCAAACTCTTTTGGCTCATGGCATTAGCCGACTCTAAGACCATGAAGGCCATGGTGGAGTTCCGTGAGCACACAGGTGACTTACTCTTCCTGTATTAATGTTGGATAATGTAGAGAGAAGGGGACTTAAACACTGCAGTGTTCCTTTTTACAGCCATAGGGCCAGTTTTGCTAACAGCTTGCATCAGCGCAAACCATTTGGGTGCTAAAATTGTCAGGTTTTACTAAAGAGACGCAGTGATAAATTAGCGCTGAAAAGGTATGGACAGATACTTCTGCACCTGACCTTACTGGATATGTACAGTTTTTGTAGGAGTTTTCCTTTCTGACGCAAAATTTATGGAAGGGGAGTAATGAATCACACAATGCGATTTACTTTTGCCCTAAAGACTCCGTAGTTTCTGCTAGGACACAGCTGTGACATGTCCTATTTTCAGTATTACTCTTTATTTGACTAGTGGCTTTATTTTATTCCTGGTTATAGCTTAAATGGCATTGTTGTACTGTCCTTCAGGGAAACCAGCCTCCAGCAGTTCAGACGTCTGCCGCTTCTGTGGCACCAGGAACGGCACAGAGCTGTCTGCTGTAGGAAGTGTTTGTTCAGACCAAGACTGTCAGGTATTCACTCAAAACGTAACTTTTTTTTTACACTGTGAAATGTTTTCCTGTGATCTCATAAACATATGTATTTTACCACTTGTGTAGGAGTATGCAAAGCTGGCTTGCAGTAAAACTCATCCGTGCGGTCACCCGTGTGGAGGGGTCAAAAATGAAGAGCTTTGTCTGCCCTGTTTACACGGTTGTGACAAAACCGCAGCCTGTCTGAAACAGGACGCTGATGATATGTGTATGATTTGCTTCACTGAGGCTCTGTCTGCTGCCCCAGCAATCCAGGTACAGCGCAATACTGTCACTGATCAGCAGATCAGACATACAGATCAGCCTGTAACTATGTGTCCTGGTTTATTTGCAGCTGGACTGCAGTCACGTGTTTCATCTTCAGTGCACAAGAAGGGTTCTGGAGAACCGCTGGCTTGGGCCCAGGATAACCTTCGGGTTCATGTCTTGCCCTATTTGCAAGGTAAATGAGCTGGTCTGGACTCACTGTGAGTTAAAATCAGGCTGAGTCTGAAATCAGAATAGAATCAAAATCACACGATTGCTTAGTGAGGTTATTGCATTTTAATTAGACATATTTGCTGCTTCGAAGTGAAGGACAGCACTGGGATTATTTACACGTGAGAAGTTCATTATCTGCTGTTTCAGAGTCTCAGGCTAGCTTGCTTCACTGTACATAAACAAATTAATTTGGGAACGCAACATGCATCGTTCATCCTCCCAAACTGAGAGTGGCTGTTGTCAACAAAAGAGAAGCTACAGGGGCTTTTGAAAGTCAAGTAATTAAAGGAATAGTTGACCCAAAAGTGAAAATTCTGTCATTTATTATTCATCCTCAAGTAGCTCCAAATCTTTATGAATTTCTTTGTTCTGCTGAACACAAAGAAAGTTATTCTTAAGGATAAGTTTGTAACCAGGCTGTTTGGAGTCACCATTGATTTCCATAATATTTTTATTCCTACTATGGAAGTCAGCCTGGTTACAAACTTTCTTCAGAATATCTTCCTTCATACAGATTTCAATTCATACAGATCTGGAACTTCCCAAGGGTGAGTAAATGATGACTGAATTAAATTTTTTGGATGAACTATTCCTTTAAGGCATAAATATTAGTATTGTAATTTCACAATTATACAGTAATTTAAAATAGTTATTTTTCTTAAATACTTGAATTTTTATTTGCCACTATCATCATCATAATAATAATAATAATAATAATAATAATAATAATGAAAAAATAGTAATTATTCTCAGTTTAATCATACAATGTAATAATAATTGTAATCATAAT
>JAUMHE010000330.1:778970-791250 GCA_032359235.1 Enteromius mattozi | reverse complement strand
ATAATAATAATAATAATGAAAAAATAGTAATTATTCTCAGTTTAATCATACAATGTAATAATAATTGTAATCATAATAAAATAATAATAAAAAAAAAATTTAATATTTTAATTGCAATTAAAAATAACATTTAGTTATTATTAGTTTTTCCCCTAAAATGTGTAGCCCTGGTTAATGGAATAATTCATCTAAAAAGTAAATATTCTGTCATTTATTCACCATTATGTTCTTAACCTGTATGACTTTGTTTTTGAAGAAATGATTACAGAATTAAAATTTTTGGTGAAGAATTCTGATGCAAGTTTGCATGTAATGATATTTCTCTAATTGTGAACATTTCCTCCATGCATAATTTATTTTTTTGTTTTTATTTTTTTTTAGAATTATTGATTTATTTTGACCTTTCATAATCACAAAGAAATGTCAGTCTTCTCTCTGGTCACATATGTCAGACTTCTCCAATCGTTTAGTCCTCAATCATTTCTACTTCTCCTTTCTTTATGAACCAAAGTCAGTCTGAACTCTTCCTTTATGCCTCAAACTACATTATATCTAGCAGTTGATGTGCCTGCCATTTAATGTGTCTTTCCTGCATTTCTTTTTAGAACAAAATAAACCACTCTGTCCTAAAAGACCTGCTGGACCCCATCAAAGAGCTGTATGAGGACGTGAGGAGAAAGGCTTTGATGAGACTGGAGTATGAAGGACTACACAAGAGTGAAGCCATCACGATGTCTGGAGCTCGATTCTACAACAACCCCGCTGGATTCGCCATGAACAGATATGCTTACTACGTCTGCTACAAGTGTAAAAAGGTTCGATCTTCACGAGTGTTGTTTTGTGTGAAGTTCACAAACCTGCAGTGGTTTTAAACAATCTTCATTGTGTATTATGACCGAGGAAGAGAACAATTGGGTTTGAGTCATCTGTGCCTTTAAGGATGTCTCTGTTTACTATGAATAGAATGGAAAAACATGGTTGACAAAAACGATTAAACACAGCTCACTCCTGTAGAGCTAGAACTATTTGCTATTTGCCAGCATGAAATGAGATTTAGAAGAACAAGCACATCGTAATCTGTTCAGATGACATGCTGCCGTAATGAAGCCATTTCTCCAGCTGTTGTGCTAACAGTGTGACTTCTGACTCATCCAGGCCTATTTTGGGGGAGAAGCTCGGTGTGATGCCGAGGCAGGACAAGGCGACGATTATGATCCCCGTGAACTCATCTGTGGAGCTTGCTCAGATGTGTCCCGAGCACAGGTCAGTGGGACAACACTGTGTTTGGGAACAAAACAAGGCATATTGCATGTGCTTGCATGCTTGTTTATGGTTCTGTTTTTAACACAATAGACGGCTGCAGAAATGAGTCAGAAAACCCAGTTCGTTTGTCCCAAAGTCAATGGGACTTTTTTTTTTTAAGTTAGTTTATGGTTGAATGCCTGAAATAAGACTTGTGGTTAAAACAGCCTCAAGATATGTTTAAGTTTTATTCTACACAAAAATACATCCGTGATATACTTGTGATTTTGAGAGACTGAGAGAGTCTAAAGCTTAGTGATAGTGATGCTAAAGTTATTTGACCCTGGTGCAGTTTGTTTATAGCCCAACTTTAACTTTTGACTTCTGGTCAATGTATGTAGGCTTCAAAAGTATCATTTAAGAATCAAACTTTTTGTTTACTGCAATAATAATAGAGAAAACAAGGGAATGCAAACTTCCGGGGTGGCCTACAAAAAAAAGTGCCCTATTATACTTCATCCAGGGATTGTTCCATATTAACATTGGTGAGGTCTGCGCATCCAAATGATTTAGTTTTACAAATTTAAATATTTACTTGGGAGATTAGTGTGATACAATGGCTCAGTCTTGGCTGCTTTTAAGTTTATCAGCACGTCTGTTTTCAATCCACTTTATGGTTTTTCAAGTTCATGGGTGAATCTCATGAAATCATTCAAGCACAAGTGTTTCACACCGAAACAAATAATTTCATTCAAATATTTATTTATATATTATGAATACATTTCTTCATATTTATATTTTTACATATTCTCAAATATCATTAAATAGTTTTTTTTGTATCTTTTTATAAAAGCAATCGTGTTGTTGTGAATTCTAGCATAATTTTTATGACCGTTCAACACATTCACCCCTGAAAATGTAATCGCTAATGCTTTTGCATTGCAAAAAAAGTGTTGTTTCAGTTTCTGTGTTTTCATGCAGTGTATTTGTAACGGTGAATCGCAGCAGAAGAAGAGAATGGTTGCAAAGAATGTGCTTCTTTGGAATGAGTTTGTTTACACCTCGTTCTTTTTGTTGCAGATGTGCTCTAAACACGGGACAGATTTCCTGGAGTATAAATGCCGTTACTGTTGCTCTGTGGCTGTGTTCTTCTGCTTTGGGACGACGCATTTTTGCAATGCCTGTCATGATGATTTCCAGAGGATGACTAGTGTCCCAAAAGAAGAGCTGCCTCATTGTCCTGCTGGTACAACGCTTGCTTAAATAAATTTTTAAAAAAAAGTCCCATTACCATTTTTGGTTTGTCTGAAACTCAGTATCGTCCGTCTGTTGTTGAATTAGGCCTTTTTGTTCCATAATTGAAACTTCTTAAGCCAACAACATGTTGACTACACTTTCTTTCTTCCCTCACAGGACCAAAAGGAAAGCAGTTAGAAGGAAGCGAGTGTCCCCTGCATGTGGTGCATCCTCCCACCGGAGAGGAGTTCGCTCTGGGCTGCGGCGTGTGTAGAAATGCCCATACCTTCTAAACGCCAATACATATAAATATATATATTCACCCTCCTGTGGCGGCAGACTCCCTCTTCAGCACGGCCTGAGAGCAGATACACCGGACGTCTGGTTCTGAGGGGGCTGTGACGGGCCGCTGTGCTCCAGGGTGCATCCTCCCTCTCTTTAGACGCAGAAGAATGAAAAAAAAGAACAAAAAAAAATTACGTTGTGACGTGTTTGCATGCAGCCGTTGTAACCCTGCGGCTTGTATAAACGTTGCACACCTCCTGACCACTGAAGTGTAACAATGTGTGCAGGATTTTGGGATCCGAGACCACGAGGATGGGCCATGATTTCCGCTTCTCGAGTACAAATTTAAGATTCTATTGTTGTATGTAAACTGACTTTGTTTTGGTAATCCTGTACAGTATTCCTTCACTTCGGAGTGCATCATGGTGTGACGGCTAAAGATTCAGAAGCTATAAGAGGACTTTAGAATGTGACGTTGGAGGAAAATAGTGTACGATTTATCTAATCTTGTATATAATGACAGTAACCCTTCATATGTGTATTCCGACGTTGCTACTCTACACTTCAGTTTCGTTTGATATTCTGGGTTATGTTTCGAGCCAGAACTTTTAATGAAGTGCAATACTGGGTGTGCCTCCTCGCAGATGTAAACAATATGGAATGTATGTCAATAAAGCCACTGTACATTTTTATACAGTGATACACACGCTGTTGTGTTTTCCCCCGGCAAGTGAGATATCATTTCTGTAGTCAGATCATTATCGAGGGGCTTGTTGTCTGCGGTGTCTGCCCCTTTTGTCTCGATGACGTGGTTTGAACCCATTTTTTCTGTCATTTTAAAAAACAAAAGTGAGTATGTTCTGCTTTTGTATTGTAAAAACACGACTCCTTGGGGCCAGTCTTCACACCAAATCGAAGGAACGTGAGGCAAAACGAGATATATTAGAAATTTGTGGCTATTTAATGGTTGCTTTGGAGGCATATAGGAAGGAATGTTTGGGGGTGTGATAAACAGCTGCTGTAAAAGACAAAAAAATGCAACTTGTGAATCTGCTTTGTATTATTATCTGTGGATGGAGCTGAATGGTAATAAACCGGGTTCTCTGTTCAGCAAGGTACACTACAAAAGGAGTGTCCTGTGCTTTTTTTTTTCCGCTTCTCGTTCATTCCTCTAACATGCAAGCTCGACATAGAATGTATATAAAAGAAAGACGGATATAATGATGTTTTGGGGGCTTCAGATGGGCAGAGCTTGGCGCACACATGTTAGAAATGTAAGGTTTCTTACTCCTGAAGCACTGCCATGAAACCAATACACATGGCTGTAGATAATGTTGAATTCAGTTATTATTAGTTATTAGTTACCTAAATAAACTTGATACACCAATTAGCATGTATATGTGCATATATACGTATATAAATATTTTCATTGTCCAGTACTTTTGTTGTATATTCCTATGGCAATGCATGCCAATAAATTAATAGCACGGGTAATATCTGTAGCAACAGCCAAAAATAAATTGTATGATCGATTTCAAGTGTTAAGACATTGTAAATTTCCTACAGTAAATATATCAATAATATATATTTTTTTAATTAGTAACTCTAAGAACTTAATTTGGACAAATTAAATACTATTTCTCTCTCTCTCTGTATAAATATATTTATTTATTTATTTTTGCACAAGCAGATTTTTAAATAGTTGTATCTCAGCCCTAACAAACCATACGTTATATAACAAGCTTTCAGCTATTTATTCCGCTTTTTGACTGGTTTTGTGGTCCAGGGTCACATTTACGTAAACTGGCGCATATTCATCGCATTTAAAAGCACAACAGTGATAACTTAATTACAGAGTCGCTGATGTTATTGTCACGTGGTGCGTGTTACCTTTCTCCGCGTTTTTAGGCTCGACCAATCACAGCCGTCTGTCACTAACCGATAGGGTTTGCTTTTAGGGGCGAGCGTCTATTAGCACGTCTCTCACACACTAAAAATTAAAAGCGTCTATTTAAAAATGTCTATCGTAAGAAAAACCCGAATGCTGTTCTAGAAGGGTCCATCTTTCAGAGTGAGCGCCCCCTGGAGGAAGAGTCCGGTCACAGATCAGCAGGCAGCCGCCCAAAGCTGCTCACGCGCGCTGACTCTCAACAACAACAGCGCCATTTTCAGCGCCGGAGGAGGCGGGGACGCTGGGATCTCCCGCGGTACACAGCAGAAGTAGGTCAACCAGCGATATCGCCGAGACGTGCGCACTCAGACTCCCGAGAAAACGACATCTAACGACACAAATCCACCCTCGTTCGTCTCCAATGCGTGTTCTCTGCGCCGCTCTGATGCGCTCCGCTTCCGGTCCTGGTTGACGTTCAGACGACTTTTCAGGATTTTGCTTGTTTTTTCCCCCTGTTTGCGAGCGAGCTGAACGGAGATAACATAAGCAACATGCAAAACAGGTAATTTAGGATTTGGAGCAGCGCAGTGAGGTTGTTGCTGGCTTAATCTAACTGTCCCTGTGACTAAATGCATGTGTGCAGTGTGTTTATTGGATTAAATATGTGTTTATTCATGAAGAATATGTCATCCGTGGCAGATCAATTGCTCATGATCACTGAAATTATTGATTGCTGGAGTTTAACACAACTTAAAATCGCTTTAAACACGCTTATACAATAAATAAGCTTTCTATTGATGCATGGTTTGTTAGGACAGGACATTTATTTTGCTGAGATCTGGAATTTGAGGGTGCAAACTAAAATAAATCTAAATATTGAGAAAATGGGCTTTGAAGTTGTTTAAATGAAGTCCTCAGCAATGCATATTACTAATCAAAAATAAAGTTTTGATGCATTTACGGTAGGGGATTTAGAAAATATCTTAATGGAACATCATCTTTACTTAATATCCTAATGATTTTTGGCATAAAAGGAAAAAATATATATAATTTTGACCCATACCATGTATTTTTGCCTATTTCTACAAATACACCCGTGCTACTTCTGACTGGTTTTGTGCTCAAAGGCCACAAATTGGAATTTGTAATTGCATTAAAGCATTTCCAGGAAAGCTCAAAGTAATAAATATAGCTGAACCTGTAAAATAAACGATGCATGCTGTATGTTTGCATTGGGCCTGTTTATACTTCTCTCCTCATGCTTTACAGCTCTCTCAGGCCCCCAAGAATGAAAAGGAGGTTGAGCAGAGAGTGTGAGGACAGCTCGTCGTCCTGCGAGGGCCTGGCGGACTCCTGTAAGAGAGTCAGACCGCCGGCCGAGGACCCTGGAGACCTGCTGTCCAACTGGGCTCGACTGCCACAGGAGATCCTGCTCCACATCTTCCAGTACCTTCCTCTCCTCGATCGCGCTTTCGCCTCGCAGGTCTGCCGCGGCTGGAACCAGGCCTTCCACATGCCTGAGCTGTGGAGGTGCTTCGAGTTTGAGCTCAACCAGCCGGCCAGCTCGTACCTCAAGGCCACTCATCCTGACCTTATAAAGCAAATCATAAAGAGGCATTCCAATCATTTGCAGTACGTCAGTTTTAAGGTGAGAGGCTTACAAAGAACACAGATCAAGCTGACTTTAATTGAAGTTCTGGCTAATCATGACCCAAATCATGTCGCTTGAAACCTGTATGAGTTTCTTTATTTCTGCAGAGCTTTACGATATTTGGAAGAATTTTGGTAACCAAAAAGAGAGCCAAAACTGTTTGGTTACCAAGATTTGTGACCACAAAACCAGCCATAAGGGTCTTCTTTTTTTAAATTGAAGTGAATAAATTGATGTATGGTTTGTTAGGATAGGATAATATTTGGTTGAGAAGCAACTATTTAAAAATTTGAAATCTGACGGTGCCAAAAAAACCTAAATATTCTTGAAATTGCCTTTTAAGTTGTTTAAGTTATTTATTTTGCAATGCATATTACTAATAAAAAATAAAGTTAGGATATATTTACAGTAGAAAATATACAAAATATCATCGTGGAACATTATCTTTACTTAAAATTTTAACCATTTTTGGCATAAAAGTAAAAAGACAATTTTGACCCATACAATGTGTTCTTGGCTATTGCTACAAATAAAGCAACATGGATTAAAATAATAATAATAAAACAGTTATTATAAAATATTTATACACACGTACTGTGACTATGTTTATATAAATGCACACACATGCAGAATATATATTTTAAATATTTGCATAAATTATATCATATATAAATATTTAACATATAAACAACATTTCTCTTAAATATATACATGCGTCTGAATATATTGTGTAAATATAAATGTTTAATTTGCATGCGATTAATCATTTGACAAGCACTAAATATTATAGATCTGTAGACTTGCTTTAATTCAGTGGATGTGCATATAGCAGCTATTTCACAGTAAAGTTGAGTTTGTGAGCTGAGGCTGAAGTCATGTGATGTGTGTTCAGGTGGACAGCAGTACAGAGTCGGCGGAGGCTGCGTGTGACATCCTCTCTCAGCTGGTCAACTGCTCGCTGAAGACTCTCGGGCTGATCTCCACCGCACGGCCCAGCTTCATGGAGCTCCCGAAGGTATGTGTGTTGTGGCTGAGCTGTGTGTTGAGATGAAGGCCTTGGCTCGTTTCCTGATGTCTGATTGTTTCCTCTCTTCAGTCCCACTTCATCTCTGCGCTCACCGTGGTGTTTGTCAACTCCAAGTCCCTTTCGTCTCTGAAAATTGATGACACGCCTGTGGATGATCCTTCGCTCAAGGTCCTGGTGGCCAACAACAGTGACACACTCAAGCTGTTAAAGATGAGCAGCTGCCCACATGTTTCTCCTGCAGGTATGAGCTACCAAACAAATCAGCTGCTATACTTTCTAATTTAAATGATTTAAATATCCATTCAGATGTTGGTATTTCACAGTGGTGTTCATCGCAGTGCCAAATACTTTAATATTTAGTCCCAATAAGCTATTTATTTTAAAATTCCTTATGTCACACTTTACATTAGGCTTCATTATTTAACATTATTTAATTAATTAGTTAACAAACTCCCAATGAAAAATTGTTCTAAACATTCATTAATCTTGGATAATTCAAATATTTAATAACTTGTTGTTAAAAATCAAAGTAATTATGAACTGTGTGTTACTAATTGCTTTTTTTAATGAACTTGAGCTAACATAAACTAAGAGTTGTATTATTTATTAACAAAGATTATTAACTTTTGTAGCAAATGTAGCTTTTGTTCATTGATAAAGTTAATGCATTAACTAAGGTTAACTAATGATATCTTACTGTAAAGCGATACCTGTTGGTCTTTTAATTCTTTTGCACTTTAATCTGTGTAAAATTGTTAACTTTATACATTTTTTTGTGCATTGTTTTTAGGGTTGCAAAGTGGTGGAAACTTTCCAAAAATCCCTGGGTTATTCCAAAAATTCCTGTAAAGTTTCCAAAGTTTTGGGAATATTTCTGAAATTTACTGGAAATTTTCCACCTTTTTGCAACCCTAATTGGTTTATTGTATTTAAATGTTCATATATTTTTGTTGTAAGATAAAAGGTATTAAAAATGTCATAATGTATTATGACAAAAATCTTTGCAACTAAATTTCGATATTGTAATAATACCGTGTACCGTGATAAAAGCATTAGCAATTAATCGCAACATGAAAATTTGATACTGGTCTATGCATATTAAGAAATTATACATTAAAGTGGCAGAGGCATTTATATTATTATTAAATTTGTTTATTAAAGACTCCTGGGAAAATTTTTTATTTATTGTTATTTTTTTTAAATATGAAGCAGGAAAAGGTTTCTTCAGCAACAGATCATCATAATAGAATGATTTCTGAAGGATCATGTGACACTGAAGACTGGAGTAATAATGTTAAATATTTAGCTTTAACATTAGAGAAATAAATTACATTTTGAAATAAATTCAAGTTAAAAAAAAAAAAATTATTTAATATGAGTTATATAATATTTAATATTATTACAGTTGAACTGTTAAATTGTAGCCTTGGTGAGCATAAACTTTCAAACACTTAAAAATAAATGACTAACCCCATCTTTTGAACAGCAGTGTAAATCGTAGAAATAGAAAAGAATAGGATCACTGAACTCTAAAGTATTGCCCTTTCACACATTGGGATATAATATCCTACAACAGTCTGTTTGTCTGACTTTTGTTGTTCAAACTCATGCTGCTTGCTCTTAGTCATGTGCTGCTAATAAACAAGGTGTGTACAGGCAGAATATGATAACGTGGGTTTACAGCTTATTAACAAGACTGGCCAACTCAACGAGGAGGGAAAAACAGTCAAGTCACCTTTATTTATATAGTGCGTCTAACCATAAAGATTGTGTCAAAGCACTTAAAGGAATAGTTCACCCAAAAATGAAAATTCTAGATAATTTATAACCAGGCTGATTTGGGTCTCCATTGACTTCCATAGTATTTTTTTTCCTACTATGGAGGTCAGTGGTGACCCAAAACAGCCTGGTTACAAACTTTCAAAGCACTGCCTTTCTGCTCCTCATAGAGACTAGTGAAATTAGTAGTTTTCACCCCTTTGTTTGGACTGATGGTACTAGTACAGATACAGTGAAATGATCTGTTAAAGCCTTGATGAGCTCCTACTGTATGGCAGATAAACAAAAAATAGTCAGATTGTCAATAAGACAAAAACATTTAAATGAACAGCACAACTTTCCATGATGTTTGTTCTTATTAGTTCCTGTGGTTATTGACCCAAAATGTCAATTCTATAATCATTTATTCTCACTTGATTCCAAACCTGCATGCCTTTAACTCTCCAGTGGAAGCAAAAAGTTGAAACAATATCCTGAGTGTTTTTTTTTTCTCCATATGGTGAAAGTAAACGGGGACGAGTGCTATTAAGTTTCAAATCGAACAAACAGTACATGGAAAGTAATCCGTATTACTTGTGCTTTAGGTACCAAGTCTTTCTAAGCCATTTCATGCAGTTAAATAATAAAGCAATTTAATTTCTTATTCACTGAAAATCTCCTCACTCAAGGATCTAAAGTGGCCTCGCATGACTCCCAAAACTAAAACCGGGCAGGCGCAATTTCAAACAGCTGTGTTTGTGCTTTAGAGTGCATGGATGTGAGTTAGACTGTATGTTACCTTATTTTCATCGGTCTGCTGTTGTTGCAGGTATTCTGTGCGTGGCTGATCAGTGTCACGGTCTGAGAGAGCTGGCTCTGAACTATCACTTACTGAGTGACGAGCTGCTGCTTGCGCTGTCCTCCGAGAAGCACGTGCACCTTGAACATCTGCGCATAGACGTGGTGAGCGAGAACCCCGGCCAGCAGTTCCACACCATCAAGAAGAGCAGCTGGGACGCCATGGTGCGCCATTCGCCCAAATTCAACCTGGTCATGTACTTCTTCCTGTACGAGGACGAGTTCGGGCCCTTCTTCCGCGACGAGATCCCCGTTACGCACCTCTACTTCGGCCGCTCGGTCAGCAAAGAGGTCCTGGGCCGCGTGGGCATGAACTGTCCACGTCTGGTGGAGCTGGTGGTGTGTGCTAACGGTCTGCGGCCGCTGGACGAGGAGCTGATCCGTATCGCAGAGCGCTGCCAGCACCTGTCGGCCATCGGACTGGGCGAGTGCGAGGTCTCCTGCAGCGCTTTCGTGGAGTTCGTGAAGATGTGTGGCCGCCGTCTCTCTCAGCTCTCCATCATGGAGGAGGTGCTCATTCCAGACCACAAATACAGCCTGGATGAGATCCACTGGGAAGTGTCCAAGCACCTCGGGCGCGTTTGGTTTCCAGATATGATGCCCACCTGGTGAAAAGGTCAGTCCGAAGACCGTAGGAAGTCATCGGACTGGGACACTTGTAAGCCTTTGGTAATATGGACTCCGATATGGGCTTTTTGTGTGAGTTTCACAATTGGTTTGTACATAAATTTGATTTGAGATGTATATTCCCACACTGCTTATAATAAATGTGGACTGTTATAAAGAGAGAGTTCACGCAGAAATGAAAATTATGTCATCATTTACTCACCCTCAATTAGTTCCAAACCTGTATGAATTTCTTAGTTCTGCTGAACACAAAGGAAGATATTTTAAAGAAAGTTAGGCTGTTTTGGTCACCATTGACTTCAATAGTATTTTTTTCCTACTTTTGTAGTCAATGGTGACTCAAACACAAACTGTTCCTTTTTTAGTCCTTTCAAATATGTACGATTTTCTGTGGAACATGAAAGAAGATATTTAGAAAAATGCTGAGATTAGTTTAGGTGTCCATTAACATCCATTGTATTAACACCAAAACACTAACAAAACATTTCACAAAAGAAAGTCATACAGGTTTGTAAAAAGACATTAAGGTGAGTAAATGATGACAGCATTAATATTATTTTTGGATGAACCATTTCTTTAGTGGCATGTTGTGGCAGATCTGCATTTAATGAGAAAATATAGCATTCGCCTTGTTGTTAAAACACAAAACATAATTATATTAAATTACATGTTGCAGATGAAGCCCATTAAGGACCAGTTGCCAAAACAATTAAGCCTTTTTTCCAACATCATCTCCGAGTTATTGTTTGACTTATTAAGCCCATTATAGATACTCATCACTGCAATGAAGTAATTGCTACAGCTTTATTGTTATTTAATCGGCATAAAGGCAGTGCAACAAAATTCACTATGATCTATATAATAAAAAAACCTGCCAGGATCTAAATATTTTACAATATAGATCACAAAATTAAGCTTATTTGTGAAAAATGAGTTTGCATTATTGATTTTTGAGATGTAACATAACCTGGGCTGGGTTTCCAAAAGGATGGTCAGCTTATGATGCTTTTGGGAAACTGGGCTAATGTCTTTGACATTTCTTTTAGAAACCTAAATCAAGGATGGCTTCACAGTGCATGGCATGTATATACTGTAAGTTACATTTTCAGGCTATTTTGCAGGGCAAAAATGAGAAATTGAATCTAGAAAAGAAACTGTAACTAAATGCTGTTTTATTGCAGTGCAGATATTCATTATTCATGCATTTAGATGAATAGGCTCTCTGTCTTTGTTGACATTGTCCGCAGATGCTTCACTATTTCTCAGTCACTTAGTCTGTGTATCTGTCTTCAGTGGGTCAACATGTAAACAACTATCCATTCGTTTTCCCAAATGCTTGTCCACAGGGAGGTTAGAGCCCATCCCAGCATAGTTTTGAGTAAACTAACCAATCTGAAGGCTGCTTTGAATAGCAGGCTCTCACTAGGAATCTCCAGCAGCTCCTCCTAGTTGCATGAAAAGCCATAACACTAGTGAGAGTGGTTGTCTCTTACTAACTAGTGGCCTCTCACTGTGTTCACCAACACACATATAAGGATAAAAAGTAGTGCGCGACCACCAGGGTTGGGCTTTTGGTTTATGTAGATAGACGATTAACAATATTTTACGTGATTTGAACATTTTGTAATATAATAGGTTTGGTATTGCAGTGCTTATGTACAAAGATGTATAGTGAATAATATGCACCTTTTATAAAAGCCAAATC
>JAUMHE010000330.1:747139-776103 GCA_032359235.1 Enteromius mattozi | reverse complement strand
AAACGGCTCGAAGACGATCGGTCTCTCATGCGAGATCCCATATGTAACGTCGAAGTGATTCGACTGAAAGGGTAACTATTGCACACTGCCACTAACTATTGCACACTGCCTGCCATATAAATTCAGATTTGTCTACGGATTTAAAGCAACTTGTGTTAAATAAGGTACAACCTTCAATGATAGATTAAAGAGTCTAACGTTCAGCACAATTTACCATGAAATTGCAGTAAGAGGCCAAACATCTGGTAAACTTACTTTATCCCCAACAACAACACAACCAAGGTAAAGTGATAAGTGACAGAACCATCAATAAAGAACTCTCTCTTGCTATTCTTCATCTTCCTGGTAGACCCATTAAATGGTAATAGCTTACACGGCTTATTTAAATTTGAACAATTTATGAAGCAATTTATGGGGTCAGATGTCAATCTTTATCTTTATCGAGGGCTCTCAAATTGGTGCAGTACTGCTGAGAAGACCTATATGAATTCTCATGCTGATGCAATGCTGGTCTTTTGGCAGTTATTTTGTTTTTTATGCTTGATAGTGTTGACTTGTCACTGGTTAGTATTGATTAGTGGTGGTTAATGTTGGTGTGTTTTTACTTTGTTGCTTGTTTATGGGGTTAAATGCTTGTTTAGTGCTGATACGCCGTCTAGAACTGATTTGGTGCTGGTTTTAACTTGGTTAGTAGTGGTCTATTCTGGTGTGGTTCAACTTTGACTGGTTAGTGATGGTTTGATGTTGACTTAGTTAATGGATGCTGTTTACCAGCAAAACTTAATGAAGGCAATTGATCTTGCATGCTGTCAGGGGTGAATCTGGTGGGTGGTTTTGTTGGGTAAGCTACTTACCCTGTTAAAAAAATAAGTATGTATATTAGGTATGTTTTGAAGGATGATAGTTGGTTTGAGCTGGTCCTTAGTTAGTCATGAGCTGGTTTAAGCTGGTTTTGTCTTCCTGGTCTCATGGGCGTAAACGTACCTTGGTGCACATTTTAGCGAGACACGATATATGTACCAATAAGTACATATTACTGAAGTTTCCAAAAAAAAAAAAAAAAGAACTTAAATCTGCGTAAAAGGTAGCTGAAATGCGAAATGACATGGTTGCATCAACAAATGTGTTTTTATATCAGTTTTGCATTTGTTAACACTATTGGGTAGGTTTAGGATTTGATTTGGTGTAGGGCATATTTCCAAAATGATAGAGAACTTTTAGCAACAGTCCCCGGATATTTGAATTCTGAACTGTTGCAATACATACCTATATCAATGTAATGTTCACTCAGTGAACATTTCTCTTTGAAACTGCGGAGAAACGTGCAGCAAGGTACATTAAAACTGCGTCGCACAAAAAGTGTACAGAGGAACATATTTTTATGAGACCAGGTTGGATTTTGTCTGGTTATAAACTGGTCCTGAGCAACTAGTTTCCGTTCAAGACCAGCTTATAACCAGCTACCAGCATATGCAGTAGCCAGAAAAGGTTAGTACAGTTATTCCAAAACCTAATATACGTATAATGGCAATCTTGGTCTTTTCAGCAGTTAAAGCATATAAATCAATATTTGCCACAAAAATAATTGTTTAAATTCTGTGGTCAGTCAAAGAGCAGTGGTGTCCACTCACTACTGAAGGCCAAGCACTGAGAGATGAACTGCATGTTAAATAACCCAATCTGGGTCACGGATGAGGGCCGCTTTTTGCATGTGATTATTTACGCTGACATCTGAACAAAAATATAACCACAAGCAGCCTTAATTACAGACTGCTGAGTGTTTAGATGTTTAGTCCGGAGGGTAACATGCAGCTCAGCACTGCCCCTGTTCCCAGACCGGCCCTTTGATCATTCTCAACTTATGAATGTCAAATTATTTACATTGTCAAATACCTCCTCACTGGAATCGAAAAGTGGCTTTAGGAGATGCTAACCAGGCAAGGCATGGTTCCTAATCAACATCTACAAAGCATTTCCCATAAATGCAGATCCATACTGTGGAGCAGCTTTATTATTAGAAATTTGACTCAGGGGAATGTGCCCAATTCAAGCCGTTAGATCGCTTCCAAGACTGGGGATTATGGGAGGACAGACTTTTATTTTTGGCAAAAGACTTTTGTTTTTTTTTTCTTCCATTTATTGGATTACAATAGAAGAAAACATTACTAAAGCACTGTCACTGGAGATTAATAACAAATGTAATGGCCACCTTTAAAGGATTAACCAAAGCTGGGCTTCATTTACTGGAAACTGATCTGTAAATAAATTTGTCATTGTCTTCTGCATCAGTTTTAAACTGTTTTATGCCAACAAACTTAAATTATATTGCTTGTGTTTTGCCTTGGACTGAAAAGTACAGAATGCTAACCCTTAAGCACAGGGACAATTAAAATTGAAGAATAACCATATAAGGGAATAAACACATTAAAACTGATGATAAAAATCCCTTTTTTTTTTGTTTCATGGAAGAAAGAATATAATTTGAGCCTAAATAACAAGCAAATGAGATGTTCGACAATTCATTCAGAACTGATTATATGCACAGTATATGCAATTATGATTATTAACACAAATACACTACCATTCAAAAGTCTGGAATAACTAAGATGTTTTAATGTTGTTGAAAGAACGCTTACCAAGACTGCATATTTACAAATGGTAATATTATGAAATATTGTTACAATTTAAAATAACTGGTTTCCAATACATTTGAAAATGTAATTAATTTAAAATAAATGAGTTTATATATATATATATATATATTTATAATATAAACATATATTGTAACTTTAGATTTTTTTTTAAATAACTGAGCACCAAATCACATTTTAAACATTTTAATAAATTACATTTTAAAGCATATTAATATAGTAGGCGTATACTTTTTTTGAAAACATTAAATAATTGTATTTATTCCAAACTTTTGACTGGTAGTGTAGATTTTAGATTTTATAATTTAAAAAAAGAGAAAGGCTGTATAGTAAAATGCTCTTACTCTGCTGAGGTTTTGGCCAGTGTATCACAGGAGCTGTAGCTGATTCCACTGAATGCATCTTTACAGGGCAACGTCCTCGCACTCTCCAGCCAATCACCCATCGTGTGAAAGGAAGTGATGTCAGTGCTGGTCCTGTCCAGAAGCAGATTCACCGGTCTGAGAAGAGATGAAAAACACAGAAAGTACTGTTAAAGTACTGTATTGTGAATATTAAAGTATTTGTTTGTGCAGCCCAACAGAAATGCATAATTCTTTTTTAGAACTAATACACAACAAGCTTTTTAAGAGAACACATCTCGCTGATGCTGAAAAAAAATACAACACAAAAGTTGTGGCCTTCTGCAACTCCCATTACATTTGACAAATGTCATTACGGAGAAAACAAGCTTATAAAAGTGCAAGCAAAGGCTAAACACAAAAGCCTTCAAACCCGATATGCAAGCTTGCATCCAAGGTCTCCATACGGAAATACCTGCAGAGAAGTGGGACTGATTCTCTCCATCTGTGTTATGGCAAGCATTCCGTAGGAAGAAAGCAATACATTTAGGAATGTTTATTTGAATACACAGACATCTCTGTTTCTGATGACTTCCCATTGTACGCATTCCAATGCTAGTTTCCGTTGTTTATTGCATGGGTAAAAGGCTAATTTGTTTACCAAAGCATTTACACAAACATATAAGAGAGGTTTAATTAGCCACTCCAATTAAATGAACAAGTGTCAAACAAAACATTGTAATGATACATCTAAAAAAACAAAACCTACATTGAAAAATAACTGAATTTAAAAAAATGCATTTTGCATGCAAAATGTAATTTAAGTGTGCCTAATTGTTTAAAATCATCCTAATACTTCATAAAATTAGAACTAAATCCCCTGGTTTCACAGGCTTAAGTCTAGTCCTAGACTAAAATGTAAATCTGAGCTGTTTCAACTGAAAGAAACTTGCGCTGACTGATCTTAAAACATTTCAGTGCCTTTATTTAGTCTTAAGATACACACCAGTGATGCATTTTTCTAAGGTACGTTTATAAAAATGACTTAAATGTCTTAATTGAAATATGGCCTGATACAGGCTTAGGCTAAGCACTGTCTATGAAACCAGGCCAATATTATACAAAGATATTAAGGTAGTTCTTAAAGCTACTGATATTCAGAGGTCTTCCTTTCTGCCATTTCCGACAAACAATGTATGGACATGTTAGATAAAAGAGTTATGTTATAAATATAAGTGATCATGTCACAGCATCTGAAATCCACAGTTCAGGTCCAATAGTACCTGATTGGAACCAGGGGAACAGACGGAAATCAAATTACAATTCTTTTGTAATTTTTTTGTAAAAAGTCCACTCAGATCCACATGTTCCCAGTGTTCCATTACTGTGTGATGAAAATAAAAGAATAATGTACGCTGAGTTGACTGGAAAAGAATGCTGAACGCATCCAAGTTGCTTGGCAAAGAGGATCAGTAAGTGCTGACACAGCTCATTGAATAGAGCTGTCTGCAAGTATTGCACCGATGCACTCAAGATCTTTAGAAATCCTTTCCTAGTGTCAGGAGAGAGTGGTTGAAGTTTATTTTTAACAATGTCTTTGATCATTTTAGTCTTTAACCTTCACAGTTTGAGCAGCACATTTATGTGCAGTTGTTTTGTGAACCTTTCTAAATGTGATGCAGCATTGTTAAAACGTATACATTTATCTTGTAGTTATATTTAAGGATAAAAAAAATTACAAAAATTACATTGGACTTAACATCAAACCTGCAGCTTGTAGCTATGTGCACAACATTGCCGTATCTAATTTCACATGCATGTTTACATTTAGTCTTAAAGGTACAGCAAGTACCAAATAAAACATAACGAAACAAAGCGAAAAAATAAAACAAAACAAAAGAATACAAAACAAAACAAATATGACAAGAGAACACAACACAAAAAAACAGAGCAAAAGAAAAAACTAAACACAAAATCACAAAACATAACAAAAAAACCCAAAAAACAATACAAAACAAATCTAAAATTACAAAAGAGAACACAGCACATAAAACAGAGCAAAACAAAACAGAACAAATAAAAACCAAACCACAAAAACAACACAAAAAACTAGGCAAAGTATATGGTCATTGTTTTAGTATTTGTTTACCGATACATACGTGCATATACATATGCAATTCGGTGTGAAAACTGTTTTATATAGTATAAATTGATGCTGTCATCCACACAAAAACTGCAGGATGCTAAAAAAAGAAACAGTTGATTAAATTGTATGCTTAATAACAGTTAACTGACTCACTCAGCTACTTAAATTATACGAGTCTACAATATGCTAATATAATAAATAATTTGTATTTGTAATTATAAAGGTCAACATGGGAAAGAAAAATCAGAGTGAAAAAAAAAACAACAAAAAACAAGAGATGCCCAGTCCTCTTGTTTGTTGTGATGTGCAGCTGCATCCTTATCAAAAACTCACAATGTGAAAAAGAAAATCTTTGTTGTTGGGTATAGAAGTGATAGCTTAAACTCTGGTGTATACACACTGCATTTGACTGCATCAGCAGCTGGCGTCAGAGATCTGAGGCGTCAGTAGACAGGAGCACACCAGGCCAGAGGGAGAGGAAGAAGAGAGGTAAACACTAGGCCTCTCTGCTGGTTCCCTCTCTTTTCTTTTGCTTTCCTCTCTCCCCTCTGGTGTAGTGACCTCTAAATAACCGAGGCTGCTTAGTATCATGTTTTTAAAGTTCTCTAGGGATGGGAAAGGAGGGAGGACGTTCCTCACGGAGAAACATCTGGGTAGCTTCGTCACGGACAAGAATGCATCTCTTGCTGTGAGGAGGCTCTGGGATCATGCACCTACTTTCGTCCCGAGAGTGCCGGCATTTTACTTCCGAGCATCTGCACGCCACCTCTCTGGGTCTGGCCTTTAGGCCTAGGGTCCATCCATGAGAATGGCTGGGATGCTGCCCATTAGCATGCAGGGCATGTAGATAAATGAGGTGCAAGGGCTTGGACGCAGCTGTGACTGCAGACCGGCGGCAGTGGAACCTCAGAGTGTGTCTCGCCCAGAAGAGCCATAAATCACCTGGGCCCAGCGCTGGACCCCAATCGGCCATGTTAAAAGCCAATCAGGAAAATTACATGCTAACTCCCTGGGACCCATTTTCACTTTCTTAAGAAGCCATTAGTCACTGTTACATACTTCATAATAATAGAGCTACTGGTTATACCATTCACGTCCACACCACATGGGGCAACTTGTAACGGACAAACCCTCCAGTGAATTGAGTCTTATTGCAGCAGAGGAAAATACAGTAGGAATTTATTTTAAGAAAAAATATTTTGAGATTCAATATTAATTGCTAGACACTGAAGTACTGCCAGATACTCCCTTTTGAACAACTGCAGAACCTGATTTTACTAAGTGCGATGTGTTTCTGGATCAAGGTCTTTATTGACTCTGGAACAACATTGTGATTAACCAGTCAGATTTAAAGAACCAGTTTATAGTTTTTGTGACATTAAAGGCTTGCAATCAGTGTTTGGTGCTTGTATACCAGTGTCATTCATCTATCAGTTCCTCTGATTTTGGGGATTACTCATGGTTAAGGTTAGGTTTAGGTGTAAGGATATGGTCTAGACTACATTTCTGGATTAAAATGTTGTTCCAGGGTCAACAAAATATATATAACTCAGAAAAACAGAGCTTGCTGGAACACCCTGTACTCACTCTTGTTGGAAAGATGAATGTGCAGTCTGGTAACATCAGGATGCATAAAACCTTGTAATACAAATAAACAATATGGTCAAAGTGCATAACGTGAGGTCAGGAACTGACACTGGGAGATACTGGTGGCTCACAGTCATCAATCCAATTCATCTCAAAAAAGGTGTTCAGTGAGACTTTGTGCAGGACTGTGCAAGAAGTTTTTTTTCACACCGCAAAACACCGTGTCAACTCATTTCAAAACAGACCTTGGACAAGGGTACTGTCATGCTGGAACAAGAAAATGACATTTCCCAAATTGTTACCACAAAGTACACAAAACTAGACTTCGCTGGAATCAAGAGCAAGTCTTGGCAAATCAGTTAACCAGAAGGGGGTGTTAACTTTTGACCACTTTGTGTGTATAATGCTTTGAATAACATTAGTACTACATCCTGTATACTAGAGAAACAGGATGTCAGCAAATGTTTATCACAAACACTGCCTGTCTGACTGAGGACTGTTTCTGCAAACTGGCTCCAAAAATAAACCGATTTTGTCTAAAAAAATAATCTGCAGAAAATAACGCTGCCTCAAGAACAACTCAGTCATAACTGTATGTGACCAGCTGTAGGAGCGTGTGATTAATCTAGACCTGAGGGGAAGATAGAAATTAGAGTTCGAGAGGAAGACAGAGCATTTCCTCTCATTAGGGAGCATGAGAAGATGATCTGAATGTGACATGAAGCAAAGAAACAGCAGAAGGCAATTTGGGATCAGAACAAGCATCTAGGACTCGGTCCAGAGCCTGTTCTCCTGGGTGACGTACCTGGACGTGGTGCTGGCTGTGATTTTGAGACTGCTGGGGTTGCGAATGAGCTTGTCCAGGATGCTGACAATCTGCTCGAATTTCGGCCGGTTGTTTCGGTCCTTCTGCCAGCAGTCTAGCATCAGCTGGTAAAGCGTGGCAGGGCACTCCATGGGTGGGGGAAGACGATAGCCCTCATCCACAGCTTTTATCACCTGAGGCACACGAGAAAATATGGTTAAGCTGAAGTCTTTAAAGAAATAATTCTGTCATTCCGTCTGAAAGTGCAGTCATAGTTTTCCAAGCAAAAATGATTCATTGTCCATTGCCAAATACTGCAACGATGCACAACTCACACAGAGGTCACTTCCAAGCAGGTTTCAATATGAATCTATTGCAAAATGGGGATATTTTTCTGCATTGGGAAATTTTTCACCCTCACTCATTAATTTCTATTGAAATGACAGTTTTTTGCTTGGAAAAATTGACAAACAACCAAAAAAGTGACCGTACCTCATTATCTCCTTTTGTGTTTCGCAGAAGAAATTATAGCATAAAAGAACAGAGTATGATCTATAAACATATGGGTGAGTAAATTCTATCAAACGTCCATTTTGGGGTAAACTATTTATTTAAAGATGAGGCACTGCAGTTTGCCTGACTATTTTGCTCAGTTTCCTGCTCCTCAGGACATTTTCTTCCACACATGCCAACTGTCACCATCCAGTAGGATGAAACAAAAATAAAGCACTTCCGTTCATGCAACAACAATTGCCTCATAAGTGCTCCAGATCTGTAACTCCCTTTTGTTTTTCATCATTCGATCATCAGTGCTGCCAAATAAACTCTCAGGGCCTTATTTGCTCAGGGTGAAGTTACTGAACTGCAGCAACTGAGGCCACTGCTCAGGGTCAGCGCTAAAGAACTAATAACAATATCAACACAAGAAGATTTCATAACAAACCACTACACATTTACTACAATTCCAAATAACATAGGTTTTGTATATAGGTTTATAGCATAATAGTTTCTCTTCGCTTGTGAATTGAAAAGCACATTTTCGCCATTGGGTGCTCATTGTGTGTCTTTGTGAAGCTAGGCTTATGCTGGTTAGGTATGCTTTGAAGCTGGGATGCTGGTTTAAGCTGGTTCTTTGCAGATTTAACCTGGTCCTTTTGATGGTTTGTGCTGGTTCCAGCTTAAACCAGCATTCCAGCTTCAAAACACACCTAACCAGCATATGCTGTTTTTTTCAGCAGTGTAGCTAACATTTCTAATCATTAAGAGGAGCATGAATAGTCGAACCATGCAAAACAAGTTTGGTAACTGGGTGATCATGGAAAATCTTGCTAATTTAATTATTGTTTGCCAAGAAAGGACAATTTACTCACTCCCACGTTGTTCACACAGAATGTGTTTTTCCATTCCACTGTGCTGCTTTTCCATTTTTTTTTTGTGTAAACACGTGCTAGACAGACATGTAGGAATTTTGCAGCATCTAAAATATGATATAGTGCTCTGAAAACGGCTTAAAAGCTTTAAAAGCAACTTTTAAGAAACAAGAACATGCCTTTTTCCCTGCCTTCCACTGACCTGTCTTGCATTTTTGCTTTGACAACTGACTTGTGTCTCACTTTTTTAAATGCAAGAAAAGTGTTCTGTTCGAATGGCCTCCACTTATAAAAATTAACAATGGTTTGATTTAGTAAAAGTGTAATAACCATGTTTTTTTTGCCATATTGACTACCGTTTGTATAAATTTGTGTATATACTTGCGCAACAAACCCATTGTTAATGTGTAGTTACCATGGTTTAACTATAGTAACCTTGTTTTTTCGGTGAAGATGTGAGAAAATGTGAGATGCTTTTTTGTAATTCTTTAGAATTCTGTAATTTTAGAATGCTGTGTAATCAGTGAGACACAAGGGCTGTGCTCAAATACATCCATCTAGCACATTTACATAGAAAAACAATAGAAAAGTAGTGCAGTAGAATAGAAAAAACAGATTCTATGTGAACGGCCCCTTAAGATGTAATTTGTCCCTTGAAATACAAAAGGCACATTTTAAAAGACTCTTCAAATCAAATCAAACATATGTCACACTGATCTATTTTGGCAGGAAAGACATTGGATTATTCTGACAGCCGCTCTACTCACGTCCTGATTGGACATCTCCCAATAAGGTCTTTCTCCGTAAGACATGACCTCCCATAGGACAATCCCGTAGCTCCATACATCACTGGCCGAGGTGAACTTGCGATAGGCGATGGCCTCCGGCGCGGTCCATCGGATTGGAATCTTGCCACCCTGTAAATACACAAAATCCATCTGTCAAGGAAACATTTTGCCATCTGTGACAATATCCATATTTCTACTATTAGCTGAATAACAAACATGGACTCTAACGTCCACATGCCAAATCATGTCATCTGTATGCATTGGCGTTTAAAATGGGCCATATGTAAGGTGTCAGAGTGAGGGCCTTGTATCTAATGAATGAAATTCAAAGTTTACACCAAGCTCTGAGATGCCATTTGTTTGTGTTAATGGAACAGACTGTACAGCACCAGTGTTAATGTGATTTAGACACATTGGTCTCATTTTCATTTCATTATGTCTGAAATGCCTGATAAAGAAGCGTTTGTGAGCGCAGTGCTGCTTTGTGTACAGCGTTACCAGAGAAAACCTTATTTTTAACACTCCAAAAGCGGCACCTAGAGGTGAAGAATGAATATGCATTTTCATTCAGACCAACAACAAAAGTGGGCAGGCAATATGCTAATGTTTCTTGTTAACATCAAGATGAAATGACTTGGGAGTCGTTTTAAAAATTATTCCGAGTCGACTCTTTCTTTTGAAAGACAATACCTTTATACAAACTTCATGAAAGGTAATTTTCAAAAATCCATAATAGTCTTTGGGGAATCAAAAACGGTTCTTCTATGTAATAACCCTACACTATATAACCCCCTTTTGGAGAGTGTGCATGTACATTAATTAGAGTTTAAATGTGAATAAGCACCTACATTAAATTTGTTCATCACATAAAGTGTTGCATCTCTTCAGAAGACATGGATTAAACCACTAGGATTACTTTCATGATGAACTTTTCAAAGCTTCAGTATTCTGGTTACATAGACTTTCAATGGAGGGACAGAAATCTCTCAGGTTTCATTAAAGCACATGGAACAACATACAGGCATGTAAACAGAGTTTTAATTTTTGGTTGAACTATCTCTTAAAACAACTGAAAGAGTCATTTGACTTCTTTAACTAAAAGACAGGACTTCCTAAAACCACCATATTGAATGTTGCGATTTTTTATAAAAAAAAAATTCTACAAGTGGTCCGGTTCTTCCAGCTATTCTATCTTATTCTATCTTAGCTATCTTAGGTTTGTGGTACTCCACCGCCTTCATCGATCCTGTCTTCATCTCTGAAAGCTGGCTGGGCTTGTTTCATACTCTCAGGTCCTGTCTCTCTCTCTCTCTGTATTTGCCCAGCTCGGCTGCTGGGGTAACTCTACACTCAACCTTTATGAAGGAGGTAGACTGAGAGAGAACAGGGTAGAGCCAAAGCCAACCAGCAACCTGGCCAAGTCACACAATTCCTACCCCACATTCTCCAAACACAAGGCCTTTAAAAATAAACCCACTTGTGCGCGGGCCTCCCCATTGAGCGTGTACAAACAGTCCCTGCAAGATCACTGCTAATGAATGTAAAATGTGACACAATGTATCCATTGGGTTTAATAGAAAGGGAAGGCGAAAATTGCCAGCATTCTTGTGGGTTCGAGGTTCTTGTAGCTACACAATGATGCAGTGGGGGGTCTAGTTGTAACAGTAAAAACATACATTTACGTTGGCTGTCAGGCACAAGTAAAACCCAACAAATGTAGGTTTATCTAACTAATAACATGTCGGAGCTCCACTCCCCAGCTTATGCCATATATCAGTGTAGCACTTATGTTAGGTGACACTTGTATTGGTAATTTAAGCAGCAATATCTCTTAAAGCCTCGCATGCTGTGGATTTATGCCCAACTCTAAGTGTATTTACTGTTTGCATTAGTTATCTCTTCTGATAATGAATGTTGCTCTTAAGAATGAGAGTGAAGAATATGGTTATTAATTCTAGGGAATGAAGATCAGACATGCTGGCTGAGAGGAGACAGCGAGCTTGTCAATCATGTTCTGGCCCATATGGAATTAGCTCTGTAGGTTTCTGCAGAAAAGGGAAGCTGGTCATTCACACAGACGGACCCTACTGTGTCATTTCTGATGTTTTCAGCTGCTAAAAGAGTCTAGGCCTCTCAACTCTGTTTAATACATTTTACCATGTTTCAAATCATTCCACAGAATCAGCAGAGATCTGGGTCTAATCATGGCTGGGAGAAAACTTTTGGTCTGAGGCTTGCTAATAAAGCACTAAAACATGTTCTAAGTGAAGACAGTTACTCATTCCACAAATCTAAGCCTTGTGAAGCAATTTTGTTTGCTATGTGAACACAGAAAATGTCTGTCTGTCTATCCATCTGTGTGTCACTGTTCAAACATTTGTGTGTCAGTAAGTTGTTTTGTTTTTTTTTTACTTAATTTTTGTAACACTTCCAGTGTTGCAAAAGATTTCTGCCTAAAATAAATGCTTTCATCAAATAATCCTGAAACAAAAATGCTCCCACTTTACATTAGGAGTCTTTAACTACTACTCGCTTATGTTAAAAGAAAACATAAATAAGATGAATTTAAATTAAATTAAATTATAGTAAGTACATATATGTATGTTAAAGACATACAATATAAAGTGGGTCCAAATATATTAAGCAACTTTTTTCAAAACTGTAAAACTGAAATATTAATAGAAAATAAATTATATTAATTCTACATTATTATAAATTCAAAATTAATATATAATTACTTATAATTAAACAGAAAACTGTTATTTTAAATTGCAATGATATTCAATATTACTGTCCTTACTGAAAAAAAAGAAAAAAAAAAGACATATCATTTGATATGGTTGAGAAAGCAACTGAAACCTATTAAGGCTTCGAAAAAAGGTCAAGTTTAAGTATAATAATACATGACATCAGAAAAAGCATTTAAATGCATTTTAATTTAGCGGATAATGGTTGTTTAATTTGACTTCTGAGCTGATTTAAATATGTGCGGATACAAATCATTTATGTTTTTATATGAGTCATAATAATTAGATTTATTATTAGATTAATTATAGTTATATAAAATTATACATAATAAGTGTTATTATGTAAAATTGAGTGCACACAGCACTAGTAAAAAAACTAATTATAGCATTTCCTTTCAAATTCCTCCTGAAGTTCTTCTGACCTAATCAAGCACATGACAAAGTCAGCATGGACTTACTCTGGTGGTGTAGGCGGCTTCGGGGTCGTCCTCCAGCACTCTGGACAAGCCAAAGTCTGACACTTTACACACCAGGTTGCTGTTGACCAGGATGTTCCTAGCGGCCAAATCTCTGTGCACATAACCCATATCCGACAGATACTTCATACCAGATGCGATGCCACGTAGCATGCCGACCAGCTGAATCACTGTGAACTGGGCGTCGTGTTTCTGACAGAGACGGGAAGAAAGGAAAAGTCAAATGTGCTGTTTTATATTTGCAGGAGTATAAACATAAGTCATGCAGCGGGTCATAAAACACAATGGAACATTGGTGACTCATATCTCAAAACACTGCCTGACATTTCCAAAGTCATCTGTCATGAGCTAACTCAAAACCACTCATGAAATGGCTTTGCTGAGAGCAGCAGATCTTTGATTTAATAAACAGGAGCGTTTGTCTGTTTTTTTTTCTTCTGGTTCAATCCACGGTGCGCGGCAACTTGTTGAAGAATATAAATAGGATGTACACAAGAACACATCTTAAGAGAAGCCCACTGGCAGACTCACAGTGTTTACACTGGTGCGTGTGAATAGGCCTTTTATACCAGGAATGATATGCTCAGGACTTAGAGATAAACGCCAGGGGAGGAAGCGCTTCAGCAGGAGAGGGAGAGACTGGCCGGATGAGTGAGATAGCATTGATTTGTCAGGAGCTCTGGAGAAATGGCTTTCTATACCAAAAACAGGCTAACTGCAGTCTGCAGGCATTATAGTTCTCTCAAAAATGCTTTTACTCATATTCATGCATAGTGGCTCCAAATTGGATTGACTTAATTTCTTCCGTACAACATAAAAGGTTACGTTTTAAAGAATGTGCTGGTTGCTCTTTTCTTCTTGATTCACTGATTCACCATTACTTTTTGTTAATATTTGATATTAGACAGTAATTTGATTTTGTGAATGTTTTGAGGTTATTATTTTTGTAATGCAATAAAATATTTAGTAGTTTTGTTGTGCTTTTATTTATTTATTTAAAGATCTATATGAGGTTTTTGTTATTAGTTATTTTAGTACTTAAACTACACAGAAATGAGAAATTCTGCCTAGGCAACTATCTGAAGTTTTTTTTGAAGAATTCTCTTGTGCTCACTCACAGCCTGCATTTATTTGATCCATATTACATCAATAGCAGTAATGTTGTGAAACATATATATATATATTTAAATAACTGCTTTCTATTTTAATAGAAATGTAAAATGTACTTTATTCCTGTGATCAAAGTTTCACATGCTCTTTCAGAAATCATTCTAATATGCTGATTTGCTGCTCAAAAAGGAAAAAAAAAAGTTAAAAAAATCTATATATTATTACAACAGTTGAGTACATTTTTTTTCAGGATTCTTTGATGCATAGTCAGATCCAAAGGTCAGCATTTATCTGAAATAAAAAGTAACTTTTGTAACATTATACATACCATTCACTATGCCATCAATTGGTGATAAAGACATTTATAATGTTACAAAAGATTTGTATTTCAGATCAATTCTGTTCTTCTAAAATTGAAGTCTGAACTCATGAGAATATACTTCCTTTTTTAAAATATATTCAAATCGAAAAAAAGTTTTTTTGATAGTGTAAATAATTATTTTTTTAATTAAATGTAATGTTTTCAATTATATCAGTTATATTATATCAGTTATGTTTGTTGGTTGGTTTTAGTTAAGTTTTTATTTAAAGTTAATAACTAGCATAATAAATAAAGCAAACTGGGCCATTCATACTTTAATAAGGATGTTAAAGCACAAATTTTATGAAAGTAGTGTATATTTCAAAACTTCTGAAGTCATACGATAAGATTAGAAACGTAAATTAGAAAATCTTCTTTTTTTGCTTTTTGTAAATTAATCGTTTGATCCGGTTTTAGAAATCTGGTCTGAATGATTTATTCACAGATTCACTTCTCTGATAAACTTTCATGAACTCACCAAGAAAAGCTAGGGCAGATGTCAAGATCCTTCAGTGAATCAGATCTTTCAGTCTGTTTCTCACACAATACCATCTTATTATCTCAAAAGACTTCAGATATACAGCATGGGTCATATGAACAACTTTCATGATACTTGGTTAGTCTGAACTTGACAGCTCCGGTTCCCATTCAATCCAATAGCACAGAAAAACACCAGTGCATCCTCCAAAACTGTCTGCTTTTGAGTTCCAAGATCAAACAAAATCAAACAGGTCTGGAACGACATGAGACGTAAACAATGTCAAAATGGTTCTTATTGTTTGAACTCTTCCTCTAGCTGTTCAATGCAAGTCTCTCTTCCATTCCATGTCTCCGTCCACCCTATTTTCACTTTCTTTCTCTGTGAGTGTTTATGCACTGCATACAAACTAAGTTTGGATGAAAATAAACCCTGGACCACCTGGAAGAGAAAGGAGCTTGGAGAGGTTCAAAGGCTTGCTAATAATAGTGACATGAGCAGCGGCGAGGAAACGCGTTGGAGGGAAGATGACAGATCTCTTTGATAGAGAGCAGGCCAGGCTGCAGGGCGCAGGAAATTGCTGCAGAACACTGCAACTTTTCTCTGGTTTCTGGGAGTGGGATCCTGTGCAGAACAACGTACAGCTCCTGCTCACTCACGCCCTGTTTGCTCAGGTTGTTTTAATAATCTCCCTTTGCATACTCATTTCAGTAGAGCCATTAGTGTGCACTTTTTTGTTGGCCTTGATTCCGCTTTCTTTTTTTTTCTTCTTTTTGGTGGGGTAGCAACAATACAACTTTGAATGGACTTAAATACACTGAAAAAAATGCTACTACATTTTTTTTAAGGTAAGCGGTTGCAAACTATTTATTTTAGCTACATTAGTTAGTCAACTAAATTTGTTTATTTGGTAACAATTTACAATAAGATTCATAAGTTAACAGTTAACTACATTAGTTAACGTAACCTAAGAATGAACAATACTTCTGCAACATTTATTAATCTTAGTTAATATTAAATTCAGCATTTACTAATGCATTATTAAAATCTACATTTATATTTAAATTTGTTCATTTAAAATTAGCTAAAATAAATTGATTGCAGCCACTTACTTGAAAAAAGAAAAAAAGAAAAAAGGTGATTCAGTTAATTATTTTGTTTGGTGTACTTGAAAATCAGGAAATTATATGTACTTAAATTATTAGTAATAATGAGACTTTTGAATATAATATGCATTTAAAGTTTATTATAAGATAGTATTAAATGTACACACTAACAATCAAAACTTTGGGTCAATATGATTTTTGTAGGAAATTCATATTAGGTATAGCAAGGATGCATTAAATTGATCACAAAATAAGTAAAATAATTTTAAATGTTCCAAAGGACTTCTATCTCAAATAAATGTTCTTTTGAACTTTCTATTCATTAAAGAATCCTGAAAATAAAAAGCAAAGATTTCACAAAAATATTAAGTAGAACAACTGTTTTCAATATTGATTAAAAAAATGTCTCTTGAGCAGTAAATCAGCATATTAAAATGATTTCTAAAGGATTACGTAACACCAATGATTGAAGTAATGATGCTGAAAATAATATACTTGTAATAATATTTCACAATTGTACTGTTTATACTGTTATATAAATGTTTGATCAGTTTTTATCTTTTTTTTAAAAAGTAGATTATACAAACACTGTGCTGCGTTTCTCTGATATTACTGACTTCTCTGATTGGTGGATTTCAATTCAGGATTATGGGTAATGTAGTTCTCCACTATTGAACATTTATTTATTTATTTTTTGAAAATACAACTTGTAGCTTCAGATCAGAACTTACTGGCGTTGTGTCCTAAAGGTTTGCACATTCAGGCTAGAAATGAATAACTGAATAATACTCAATTGAGAAACTAAGATTTTTACTTCCATAACCCAAAAGTTGCACACTGCAATCACTGCATACTCACCATGCATTTTACTGACCAAATCTAAATCACTGGACATTCAGAAACTCTACATCAGACCCCTTTGTGCATCTCTTAGTAAATTCACTACTGAGCAAAAATGAATTTGCTCATAATTTTCAAATATGTTTACGAGCGCGAGGTCCGTCCAATGCATCAAAGTCTGGCATGTTCATTTCGTTCTCCAAAGAGCAGATTGTCTGGCAAGCCCTGCTGGTGGTAAACTGTTGAAAAATGACACGAGGCTGATAAATTCATATGTCAGGTGTATTACAGCCAAGGCAGGATGGCCGCAGACAAAGGTTAAGCTGACCCATTTAATGAGCTCATTAGCGCATTTATCAGCACTTTTCAGATGAGCCGTCCCACAGCCTGTTGTTTGCTTGTTTATTTTCGCAGTGCGAGCGACGGGCAAAGAGGAAGTCATCTGAAGGACATAGCATGCCCAGTCTGTTTAACTGGCACGGCCGGGCTGGCAGACAGTGCTCTCTCTTCTGAAGACAAGCCTGGTCTGTTCTGCCTGAGAGAATGAGGCCATTGTGGATATAAGCTCAAGTGAAATCCTGATACTACAAAGCGCTTAAAACAGGTAGTGTCGATGTCTATTTAAAGAGACCTCGGCTGCGAAAATGAATTTGGGAGACGTTGTGAACACAAAGGCGCCATTTTAAAAGAATCTAATCTGTCCGCTGCAAAGAGAGACATAGGTGAGCCAGCAGAGAGCAATTTATGTCTATTTGTATAAATGAGAAAGAAATGTTCGGAGAGCTTGGGAGAATGTCAGGCATGCTGTGATAAGCAGGTACCGTGAGAGGAAGCAGGAGAAGCTAAGACGCAGATGGTTTTTTTAAATGATTTTAAGATGAGCCCTCTGTGCTTTTCCTCTGATCATACATAATGGAGTCTCATTAAATGCGCTCAGTGTGTCACACTCACTCGCAGGAAGCCGTCCAAAGAGCCGTTCTCCATGTACTCGGTCACTATCATCACGGGTTTACCTGAGGAGAGAGAAAATGCAGACATGTCTCAGTCTAATCCAGAAAAGATGTGCCAAAATTGAGCCGTGCTTTGCTGCAGTGGTGTCATTGCTGCTGGAAGGTTGAATTACCCAATTTGCAAACTAATGAGCTTACGTTGGACAAAAGAAAACATCTTCAAAGAAAAATATACAGTAATGCATTCAAAGGCATGGATAAGTTTGACCCGTGAGTTTAGATGTATATGCTCAGCATGACCACTTCAAAAGTTATTTCAATGACGACGCTGAATCTGTCAAGAATATGAGGGAATGGGTCATGAAACCTGTCAAAAATTATTTTCATAGTAATTAAGCACGTTTAAAAGTCTGGGGTCAGTAAGGTTTTTGGAAGACATCTCTTCGGCTCACAAAGAGTGCATTTATTTAATGCATATACTGTAAAGTATTGTGAAATATTATGATAATTTAAAATAACTGCACTATTTTAATATTTAATTTTTTTATTCTGATTCTTCAGAGTCACCGGGTCCTTAAGATGTCTAAAAGTGTCCCTTTTGTTCGATTTCAGGATCATTTTGCTGAATAGCTAACTAACTAACTTAAAACTAATGTGTGTGTGTGTCTATAAGCCCATATGTGCATAAATCTAACCCCAAAATAGCAAAAAAATTAATAAAACTAGATAATAGTTGGCTTAAGAAAGCCTGACCAGAAAGTTTGAAAAAGTTTGAAAAGTTCAAAAAAGTTTAAGTTAAAAAAGTAAAACAAAATTATCAGTCATTTTTTATTACAGGAATAGAAATTGAATGAGCATCAGTATTGATAATGAGAATTATAAAAAGGGAAAGGGAATATGCTTAATTGGCATGAAAATTTCATGAGACGTCATGATTATTTCAAGCAGAATATAATTTAAAACACAATTTGTTTCTAGGCTGAAATGTGATCCTGACAGGTTCATGAGATTCACATAGTGCTTGGCGCTGCCACATGTGGGTGTTATAAAAGGCTCTGGGTTAAGCAGCTGATTTTTGATTTTTTTTCGAAGAGTTTGAGAGGGTGAAGAGATCAGGTTGATGGCTACACACCAGGTTTTCAACACATCACAGACATTATCCGAAGCCTATAACAAGAGCAGAGGTGCAGCTCTTCACATGACACCTCTGACACAGCGGCTCAGAAATCACATCCATGACTTACTGAGACTTCATCTAAATGAGAGTTCCCTGCAGGATGAAAAGAGTCTCGGCCTGAACTTGGATGGTCCACAAGGTCAACTGTCACTGTCTGACAGCTTTATTTTCTCCGTCCTACCGCTCGTAAATCACCGGTTTTATCATCTGCACTTTTTCTGTGGCTTTTTTCAAAACCTGTATGTAAAACGACTTTATATCAATAATAGCCTGATGACCAGTCCGTGCTGTCACGACATGCGTGTGTAGCAGCCGTAATTTAGTCTTTTTTTCCACCCAGCATCCCAACAGCTGACAGCACTGTGATGAATGAGGTTTATGAAATGTGTGCAATTAAAATAAGTGGAGAAGAGCAACACTACACAACTCATGAATATGCTGTAACAACAGTCTTGCTCAAAAACAGTTTATTATTAACATTGCAGAAAAAAAAGCTCAGTATTTGCAACTTAAAAGGAGATTAATTTACTAGGGAAACAAAATAATGACAATAAACTATAAAAACATTAAATGTTGTTTATATATATATATATATTATTTATATATATATATATGTTCATATATATATATGAAATAGTGAATAATTAAATATATCTAGTTATAATGATTCCTAAATATTTTTACTGGGAAGTAAAAAAAGTTACCCTAATCATTACCCTAACTATAATGGACCGGCTTTTAGATTTCAGTTGAGTTGTTTTATGCAAAAAAATCCCTCCTTAAACCACACATCTCTCCTCTAAACTTTTGATCCTGAAATCCCGCTCGTAATCAGTATCCTGGCCCCTTCGTCTCTGTGAAGCAGCAATCGCCGCTCCACAAATATTTTGCCTAACACGGGGCCAAAAGCAGCAGGTTAAATGGGGTGTGAAAGTCTCTGGATTATTAAGAATTAACAGGGCAGAGTTAATAAATCATGTCACGTCAGAGGCTACAGGAGACACATGCCAACCTCCCCTGGCCCCACGGCCCAAACTCTGCACCCCGCACTTACTTACAATCACACGCAAAGTGCAGCACCCCTCCAAACACACACACACACACACACTAAACAGGGCTGTTCTTTTCCAGCAACAGCCTCAAATGATAGTCGTTTACAATGAAGTTTTCCCATTATTTACAGTCAGGAACTCTGAAGCGTGAGCAGAGTAAGATTTACTCAGCCAACATAATCCTCATTTTATGAGGAATTATGGACATAAAAGGAAACTGTTACATTCCTTTCTGAATTCTGCTCTAGCAGAATGAAATAAAACTTGGCCAGCAACACAATGTTTTTCACTACTGAATAAAAGTATGAAGATTAATTGAAGCCTCAAGGAAACACAAAATTTAAGTAAAAAGACAAAATTAAAACTTCTGTACTTTCTTTCTTTCTTACTCTTTCTTAATCTTTATATTGAAAAAAGAAAAGTCTGCATACTATTCCACTAAAATTTATTCATGCTTGTTTGATGCTTAAGAATTCAGCTTTGCCTCACAGGAATACATTACATTGTACTCCTTCAGTACAAACAAGCAAATAAAAAACAAATAATTATTCCAAATGGTTGGCTGCATAGCATGGTATGCATAGCAAGATATCACATGCACACAAAATCTTTAAAAGCCAGATTTTATGTGGGCATGTGCAAGCATTTGAACTTTCAGATATCAAATACATTGTGTCCACTTGGTAATACTCATACGCTGAACATCCATGTGTGCTCGTCATCTGTACTTTCAAGGCTGTGCACAAAAACGTGCAAAATGAAATATACCTCGGACCGAATATTAGCTAGGTGTGAACATTTTTTCAATTTTCGCCTATAAAATTAAGAAAAACCAACCCCACTGAGCCCTTGAGGAGGATTGTGGAATGGATTAAAGAATTTTGCTTTGATCATGCTACATAATAGAGACTGATGTAGGGAGATTTACAAGCATACGTGATTTACAGCCCTATGTAAATTGCCTCTTGTGCTGGACATTGGCCCAACTTTACAAGAAAGAGGTCAATAAACCAGTGGTTTTCTGTGCTTCATGACATCCATTAATATTCCGTCACTGGAAACAGCTAATGTTTTATATGAGATACTCCCAAAAGGACGAGCTCTGAACTAACAAATCTAAACATGATAAATGAATCTTCTGAACAGACTTAACTCACTGTATGCTTTTCATACAGATGCAGCAAAAAAACAAAATCATTCATCTTTCTCCTTTTAACGTGGGATAATAAAATGGTATCAGAAGTAAATTTTAAACAGGTGTGTAACTTACTGCGAGTGACCACACCCTCCAGCCTGATGATGTTGGGGTGGTCGAACTGTCCCATGATGCTCGCTTCGCTGAGGAAGTCCCGCCTTTGCTTCTCTGTGTATCCGGCTTTGAGCGTCTTGATGGCCACGCAGATCTCCTTCTTAGATGGCAGCTTCAGTCGGCCGCTGCAAACCTCTCCAAACTCCCCTGATGAGAGACGGATGTTTTAGAGAAAGAGTTTCAATTAAACTGCATCCATGTTAATTACCTCTCCTCACTGGAGTTGTCAGATTAAAGAATTACATCTAGCTTTGTCTGTCTAAGAAACACAACATAATTGTCTGTGGGAAAGATAAAGTATCCAACAAGAATAAACTGGGGATTATGTGTATATTTTTTGCTATTTTTCTATTCAATTATTAAATAATGCAGTATTATGCGACTCCAAATTGTGAATACTGCAACTGAGAATGGAGGTAAATGCTTTTTACATTTGAACATTAGTGTACATTAAAAAATAGCATCAGCTTTTCTGATAAAATGGTGAAATGGACAGGTAGGAAGGGTCAGTAACATTTTGAGGCGGAGCTTAATCAAAGGTCAGTCACAGCATCATGGTAAATGGATCCCAGCCTTAAAGAGATACTCTACCCAAAAATAAACATTTTGTCATTAATCACTTAAATTACACTGCCAAGATTTTCCCAGAAAAGTATGAAAAACATTGTCAAATTAGCTCATCTGCAATCAGTGGTTCAACTATGAAGCAACACTATGAAGCAATGAGAACACTTTTTGTACACAAAGAAAATAAAAATGACTTTATTGATGAATTCATCTCTGTGTCTCCTCCTCGTCACTGTAGTGCCATTTTGGAGAATATCTGCTGGATGCAAACTATGTACGCTCTTCTGTGTCACAGATACATCTTCTACATTTATTTATGCTTTGATGTGAACGAAAACAGCGCATCCTTGTGTTGAGGCTGACACAGAATAGCAGACACAGAATTATGTTCTTCAAAATGGTACGGTGACACAGAGAGAGACACAGAGGAGATGAATTGTGATGAATAAATTGTTATTTTTGTTTTCTTCGCACACAAAAAGTATTCTTGTATCTTGATAATATTCAGATTGAACCACTGATGGCAGTTGGACTATTCTGAATTGAAACTTTGAAACTTTTCTGGACCTTGACATTGTTTATTATTGGCAGCAATGGGACAGTGACAAGCCTCCCGGTTTTCATCTAAAATATCTTAAATTGTGCTCCGAAGACTAATTTTTACAGGTTTGGAACGACATGGAGGTAAGTGATTAAAGACAAATTTTTCATTTTGGGGTGGAGTAACCCTTTAAACTGATTTCTAGGGCTTGCACGCAGGTGTAAGAGCACACTTCAAACAGCTCAGCAGGAGATTAGATCTCCACAACGGACGATGCTGACAGAGACTTGGATGGACATTTGGGTAAAGATGATGTCACCACCCAGACATCCAAGCCAGGGCCATGTCCTGTTTGCGTAATTCGACGTGCAATTACTTTATTTCCCATGCAAGTTTAGAGAGATGGGTGAAATCCAAGCTTGCTGTCTGGAAAAAGTTAGCCGGAATAATTGCAAGCTGTCTAAACAGCCGCCATGCTGGACTTGGCCAGTGTTCAGATGATGTTGACCATCTTAAATATCAACCTGGCCTAATCCTCAGCAGTGATCGCTCTGATAAGCTATGCAGACAAATGAAGATCTACCGAACCCATGCTAATGGATCATTTTCCAAGCTATAAAAAAACAACCCCCTTTTTGCACTATTGCATTGCTTGCCAAAGCGTAAGAAAGCAGTAAAATGCAGATTTACAAAAGAAATGACATCCGAAGCAGGGAACGTGCTTATTTGCAGTGCGTGAGCCCTGATGTTTCCATGCCGACCTTACAGTGGTACATCAAAAGTGAACGGTTCCTTTATTTGCCGCATTGTCTACAGAGCCATGAATCACACGGCATTATCTTGATATGTGCTTGGCTGTTTAAGACATCAGGGATGCGGTGAGAGAGAGAGAGAGAGAGAGAGAGAGAGAGAGAGAGAGCTGTGGGGGGTGAAATATAATATCCCAGCCAGAGGTGTGCTCTGCTTACCCATACTCCTCTGCTCCGGCAGCAGGCAGTCTATTAAAGGCATTGAGGCAGTGAGGATGAGCACTGGGAGGGACCCTTTCCCCATCTCAAAGCCACACACCTCCAGCTGCGGTGCTAAATGATTCTCATTTACACCACCTGCCATGTTTGTTACAAGTGTATTTTGGTCCCGGGCAGGTAACTTTGTTTCATTGCACCAGAGAGTGAGGATGATGCAGCATACCTGCCCCAACCACTTTGTCGATTGCGATACAGGACGCTTCCAGTTCCTTGGCGAATTCGTGTACGGCTTGACTCGGGTCTTCGTAAGTGTGCGGGTCCACGTAGGTCTTGATGCCAGGCAGTCGCACTGAAAAAAACCCCAAAATAAACTAGATTGAAGGAAACACCAGTGCTTATAAGGCAGGGGATTTTGTCAAGCTGGTCTCATAAAAATATGTAGCTCTGCACATTTTGTGCAACACAGCTTTTACATTCCTTACTGTAGGTTCGCTGCAGTTTCAAAGAGAAATGTCCACTCAGTGGCGTTGAAACACAGGTTCAATATGTGAACCATGGCACAATTTTATTACATTGATATAGGTATGTATTGCTGTGTTTTTATTATGTTAACTATCCGAGGACTTTTGCTAAAAGTTAATGTTCTATCATGTTGGAAATATATCCCTACACCAAATTCAACCCTAAACCTACTCAAAACTGATTAAAAAAATGCATTTGTTGACGCAAATGTGCCATTTCAACATCCTTTTATGCAAATTTAAACTGTTTAGTCAAACTGGACTTACAAAAACTGCAGTGATATGTACATGTTGGTAAATATTGTTGGTATGTATTTCGCACCTCGCTAAAAGTGTACCAATGTACGTTTATGCCATGAGACCAAGTAGGAATTTTGTGGGATTCTTGCAAAACATGCATATATATAATAGGTGCGGGATTTGATTTGTCATTTAGTCATTTGTACATTAAAGCAATTATATATATTTATTTCTATATATTTCTAAGCTATATTTTATTGCATTATTTAATTTTCAGATTTTTCTTATATAAGTGTTACATTTAATTTCTATTGTGTAATTCCTACAGTATGTATTTCTGCATGTTTTCTGCATCATGTTTAATCGCAACATATAATCATTGCAGTTAATAGTGTCCACCGTCTGTTTGATTATGTGTAATTTGTAACTGCCTGGTTCTTACTGTACATTTCCGCCATATTTAACACTAATAACCTACTCTTAAATATAACTGGTATTGTGAAAAGCGCTATAAAAATAAACTTAAATTTAATTGAATCGTAGGATGCTAATTGCTGCTCAAGTGAGTAACAGTTTGCTAAAAGGCAGGGATTCATTCATCTGAAAAAGAATGACATTTATTATACACACACTGCAATGAAAAAAATCTCAATTCTGATTTCATGGTGACTTTAGGACTGAAATTATCTAGAAATGTGTCCACGTTTATTGATTTCATTGCAGAAGTCTAACATTTTGGGTTGACAAAATAGAAAAAACTGTAATTAGAATGTGTGAGGACTGTCAATACAGTGCTATCTTACAAAAAAAGTCTTGCACAGCAAAAATACTGAAAATACTGATGCTTGTGAGCAGCATTTGCTGTGCTTGGGAGGTCCAGTGGAATAAAAAAAAAATACTATATTTCATCGCAGAGGTTGTTGATTTGAATCTTAATGATAGGAAGCTAAGGGTGTCAAGAAATGCAGTTTGCTGGGTTTGAAGATGGATAGGTCTATTATGGATGACCTAATCAGTTAGCTAAGCTATAGTCCTACAGGGCACCTCATGCAGGTTAATCTAAGAGAAATTGTGTGGGCCTCCATTAAATTTCCTTCCTGATACCTCTGCCAGTGTGAAAAATGGCAGCATACGGACAATTGGCTTGCTGTAACTCTGGAGCAAAGGGATATTATAAAAACCTCCGCCGTTACTGGGTTCTTGTGGGGTTGTCTGACATTTAAAAGTAAACACTAGAACAAAACTTTGTTTTGATTTTTACTATTTTGTAAGGAATTGGTATTAAACTCCGGGAAAGAACCAGAATACTTGCGAGACTGAATAATTATTGAGGTATTCATATACTCACAGTGACCGTTGCCAAAGGGTAGCCTCTTCTCATCTGGATGTTTGGACTTGCTATATCTGCAAAGCCTGTCAATTAAAGTGACGAAAGGCGTTAATTATTCTTAACGGCTTTAATTGGAACATTTTTTCTTCTCTAAACAGTGCACAAAGTGACTAAAACCTGAACAGACAAAAGTCAGAGCCAGGAACAACTTGACTGTTTTGCTTTTCTATGAGGCATTACTGTATTCAAGGGTCTTATAATAAGCCATAGATTCATGCACTCTTTCAATGGTGCCGTCTGCCAAAATCAGCCCTCTGCATGACACGACACTCCACTCTCACGGTACCCGTTACAGGAAAAATAACACCGCTTCTGCCAAGTGAATCATCTACAACTATATATAGGCAGCAGACATGAAGGGGCACACATTTTCATACTTCATATCTGAAGGGTGGGAGATCAAGGGTCCTGGGGAGAGACTTGAGACAGCAAAGTGACAGCTTCAAGATGGGCACACTTAAACCTCTGTGTGACTGACAGACAGACCTGCTAATCACAATGTAGAGCACTACAGTGAGGAGGATGATGGCCACGGCGGAGGAGACAGCGATCAGCACTACCTGACTGTTCTCACTGGAGATGGAAAAGGCTGTGGAGAGAGACAGACAGACAGAGAGACGTTTTTTTAATACACTATTGACAGATATGTAGCTGTTCAAGGTTAATTAACACAAATGTACCATTTTCTAAAAAAATAATGGCATTGAACTTAAACTCCAACCCTCTGTTCATAACTCAATACTTCACACAAACTCAAACAGAAATATTAAAAGGCTCTATATCTCCTTGTGAAAAAGAAGCATGCTTAATTGTACTGAATGTGCACTTGTAGTTGACAAATTTTAAAAATATGTTGTTCCCACTTCATATTAAGTGGCCTTAACTACCATACTTACATTTAAATGAATCTTTTTATACAAAGCACTTATTGTGTACATACATGTTTTTACATTGTAATTATATATATATATATACCGTATATATATATATATATATATATATATTAATTTCTGTAATTACATTTATAATTACACTGTTGACCCATCCCTTACACCTCAACCTACCCTTAAACCTACCCATACCACAAACCTGTCCCTGACCTTACCCGTATCCTCCTCAATAGCAGCAAAAGTGTATTGAAATACAATATGAACACAATATGTACATTGTACTTATTAACAATGAACAACTGGATTTTCATTAACTAACATTAACAAAGATTAATAAATAGTGTAATTAATGCATTGTTAAATGACTGATAATGTTAGTTAATACAATACCTTATTGTAAAGTGTTACCAACTATATTTACATAAGACCAAAAGTAATTATGAAATTACATATAAAGATGCACAAAAAAGCACTCTAATTTAGCCAATTCAGCATTTCATTTAAAGTGTAGTTCTTTTTAACAAGGGTCCTGAAGGTCTTTTTATATTTCACCCACTAAGAGTTTGACAAGGTCACAAAGACTGATTGTTATAGTGAATTAAAAATTAAATGACAAGTAATTGCATGCATATTTTCTGTCACAACAATACGTCAACTAAAGAACAGCATTTGTAATTTTTTGATAATTTCCCACATTCTAAGTATTTCTTATTTGTAGTTAAAATGGCAGAAATATATAATTGTTGCTGCTTTTAAATACACGTGATGTGAAAAGTTTACTTTGCTACTCCATCAACACCGTCTGTTTTTCTTCAGTAGATAGAGCTGACACTAAGTTTGAAACAATCTTGTATTCTCAATCCACTCTTAATCAAAGCTGAATGCTAGATTTTAAATATTTATCATAAATATGTGACATGACAGCACAGGGTCCTTTTCTATCAGATGGTGTTGACACATATTGAGTGATGGCAAAGAAAAACATATTTTGTGAGGAAATGGAAGCAGCAGGAGCCTGGGCGCCACTGTAAATTAATACCGCAGATTATACTGATGAGATTGTTTTTTTAGGATCTGTAGCTTTTCATCCTAGTACTCAATAATCAAGCCATTAGATGTATTAATAAAAAAATCAATGTTGAGAAATAGTTCTTACGATGATTTAGAAGACCATTATTTCATCATTTTATACACTGTCCTACAAATATTCATAAAATATATTTTTTTTCATTATGAAATATCTGGCAACCGAGAAACATAATTCTGTTTTCTGCATAAATTATGCGCCTTGGTGTACATTTCACACCAGATGTACGTGCAGAGGCGCCTATAGATCGCTGATCATGCTCAGAAACCTGCGGAGAGCCACTTACAGTGTCTTTTCATTACATAAGCGTGCATTGATTTCCTATAAATGTTTCATTAGATAAAAAGGCCTTCAGCAATGCTGCGACACAATATAGGGTTTACAAAATACTCAGTCTAAGTGCTTAATAGTGCTGCAGACAACAGCTGCCAGCATGGGACAAAAGATGCAGCACGTATCGTTTTAACCAAGTGGTTTAAACTGTGTGAATGACTTGTGTGACAGTGTATTGGATCAGAAAGCAAGGGAATTGCCGGTCTTTGTCTGTATTGTTCACTGGGCTGCACAGCCGTGAATGGGTTGAATGCGGCGTTGTGTCTGCAAGGCAATGTGACTGTAAATAGAGAACAGAATGAAAGGAAGTATGCAGATGCTTACAGTCTGGACTGGTCTCAAACTCAAACTTGCGACTGCTGCCACCATATCCGGCCGCGGTGCGTGCTCTGATCTGTAACAGGTAGGTTGTGTCGGGTTTCAGCCCATTCAGTGTAACGTTTGTGCCCTTTGACCTCAGGATGGTGTAGCTGGTCTCTTGTTCCTGCTGTAGGATACAAAGCAATAAGAGGAAAACAAGAGATATATTAGTTTTAGCATAACATAAACATCTGAATTGCCTCCAATATCAATGCCAGATAAATAAATCAGACTGATGGTGAGTCAAATACATCTTTTTTTATTTTCTAGTTATTGTGATGCATGATGGAAATTAAATGATTAATTGCTATTAATCGCATCCAGAGTAAAAGTTTTTTTTACATAATATATGAATGTGTACTGTGTATGTTTATTATGTATACTTTATAAATACTAACACATTCATGTATATAATATATTAAGAAAAATATACTGTTTACATATTAAATATATTTCTATATAATATAAAATATAATCTATATAACTATAATTAATAATAATTCTGTAAATATTTAAAAATATATATACTGTATGTGTGTATTATTATATTTATAATAAATAAACACAGTACACATATGTTTTGTATGTAAACAAAAACTACAGTAAAAACATCAAATATTTTATTCATTTATTATTTTTACTGAAATATTTTATATTTTCGTATATTTTAAAAATGTAATTTATTCCAAAATAAATTCTCTCTCTCTCTCTCTATATATATATATTTTGTGTGTGTGTGTGAAGTTTTTTTTCTAGATTGTCTGATGAATACA
>JAUMHE010000330.1:724387-738943 GCA_032359235.1 Enteromius mattozi | reverse complement strand
AGTCATCATAGCTTGCGTAGTATAGACCCAGCTCCCAACCCAACTTTGTGAATAGATTAACGGCGATATTTTTTTTAGTGCGCGATAAGAGTCTCGCGTTAACGCAGCACTAAAAAATATATAGAGTTACTTACATTTTAGGCACAATATTGATGATCCAGCAGTGCTTTTTTTGTTCCTAAAGGAGCCAGCGTTTCTGAGAGAACTGAAAATAATGATTCAGTGACTCAAATTTTATTTTGTTTCTGAATGAATCTGTATCATTTAAGTAATTGGTTGAATGAGTGATGGATTCAGCTTCATAAAGAAAATAATAATTATAAAGAAAATAATAATATGTGTTGTTCGAATAAATAAATCTGCATTTTGAATTGCTGAATGAATGCTTCAGTATTGACATACTGGTATAACAATGTAACATTGATTAATTCATTAATTCATTAATTCATTAATTCAGTCCATTCTATGAATGTCAGTGGGGGCCATCAACTGTTCAGAATATCTTCTTTTATGTTGAGAATGACAGAATTTTACATTTTGGGAAAAAAAAAAAAAAAATCTCTTTACTGTTAACACAAAGTGTGAAAATTCAAACAGACTTAGAACAGTGTCAGCGTATAATGAACAAATACATTCAAACATATATTCTGAATTAACACTAAAAAAGCATACATTCTTTAAAGATTTCATTTATAGCTATCCATTTTTGAACAATTTCCAATTTAAGTCTTTCCACACTTATTATCTTCTTGAGGGTGAAATCTGTTGGGAGGGGGAGGGGATGATTTTCTTCCTTTCTCTCTCTCTCTCTCTTTCTAAGCTATTTAATATGCTGTTTCAATATTCCAGAGGTTGTTAAATGTAAATTCCGAGGTCACCCATAAGTCAATGTAAAAAAAAAAAATTGGAGGACAGAGAGATGTATAGGAAACTGTCAGAGTCTCTTAAATGAAGCCGTTTCCTACTTTTAAACTCTGCTGGGTAAGAGAGAGAGAGCGAGCGAGAAAAAAACGCATCTGAAAGGATCCAGAACATCTGAAGGATATAAGCCTTCCTGATCATACAGTAGTCCATCGAGTAGATTGCAGTGAAGCAAACTGCTGTAGAAGCTACCATTTTCTCATTGCGATAAAATCTCAGGATATGACATACAAATTCTTTGATGACTCGCAAGGAAACAGCAAAGTGTTGACATTATGCAGATATATTTCCCCTGGAGAAACTTAGGAAGTCATTCAGAGGGGTTCATTAACTGCATGGAGTGAAATTAAAACGAAAAGTCCAATATGAGAGGAAATCTCCACCGAGAATAATGTCATGGTCCATCTCATTTCTATTATGCTGCAAAATGTTTCTTGTTTTCATTGATATTTTAATTACCACAAAATCAGTTTTGTTTGAGTAGTTTGTGTTGATGCATTTATCGCTCAATCTTTGTCAAGGGGCAAAAAGGCTTCGGAAGCTGCTGGAAAATGATGTGAGTTCTTTTGTGGGGCAAATTCCTCAGACGGACTCACTGGAGCGATTAGTCCTCTGTAATGATCTTCCTGATTCTTGTCTTAATAGCTGGAAAAGCTTTCGGAAGTTAGATCTACAGGGTTTCAGAGGGAGGGAGACTAAACGTTTTTTTTTCCTTGAAGACCGCAGTGGAACTTCAACACGTTGGATATAAGTTTGAGTACTTTTCACCTCAAATTAATTGTCTCCAGATAATTAATTAAAAGTTCCCTCAAAGTTATTCATTAATCTCTCAAAAACTAGGTAATCTTGGTCAGCTAATGTGGTCGAAGACAACTTGAAAGTTGAAAGCTGACTAGATTAATATTTTAGCCAGAAGCGATGGCTAAAATGCTGTTAAATAGCTTTTATGATGGATTTGTTTAGGGTTAGGGTTAGGGTTAACACACAACTTTTAACACGCAACTAACTCTTAACCAGAGAATGATGGACTGGAGTGGATTGCTTTGATATTTTTATCAGTTGTCTTTCTGACGGCACCCATTCACTGCGGAGCATCCATTAATGAGCGAATAACGCAATGCTGAATTCCTTCAAATCTTTCTGGATGAAGAAACAAACTCATCTAAATTTTAACTGGCCTAACTATTTCAGCCCCTTTATTCATACAACAGCTCAATTTAACAGCATTGTTTGAGGTACATATCAAGATTTACAGAGTGTTTGTTGAGACTGACTTATATGATTCCTTTGGCCACAAACAAATTGTTTGCAGATGAAACTGTTCCCATCAAGTGCCAAGGACAGAAGAAGACAGCAGAGGAGTATGAAATCAAAATTATGTGTCTGAGGCAAGTGATGCAAACATTACGCAATTGAAGCGTGGTTCAGTGACAGTGCAACTGTATTTTATGGCCTGCAGTGGAAGGTTTTCAACATTATATTGTCTTTGTATGTCTCAACTCGAGACAGCAGGAAGAGCAAGACACGTACAGAAAAAAATCAAATGGGACGCAGCAGTCAAAAACACAAAACTACTCATTCTTTCTCTATTTATATGATAGCAAGAGCGAGTTCTCATGGAAATGAACTCTGTGAACTCCTGAGAACATAAAAGCAGCCAGAAATCACTGGAAAATCCGGGCTTGTTATAATTCATACCCAATAAAGATGTCACTTTTAATCATAACATGCAAATACACACATGATGTACATGGTGCTGTGATAAGCTCGGGAGGCAGTGCCATGCTAATTTGGGTTTGTAACGGCAGATTTGCTGTTTGTTGGCAGTATTTCGCAGCGCAGAGGGATCAGACTGCAGGCGGAGATGGCGACGACTTTGTTTGATCTCTCGCAGGGCTTTAGAACTCAGAGAGAAAGAAAAAAATACCCTGAAACACTGCAACCAACAGGCATTATGGGTAAGTGAAGTGGGACATCAACATCTTACAGCTAGGTCATTTTATGAAACAGCTAGCTTTTCCAGTTTAATGAGGTTATTTAAAGTGTATTTTAGTACAATTTTTAACATTCTATTTGACAAATAACGTGTTTATGTGCTAATAAAGACCATGTCAAGCTGAATTAACAAACTTTTGATTATGTTAGGATATAATTATGCAATCAGAAATACATCACAAGTCTTGTGTTCAAGGTTATGAAACTACAAAGTGCTTTTAAGAAAGAGAATTGACAAAGATCTACTTCAATTATTGTTTGTTTACTACACAAAATCATTTGACATTTCAAGATCATTCAATAGAACAGATTGTTGTTTGCATTTATGTCCATATATTTTGTTTTTAGTTCAGAGTGAAAACAAGTGACAAACAAGCATCCAAGAAAGGTAGGAGAAAAACTAAATTACTGTTGTACTTTAATACATTTAATTTTATTTATTAATTTCTCTATATATTTATTAACTTTTAAATTAATATTATTTCAGTAAAATATATTTATTCATTTATTATTATTTATTTACATTTTGTATCATTGAAATTCTATTATACTTTTTAATTTATATTTTAATTAACTTTTATTTTTATAATACACATTTTCATTTTCCTTTTAAACTAAAGTAAATTTAGTCATTTTAGTAACTTTAGTAATATTGTTGCGTTTTTCCCATTTTTATTTTTAAACAGTTTTCATCAACTTTGTATTAATTTTATTTTAGTTCAGTTTAAGTATACTAACTTTTTAAAGTTTATTTATTTATTTACTGTCAGAAAAAAGTTTTATTTGAAGATATAAAAGTTTTATAAGGTTTTTATTTGAGTTTTAGTTAACTATAATAATCCTGGTTCAAATAAAATAAATAGTTACTGTATTCTCTCTCTCTCTCTCTCTCTCTCTCTCTATATATATATAAATATATATATATACATATATGTATATTCAGAATCATTTCTACAGAAATGCAACAAATGTGGCATCAGCTATTCAGTATTTTGTAGAATGACCCTGCTGTTATTCTTACAATTATGAATCACAAAGAGATGACAATATTATGATCATTTGCTGACTATATAGTGACAAACAGAGGAAAGCCGAAAGAGAAATGATTCCAAATATATTCTCTGTAAAGGCACTGCTGCTCATCAGTCACCTCATTACCTCTTTAAAGAGCATAAACAATCCCGGCTCGCTGGACACGGATCTTCATTAAGTCCTTATATCGACTCTGCTTTTCTTGAGGTCAGTGTCTCGGGGGAAGAGGTATGAAGTTCATGCTTGAGGAATGTCAGACCCCCCTGATGGAGGCCGTCACTCCACCGTCCTTCATATTAGGTGGCCTGAGAAGGGAAGCACACAGGATTCATCAGTGTCATGCTTTCATCATGATACGATCCCCTGAGATCTTCCAGGCCCATCTCATAAGCGTTCCCTCCATATACCAGCAGTCACCCGCTTAACTGCCCTGATGCCTCGCTGCACGTGTTCTGTTCTGATTTTAAGATCATTTCAACAGAACAGCAAGCACAAATCAGAAATATATATATTTTTTTAAATTATACCTGTCTAATAATACCTGTTTACATGTTTATTTCCTAAATCCATACCTTGTATTTAGCCAGGCACGCTACATTTGTAAAATATATAACAAACTGTGCATTTACACTTTTTTAACCATAAGAAAAATGCAAAAGTATGGTCAAACTTCGAAGTACAACATCATTGAGAAACTAACTGAACATTGTTATTTATGTCATTAAAACTGTTCTGTGTTTTTTAGAACCATTTCTGAATAAGATTTTTTTACATACAGTACACTTATGCTATACCATTATATTGCAAATATTAGAAAATAACTTGTATATTGATTAGATAATAAAGGCTAGATGCATATCAGTCATATCATAAAACAGTGAAAGTGGATAAGCAAATAATTGAAAAATGTTCTGTATTTTTAAAAATGAAGCAGGTTCCTTTAGAAAAAAATGATAGAAAACAGGCTATATATTGATGTATACATTTCAAATATATTGCAAAATGCAAAATCCAAAAGTAAAAACAAGTAACTGAACATTATGAAAATTGTTCTGTAAAAAAAAAAAAAAAAAAAAAATATATATATATATATACACACACATACAAACATGTATATATCGGTTAAGAAATTGCTAGATGCGTAACAGTTTAATATATCACAAAAAGTGAATTTAAAAAAATAATAATAACTGAAAATCATGAAAAATGCTTATTTTTCCCCCCTTCAAATAAAACCACTTCTAAATAAACAATTTCACACTTATACCTAGGCTATTACAACTTCAATTACAATTTTAACTTGTATTTATTTGATTAGAATTTGCTAGAATTAACCTCTTTTTATATCCCAAAAAAAGTAAATTTTTTGATTATCTGACCATGAAAAATGCTCTGTATTTTTAAAAATATAAAAATGATTTCCCACACTTATACTTAGGTTATTAAAATATTAATTAGATAAATATAGAAATATACATAGAACAACATTGCATAACAATTGCTAGATGTATAATAATTCTTTATATAACAAATAAACATACAGTACAAAATTGAGCAAATTTTTACAAGTGATGAGATAAAGACTCAATAAGTGGCCTAATAAAAATTCTAGTGACTGCTTTTAGGGCTCTTAAAACTAAAATATTTGATGAACTTGTAACCAGTTAATTAGTAGTAATTAAACACATATTAATGTCGTATTCTACAAAATTCTGAAAAAGGAGGAAAAAGTCATAGTTAATAGTGAATAAGTGTTCCCTATTCTAAAGCAGGATAAAATGGTATTCCTCCAGAGGATCATGTGCCTGCTGAGGAACTGCCACTGAGATGAGATTGTTTATTCAGGTATTATAAACCTTCTTAAAGTGAATAAGAAAAATAATCTCTCTTCTACTATGCCGGAATAAGTAAAGCCAAGTTACTGCAAACACAAAGTCCAGAACTCTTTGGCTTCTCGAGTTATTTGAGCCATCATTACATGGAACCATCATAACCTTCCAGCACGGCCAAGCCAAGAGTGTCAGGCCTGAAAACGCAGTTATAATTTCCGATCTGCCGCACTGAGTGCGTACAAATAAGCAGTGTCAGTGTTGGGAGCACACGCTGCAGCACAGCGCATAATGTAGCTCAACTGAACAAATACGGGCTGTGTTGATCCAGTGAGTCAGAGAGAGGAGATGGGGACAGGCAGTGCTTGTACGTAATTGAGGAAATTAGAAACTGCCATGGGACTGGCATGCAGTTAGCAGAGTCAACATGGCCGTGTCTCTCTGTGCTCTGATTGGGGTGTTTATTGGTAACAGGGCGAAATGACTATTGACATTTGTAATGTGATTGAGATGGATGAGGAGCACAGGGGTCTCGGTCAGGAGAATTAAACCCTGCTAATGAAAAATGACCATCTGATGATGAAAGAGCAACGGCCCCCTGTAATTTTTGTTCCTGCGGAGCAAAAATTATTTCTATTTGGTGGACCTTTCAGCCACCTGAGCTAAAACACCACATGTACTGACAATGCACTGCCATTCATTACAAAGAAATGCTTAAGAAAACAATACTAACCGTTACTTTTTTTATTGGGCTATTTACTTACTTATTGTAAATTCATTTAAAAAAAAAAAACAACAAAAAAAACAATATATGTGAATTTGATCAAAAAAATAAATTAATTTAATATTAAAATAAAAAAAATATTCCAGTACAAACACAACACATTTACTTAAGAGGCTAAATGTATTCAATAAGATTTAAATTCTTGTTTTTTTTTTTGTTTGTTTGTTTGTTTGTTTGTTTTTTAAATTATATCAATTCAGTGTAAAAATTGTGTGCAAGTGAAGTCAGGAAAATAAACTTGTTTTCATTATGATTAGTGCTGTCATACAATTAATCATGATTAATCACATCCAAAATAAACGTTTTTGTTTACATACACTGTAATAAATAACTGTGATTTTAACGGTAAAAAATTGTGAAAATGCTATGGTAAAAACCTGTTAAATTGTAAATTCCTGTAAAATTTACAGAGAAAAAAAATGTAAACTGACATTCCCCACATTGTATTTCAAATTTTGTTTGAATTTGATGTTTCTCAGTTTTTTCTTATCAGTTATGTTTATTAGGGTTGTATGTTACATTTAATGTTGTTAATTTAATGTTTATTGCATATTTCAGTTTAATGAGTCTCTCCATGTTGGTGTTTAGTGTTTGTGTGAATGAACTTTACTTTAATAGTACTTTAATAGGTTGGTATATTAGCATTATATCAGTTGATGAAATTACGGTATTTAACTGTAAATTTAACTTACTACCATAAAACCTAAAATTACAGCTTTTTACGGTCGAATTCCGGCAACCACAGCTGCTTGTTTTTCACTGTAAATTTTACGGATTTTTTTACACACATATATTATGTAAACAAAAACATATATTTTAGATGCGATTAATTGCAATTAATCTTTTTTATTATCCCACTGGCAGGCACTTTTTTCTTGTTTTAAGCATAAAATCACATAATATTTATATATTCTTTAGAAAACAAGACTTAATATCTCAAGACATTTTACTTCTGAATTTAACTGATCTTGATTTAAGAATGTTTAGATATTTGTAATGGAACACTAGACAAAAACATACAGTGTTGTTTAATTATTTCAATAAAACAGTAGGTGAATATATTGCAGCATTTACCTTTGGCTCATGACCCTCAAGCAGTTTTGATTTTTGGCCCTTCTTACTGACTTTCTTCCTCCACATTAACACAGACGTGAACGTATGATCAAAATGACAAGTGTGCAATCATACATGGGCAACATACCAAATACACATAATATGCATGTGTTCTAATATACGCTATATATTCAACACTGACCATGCAACATGCTCTTGCGTTATGTTATAAATTGCAGGTTTGACACATTTTGGAACGCAAAGATGCATGAATTCATCACTTGCGTAACTAGCAGCAGTTCATGTGTTCTTAATTAGTGCTGTGTATTTCCACACAGAGATTCCTCACATAGTCAATTCCTTTCCTGAAAATCATTCTACATGCACATTATTTAAATTGCTCATTCGCTTAGCTCTAAAAGTCTCACACAGTTGGTAGTCTGCCTTCTGCCCTGATATTTTCTTCATGAAACTTCACGAACGAACAGGAGGAAACATCTAGAACAATGAGCAAACCAATACAGATTTGATGTTAAATGTGGTCTGACTGTGCTTGAACTGCTTCTTCTCCTCCTGAATTGAACCGATGGCGAGAGAGGAACAGCTTTTATTCATCAGTTTGTATTTTCCTCTACACTTCCACCACTAAGCCTCACCACTAAGGCTCGCCGGTACCTTTGAAAATGTTAATCTCAAATAAATTCATTCATTTTGAACCAAAAGCCAAAATCCACAATATCACATTCTTCTGTCCCGAAGCACTCTTTAATGCTTCCTCTGTGAGATGTTCAAACGCTCCCTTGAAAGGCTCTTCAAACCCACTTCACAACTATGTAACATTCAAAAGGCAGAGCTTCATCAGGCCTGCGAGCACAAAGGGAGTCGAATATGAGAGGGTCTGAGAGCACCTTCAACTGCAAATAAACCCTGGAGGTTATAACACAGCTCCCGCCATCTCAAAGGAATGCAAAGTTACCCGGAGACGTAACGTTAGATGTGGACGAAGCCGAATGCAAATGATATGCAAGGTGAAGGGAATTAATCACGCTCCGGGCGCATCTCTGCCAACGGCCTGTGCTTAGCGCTGCAGTTAATTGGTACAAAACGCCGCCTTGTATCTTCATTGCAGGTAATTGAAAGGAAAGCACTTTTACAACGCCGGTGCCTGGAGTCTCGCCGCTTTTCCGATGACAGAACGCATCCTGCTGTGACACATTAGCCAGGTTCTGTCTGCTCTACCTGATTATAGGAGCGCCGTGAAGTCTCTTGTACATCATTCCTACTGTAATACAGTGCGGAAATATTCTGAAGACTGATTTGTCTCTTAATCACAGTTAATTGTCATTGCAAGTGGATGAGCAAAACAGGGCCCTCTGAGAACCGCTGTGAGAAATGCATTGCTGTTATTCTAAAATGCTGTTCAGATGGTAATTGAGACATCTGCACAAGAACATTTGTAAAATATCATTTACCATAGCTCCATTGTGTTGCTATACGGTTATCAACAATGTAGACAACTCAATGGAAGCCTGTTTTCAAATAGATGACACAATAGCACTCACACTAAAAAAAGTATAATTATAACTTATAACCTTTAATGGAAAGTCTGTTCACTTGGCAGCCATATTGTATTGCCTACGCCTACAGTTAGCTATTTCAGTCATGCAAGACCAACTCCTATGTACTTAAATGTATATAAATGGCTTGCCACTCACAGTTTTCTAACATATCTTTCAGCAATAAAATCTGACATTAACAGTCATTACTAATACTTCTACTAGAAATACTACCAATACTACTACTTCTACTATTAATGATAATAATAATAATAATAAATGCACCTCAGAGTTTTACAAAAAAAAAAAGATAAATATGAATAAGTATAGTCAAATATATATATATAATACATATATATATATATATATATATATCAAATATATATAAAAATATAATTAATAATTTATTTTAAAAAAAATAAAATAAATAAATCTGGCAAGTGTTTTTTTACCAAAGAGCTGATTAGCTCTTTTGTTTTGAAGGTGGAGCTTAATTTACCACAGCTGCCATATATCATATATTAGTGAACCACCTAAAATGCATTCTTTGTTTATAGCTTTGTGATTTTTAAATCTTATATTATTTTATACTCACAGTTGTGATGTTGTTTTGCTTCATTGTGACTTGTGACTCAGCTGCTTCTAATTGAGATTTTAATATTTTACAATTGTGGCCTTTTTACCTCATTAGCATTAATACCGTGGGTCAGAAACAGATTTCTTATATTTCTGATTCAGACAACATTAAAACCTGTAAATGCTGAAATGATAGATACCATCCAAACAAGAATTATATTGTACAAAAACACCCAGATTTCCATGCAGATGTCAAAAGGCTGCATTTCTCCTCAATAATTAGAATGTATAAAATAAGAAAATGTTAGCATTATATTCTATTCTCGTCTTGCGTATTAGTTTACAGTTTGACCTATTGAACTTTGATGCTTTCAACACTTTCACCATTATGCTGTTAATTGCTCCAGACGCCCTTTAAATGAAATGACATAATCCTATTACAACTTCAAATACGATTAATTTCGAATTGAGTGGAGCAATGTGATGTCGCTGAAAATTTGGCGTCTACTTGCTCACCATGTTTTACGAGAGATAGCGGTGTCTGACCAATGGCATGTCTGGGTCAGAAGCCCCTCGGAGGGCTCGTGTTAAGAACTCGGTTACGCTGGTTTCAGCATAGTTTTGGATCCAATAATGCCATCCAACTGTATGACATGCACAAGTCTCTTAGCGCCAATGAGATAAAAATAGTTATGACTTCATCCAACTCCCAGTGCGGCAGCTAGAGACTCAAAGAACTTCCTCTCATGATATGGTTCACTAAAAGAAATATACTTGGATGATTTATTCCAGGGACAAATGAGAAAAAGCTGACAGGGAAAACCAGCATCCTGCTATGGCCCTCAAAACAGTCTGGTCACGATAACAAATAATTCCCTTTGATGCTCTGCTATCATTAACTAGAAGGAGAAGCACTGACTCGTTTAGAATGTGGCAATGACATATTTTCTCAGTGATAAGCTCTGGTTTGCATTCTTGGTGGCGGTCCTTGGCTGGAGCCAGATGATTCAGAGGCTGTCAGTCAGCAGCAGATAGAGTCTGGCCTTGTGGTCAGAGTTCAGAGGGCCTGTCTAATATGTCTCCTTTTCACCAGGCGGTGAACATACAAGCTGCTGACTCACCAGCTCCTCTCACTTTTAAACAATGACCTTTACATTAACGTCAGCCTAAAAAAGATAGTGATAGTTTCAGGCCAGTTCTCCTGAAGCACTAAGTGGAACTAAGTTAAATGCCAATAAATGGAACTGTAAAAATAAAGTTTCCCAAACACTTTTGCGTCTGTCATTGATTGGTCAAACATATAGTCCAGAATCATACCATTTGTTTGAGTCAGTTTTGCGATGTCAGCTTGGTTGGGATGCTTAAGAAAATGTCAAATGACTGGAACACTACATGACTGATAAATAAAACATCTATTTACAAATGCAAACAGCCCACCTTATTGGCAAAGACTACGAACACTAACTTTTCCCAGCACTGCATGGTTGAGCCAGACAGAAATAGGCAAGAAACCAAAATAAGAACCAAGAATTTAGCTTTTGCTGTGTACAACCAAAAGTTTGAATCTATCTTGTTTCTAATCCAATTATTCAATGTTTACCCATTGCATGTTTAAAAAATTGAAGTAATGTACACCGGCCTCAAAAAGTTTGTAAACACCGCTGGCAAAGTGTGGTTTTGGATGATATCCGCATAAATCCTTTTCATTTTTTGGTGCTAGTACATTAAAGTAACTTGATGTTACCACTGAAGACCAGCAATAATTTTTTTTCATTTTGATTACCCCAATCACCCGACCTCAACCTAACTGAGATACTATGGGAGGAACTGGACCGTGATGTCCGTAAGAAGTGTCAAACCAGTGTGAATCATCTTTGGGCAATCCTTAAGGAGGCTTGGAGTAATATATCAAGTCTATGTTTGAATAAACTGACAGCTCGGATGCCCAGATTATGAGCTGTAATAGCTGCTAATGGTGAATATTTTAATGAACTGAAAATGTAAGTATTTTCTATGTATAAACTGTTTATGTAATATATGTTTATGTAATTTATTATAAGTACTGTCATAAACATCCTTTATTGCTATAAAAATTCCTTTTTTAGTTTTTTATCTTTCTGTCACTCAGCTGGGCTGTTCACTGAACGCACTCTCCTCCACATCATTAGTACACACATCCCTTACTGCTGATTGGCTAGTTTGTTTTGGTACTGCCTTTAAGGAACGTTTCAGAAGCATCCCAGATGTGGCTCTCTGCACTGCTTCACAAAAGATACACGCCTACGTCCAAAATAATGACTAGTGCAGTGGCTGTGATACTCGTAAACCTAACAACATCCCTCGCCATGACTTATTGAGAGATTAATCGAGTAATTGATCATTAATATTAATGACTATCGATTGTGGAAATGATCAAAAATGTACATCCCTAGTTGGAAACCTATTGAGATAGGCCATTAATTAAGTGGCCTATCTATTAATAGGGCATCTAATTAACTTAATAGATAGGCCACATTTTACTTACTGTAAAATTGAGTAATGATGTTTTGATTACTTCCTGAACCATAAAGTCAAACTTTCCCACAGAACAAGTCTCATGCTTTTCAGGTTTAACAGAACTCTTGGCCTTGGTCAAAACTCAGGACTATTCTAAATCTTTTATCCGTTTGGTTTCTAGAACTGATCCGATTTTAATGACCTTCCCTCAGTAGTGTCCCCACAGAGTCTAAGAGAATGTCTGAGAGTGTGTGTGTGCTGACAGTCTGAAGTGCAGCATACAGCACACTTATTAATCTGCCATCCACAGAGGAATCAACAGCAAGAGGATTACACACCAGTTCAGCGTCAACAGCAGCTCAGAGGAAGCATGACTCTCAGTGCTATTTTAAAGACACACTTTCCCGTGAGTCATCTGAGTCAAAAGTCCATTAAACTGAGAACAAGATAATTACCACCGCAAAGAAAACAAGATGCATTCTTCAGTTTTTCAAGGGGATTTTTGCTGTTAATAAGACAAGAGTTGAGAAACAACAGGAAAATGAGGAGGTGTTGTCAGGAAATGACCCGTGTCGAAATCACTCTGTCAACTCTTATATGGGTTTCCAACACATAAGTGTCATCATGTAACATGTCAGAGCATGTCCACTACACCCACAGTTCTGAGGCTCTGTCCCACATGGCTCAGCTGTGGCAGTTCTCTGAGGAATCAATACTTTGTCTCATGGACTGTGGGTAATAGTTTGCTGTGAACCCCCACCAGCACAGCATGCATCGAGGACACACACCGGCCAAACAGAGGGTACTTGTGAGCACCTTTCTGAAACCTAAAATGACAAATGGGACACCCTATGGTCTTGTGGGCTCCATGGACATGTGCGAGCAAAGACCATGAGACTGCAAGGCCACATCAAGATGATTCAGAGGTGTATCAGCAAAACACGTTTTCTTATGTCTAGAATAGGGAATTCAGTTTAGTTCAATTCAGTTCAGTTGCCAGTTTTTGCGGCTTTATTGTTGATTATTACACGGCTTCATGGAATACTTGATTCTAATTGGTCAGTCGCCACATTTCAAGGTTTGTTATTCCCAGAAAACAACCGGTAAAACTAATAACACAGGCTTATCCGAGTACTACGAATCATCTTGACCATCAGTAATTATACCACTCCGCTGACGCTGACAATTTGTCGCCATCCTGTGGCTTGAAAATGCTTAACCGCGAGTTAAAATGGAGGACTTCAACATTAATTTCATCACGCACGGCAAAAGCAGTGGATAGAAGATGACTCGACTGACTCCCCTGTTAAAACAATTATTATTTTTGTATTATATTATTTATTTATTGTTTTATTATTTACTTTTGTGGCAAGAAGCCGTGTAATAAGCAGGATAATGTACAGCCAGCATGTTGTTATTACAGAACAAAGCCCTTTAGTCTTATACAACACATGCCGATAAGCCTGTAGGGCTTTATTCTGCGATAACAACCTGCTGGCTGTACATTATCCCTTACTTAATAGCAAAAACATCATTTATATGTTTTTTGACTGTTCTTTGATTTTTATTATTTATTTTTAATAAATATTTTATTATTATTTTTATTATTTTTTTTAAGAAAAAAAAAACACTGCCACTTTATTTTAAGGATTGTCACTATTAACCATTAACTACTTTTGCCTCAATAAACTTCTAATTTGCTGCTTATCAATAGGTAGTAAGGTAGTTTAAGTTTAGGTATTGAGTTGGGATGCAGAATATGTTTATATTAAGCAACACAATTGTTTTCAATACTAAAAAAAAAAAACTGGGTTTGTAAAGCATGTAAAAATAAAACAAAAAATGTTTTCAAAAAAAAAATGAATGCATATTGGAAGGATTTCTGACTGTATTAATGCCTGTTGAAAATTCATTTTGGCCATCAGAGTAATAAATTCTATTCTAAAATATATTATACTAGAAAACAGTTTTAAAATATTTATTTATTTGTTAGGTTACAATACTGTTTTACTGTTTTTCCTCTATTTTTGCTATAAAATTGCAGTCTTGATGATTATAAGATACCTCTTTTAAAAACACAATGAAAAAAACTAATTTTAATTGACCACAAACTTTTAATTGTAACGTATATTGATTGTTCTGTTAAAACCTGTCTATTATTTTATCTGTAAAATCTTCTTCTTCCTCTTGTTTTTCTTTTGATATTGAGGGATATATATATATATGGTCCCACTTTGTATTAAGTGTCCCTAATACCTGTGTACTTCCATAGTAACTAGATGTGTATCTAGTATGTAACCACAGTGTAAGTACA
>JAUMHE010000330.1:668440-684913 GCA_032359235.1 Enteromius mattozi | reverse complement strand
ACCATGTGATATTTCAGTTTTTCTTTTTTAATAAATCTGCAAAAATGTCAACAATTTTGTGTTTTTCTGTCAATATGAGCTGCTGTGTGTACATTAATGAGGGAAAAAATGAACAAATGATTTTAGCAAATGGCTGCAATATAACAAAGAGTGAAAAATTTAAGGGGGTCTCAATATTTACCCACTCTATGTGTGTGTGTGTGTGTGTGTGTGTGTGTATATATATATGCTTGCAGTTCTTGGACAAAGTGTTTGTTCAGTATATGTTATTACTTTGAATAGGAAACAGAAATATTACTGTAATGTTGACAAGCCCTCTGACTCTCAGTAAATGACTGTAGTAGTCAGCAGATTGTGTTTGAATCACATTTATGTCCTCTTGTCCTGTTCTGAGTATTTATGGCCTGGGGCATCTAATTTTGTTGCGGTAAAAATATCTGCAGTTCTCTGCCAACAAGCAGGACAAACTTGAACAGCCATCAGCAGCCGAGTCTGCTGTCAGTTCACACGCCACAGATATGAGCTTTACTGTGTGTGTGTGTGTGTGTGTGACGGTGGGAGTCCAATCCTAAATATGGACGAGGAGACGGGACGTCTCAGGCATGCAGCAGACAGAAAATACAATCACAGTCACTCTGGGGTGTAGTGTGTGTGTGTGTGTGTGTACCCCCCTCCCCCCACCCAATAACCAAAATGTATACCATGGCTAATGGAAACCTCAAATCACGCTATTAATTAATTAATTAATTAAATTGTGCTTTCGGTGCTTTTATGATAAGTGCTCAACAAGTGTGATCCGATTTGTGCGAGCCATTCCTATCACGAACATGATGGTCAAATATATGATCTGAATTATTTTGAGAAACAGACACTTTACAATGCTATTGAGAAAGCCACACAGCAAATAAACTAAAAAGACAAATAAAGAGGACAAAACAGTCTTCAGCCAGCACTAACATATTTCGCATCTTTTATGACCACCTTATCCATTTATTTATTGTGTAACATTTTGTCTAACTTATTTTATTAAGAAAATATTAAGTTAGATTGACATGTTGAATTATTGCATTAGATGATAGCACAAAACACTTATTTTACAATATAAGCAAACAAGCAAATGACTGGCCAGGTTTAGCAGTGTGCTCTGAGAAAGTCAGCTGATCATCAGTCATAACTCCAAGGTTCCTGGATGTTTTTGAAGGAGTTATGAAATGATGGGTTTAATGGAACCACAAGCAGTTTTGGCAAGGTTGAGTTGAAGGTGATGGTCCTTCAAGAAATGAGTTACGAGCAGCTATCGTCGGATCAACAGGATGGAAGGAGAGGTACATATAAGTGTCATCAGCACAACAGTGATATGAAAAGCCATGTTTGTGAGTGACAGCACCTAGTGATGCCATGTAGACAGAGAAGAGAAGTGCCAAGAACTGAGCCCTGAGGCATCCCAGTAGCTAGATGTTGAGACTCGGACACCTCACCTCTTCAAGATACCTTGAAGGACCAATCTGAGAGACTCAAACCACTGGAGTGTGTTTCCTGAGATTCTCTTTGCCAATAGGGTTGACAGGAGGATCTGATGCTTAAGCATATTAGAAATAATAATATTAGGTTATTAGAAATACAATGAAGAATGCCACAATTCAATATTTCTATGATGAGTTAAGAGTTAGGCTTTTGAAAAGTAATTTTGAAAATAGAAAAATAAATTATATTTCAGCCTAAACAATAGTTTAAAAAAAAACAAAAAGAAAAACAATGTAACGTTAGAAAAATATCAGTCCTGCCTGTTGATTAATACCAGTGGTGACATCTTACAATCTGAATACACAGACATGTGTGTAACTAATAAAACCAGTGTTATTATTTGCTCAGAAGGACCAAAATACAGAACTACTGCCTGAGCAGTAGAACAGAGCTGATGAGTGGAGATGCACACACAAGACGCTGGAAAACACTTAAAACACAGTGCAGAGGAACACAAAACATGACTAGTCATCCAACCCGCCATCTCAGATTTTTTTTTATTCACAAATTTAGTAAAATTAGATTGCATTATATTTACGCTCCCCATCTTTTATAATGGCCACTATATAGACTAGATCAGTGGTTCTCAAAGCTCTTCATGAAGTTCCCCCAGCACTGCACATGTTCTCCCTGTATCTGACACACACAGTCTCCACTGATGAGATGAACCAGGTCTGATAGACATGAGACGGGCAGGGCTGGGGTACTCCAGGACACGTTTGAGAACCACTGGATCAGAACATGCTTTTACAACTGTGTTGAGTTCTTCACCACATCTATTCAGACAGTGTATGAAGTCAGATGCAGAATAGCCAATTCATCAATGTGCCAGAAAAAGTTTAATGTATGAAAGCTGAACACAGCTTTGCTGTGGAGCTGAAGAGGGACGGAGACCATCACTGGTGAAGAGACCTAATGTGATGCGTTTATGAACACCTCATGACAGATTCATTTCAAATAACATCATCATGAAACCGAAATGAGCAGAAAGGCCTGCAATCCTTCCCTGGCTCTGAAGAGATCCACGTTACAGGCTGAAGACTGTGTTCCAGCAGAACATCACCTGTAGTAAAAGAACTGTGCCGCATAGACGTACAAAACATCACACAAGAAGAAGGATTAAGATCAGCCAAAATCAAGTCTTCATTTCTAAGAAACTTCAAAGAATAAACAGAGCAGCTCTCGAAGTAGTTTAATCAGACTGAGATGTTCATTTCATTCTCTTACAGATATGAGACTCTAACAGCATTAAGACAATTTGTAGAAAAATTATAAGGATATGACTTTATTACATTATTATATTCAAATATGATAAATATGATCAACAGTTCCCATGTATGATTTACAGCACAAAATAATATTCAATAACCCAAATCAGAGAAGTCCTGTCCAGACCGACAGGTTCACAGAGCAGATGTGTGTTCCTCTGCTGGGTTTCATCTGATGCCTGACCAGCTGTGAAGATACGACGTCCAGCCCGAGCCCCGAGAGACCACCGACTCCTCCTCCCCTGCACACAAACATACACACACATCAGAGTGCTGCATCAGAGCTTACACACACACACACACCACCACTTTCTCACTCACACACGATCACACACTCTCACTCACACATGATCACACACACTCTCTCTCTCTCTCACACACACACACACCCCCACTCTCTCACTCACACACGATCTCTCACACACACACACACTCTCTCTCACACACACACACACCACCACTTTCTCACTCACACACGATCTCTCACACACACACACTCTCTCTCACACACACACACTCTCTCTCACACACACACACACACCCCCACTTTCTCACTCACACACGATCTCTCACACACACACACTCTCTCTCACAGACACACACACACACACACTCTCTCTCTCTCTCTCTCACACACACTCACACACGATCACAGCAGAACCCAGCTCAGCTCTTCTGTGATTATTTCATTTATTAATGAGTAGACTTTCATTGATTATTCAGAGTTTGCAATTAGTTAAAATGCTGAGTTATACATTTCTTAATAAAATAAAGGTATTTACTTCAGCTTTTGAAAGTCATATTGTGTAATTACAATTATTATACAATTAATTTATGCAAATATATATTTGGCACAAAAAGTGAGATGAGCCTCTGTATGTAAAGTAACCGAATCACATCATTCAGCATCTCCTTTTCTAAGTCACATGGATAAGAAACAAAATAAAGGTAAGTGATAAAGTTGTTTATTTAGAAATAAAAGTTATTTTCTAAATAATCTCATAAAATACCTTACAGGCTTCTGATCAAGCTGTGATCTCTAGACCAAACTATCACTTTAAAGAAATATTTTTTCCAACTAATAAACAGATTTTATCAGTAGCTAGCTCCACACTGGAGAGCTGCTTTATAGCAGAAAATTAAGCTCTAATTCTTCTTGAAGTAGACACTGACTCTGGATTTTTATGTTTAATGCTTGATCTCAAGCACTGTATAAATGACCGTGATGTTGGACTGGACAGGACCAACATCACATCACTATCATCAGATGCTCTCTCACCACTCTCAGTTTGTGTTGTTTATGTCGTTATTTAGAGGAAAGAGAGCAAGCATATATTTACATACTGATCCAAACACTGCTCAGCAGCTTAGGTTCGGCTGTGTGTGTGTGTTCTTCTCCAGGAGGGCTGAATGACAGTCCTGCTCTACAGCGCCTCACTGGTCAGGACACATTACTGCAGACTCTTACATTAGCTCACATCAGACCACTACCTGACCACAAGAACGCACCGTGAGCGATGGCGGCCAGCTTGCTCTTCTCCTCGGGGCTCAGCTGCAGCAGCGTGTGGATGACAGGAAGCAGAGCCTGCCTCTCGCTGCCGGAGCGCAGGAAGATGAACTGCAGCAGCACGTTCTTCAGATACTCCAGACTGGCCACGGACTTCTCCCGCTCCTGATTACGCTCCAGACGCCGTAGCTCGCTCTTCAGCAGCTGCACAGACCAGAGAGAGAGAGAGAGAGTGAGTGTTTGTGTGTGTGTGTGTGAGAGAGAGTGTGTGTGTGAGCGTGTCTCACAGTGATCTGCTCCATCAGGACAGCATTGGTAGCCTCGGTCTCATGCAGCAGACTGCTCAGGTGCTCCACGCTGCGGGCAGCAGTACTGAGCTTCTGAGCCAGCTCCTCTTTACTGGGCTCCATGTGCAGGACAGCAGGCTCTACACACACACACACACACAGAGACTCATGCTCATGCCTGATACTACTCACAGCCCTAGTGTGAACTAGAGTGATGAGGAGGTGGTATTACTCATACAGTTATTACAAACATGCAAATAAGAACGTTAACCCAGTGTTTAGGAATGTACAGTGTGAACATCTTTTAATGAATAGCATGCAGGATTAACATTTAACCCCAGGTTTAGTGTGACATGTGATTAGATAACCCAGGGTTAACAATTTCAACAGTGAAAAGTGCTTATGATCCATAAAAGCCTGATCAAAGATTACATAGATTGAATTCTTAGGTAAACAACACACATATTTTGCAGACTATGCTGTGGCGAGGTGACCGTACCGTGTTTGAGGTCAGCGGAGGTCAGCAGCTGCTCCAGAGAGGTCAGCGGGGTGCTGCTGGACGACAGGGACTCGGTCTCGGTGGTCTCCATGCCCTCTCCCTCCTCTCTCGCCATGCCCTGCAGATCCAGCGGAGGTACGTCTGCAGGCCTCCTCCTGCTCTGCTGCGGCAGCGCTGCTCCTGCACATGCGATCAGAGAGAGAGCAGTGGTCAGTGCCGCCCGGTGTAGAATACAGTCTGCTCCTGTGAGCGTGTCTCACCGCTGCCGGCCGGCTCTCTCTGCAGCTGGAAGAGCTGGGCCTCCAGGCCGCGGATCTGCTGCTGCAGGGTCTCCAGTGTGCCGCAGCGCTCCTCCTGCAGCTGACGCATCTGCTCCCGGAAGCCGCTGCGCAGAGCCTCGGTCTGAGAGCTCAGGTGAGACGCACACTGACCGTGCTCGGAGCGCAGAGCCAGGCTCTCTGACTGCAGCGCCAGCAGCCTGAGAGACAGAGAGAGAGACATTTACATTCCACACATGCACTACAGTCATGCAGCATGTGTAAAGCACACTTGTCTGTTCTAAAGTCATCCATGTATTACTGAGAAAACTGAAGAGAAAAATCTTTGGGGAAAGAAAAGAAAAAAAAAAAAAAAAGAGTGTTTTAAAAGCTTTTATTCATGCTTAAAGTAAGCGTGAAATAGTTTAAATAAGTGGAGGATAATGCTGTAGATTAGAAAGAGATATATTATTAAAACAGATCTTCCTGAAGTTAATCTGGAAGTAATCAAATAAAAGCAGGCTAAATATATAAAAAAAAAAAAAAATATTGAATTTGCAAAATGACCACAGTATGCAAGAGTGCAATACAGAGCAGCAGAAACATGTTCATGCATTACATTACTCTCCATGAGAATATCAAGCTGTGAACTGAAGCACAGTGAGATCCTGCTCCCAAACATACAAGCAAGATGAAAACGGCCTGTAGTTGATGCTCCGAGGCTGTCAAACACCCAAGAGCTGCACTGAAACACTCACATACAGGACACCGTCAGTCATGTGATGCTAATAATGGGGCTAAACCTGCTTCTGACTCTAAGAGCCATTCATTCTGTCTGGAAGATCAGAAACAGATGTATGAAAGATGAATCTGATTCTGTGTTATGCTCATGAAGAGATTTCTTCATGCATTCACGGAAGTAATGTGAGAGTCCATATTCCTCAGACACCGCTGACAGCAAAAGCAGCATTGTGTGCATGTGTCTGTCAGACAGCAATCATGTCACTGAGACTAGAACAATCATCCATCCCAACACTTCCACTAAAGCTGTGAGTCAGAGATGAAAGCAGCACGTCTCCACGAACACAGTAAACCCTCCGCGTGCCAAACGACAGCACACGCTTCAGCAGCATTACAGAGGTTCACACACAATCCCACGTTTGACAGTAAATAAATAAATAATAATTATGTGAGATTAATTAGGCAAAATTATGAATCCTGCCAGAGAAACACTGTGCTGCTGATCAGCCCTTCACCGTTTCCAGCAGCACATAAATCTACCCATTATTTTCAAACTCAAGATCTGGGACATTTTTGGAAAAAACACACGTATAGTGGCAGGTGTGTGTGCTAGAGAGAGCTTCATTGCACAGAATCTGTCCTGTGAGACGCGTGTGCATTGCTTCCCCCGCTGTTATTTCAGTGTTTTACTGTAGATATGCTTCATTCCTGCCGTTTGGAGTGCAGTCTGTATCAGATGCACAAAACTCATGTACTGACAGACATGTGCTCTTTGTGTTTGTAGTCTCACTACAGTTAAACACACTGCATCACTGAATACTCTTATGATACAAAATTGAAGTAAACACAGTCAGTTGTTTTCAGAACAGGACCAACATCCTATATGTGGAAACAGATCTGTGTATTATTAGTGTGAACGCAGCCACTGTCTATGATCTCATCAGTAATAATCAGCAAAAAAAAAAAAAACTAAATTTTTGTCTGTAAATTTCAGACACTTCAAAATCTCTCTCAGATATTCACATTACTTTTTTGTTCATCACTTGTAATTATGACTAATGAGTGAGGTGCAGGCGTTGTAGTGCTCTGGTGTGGGCAGGCACCTCTCGCGCAGCTCGGCCTCTCTGCTGACCGTCTCCTGCAGGATCCTGTTGTGGCGCTCCAGCAGCATATCGTGCTCCGTCTGCAGCTGCTGCAGCTCTGAGGCGCTGGACGTCAGGCTCTGCTGCGTCTCCTGCAGCCGGCTGCGCAGCTGCTCCACCATGGCCTCCGAGCGCTCCCTGACACAAACACAAACACTGGTCATCATGACTTTCTTACACACAGCTATCAGAATGAACATGGCAGAGCTGTTACAGACTACTATTACTAGAATCAGTGCTTTGTAAGTGAGTGAGGAGCGCTGCTGAAGAAATCTGCCTTTGTGTCATGTCTATTTATTTAGCAGGCAGCGAAAAGTCTCCCTACACAGCACTAGAGCTTGTCTGTTCCTCATGTTCACAAAACAAACACATACAACAATATAAAGTCTAACCTTTCCTTCTACTGAATTCTGATAAAACAGACATTGATATAAAAACGGTTAAGTCCGGTGATAAGAATCGAAATTCAAACGTAGCTACATCCCCCCAGCAAAATTAAACGGTGTGCTGCACACAGTGTGAACAGTACTGTGATTCTGTGCAGTGACGCAAGAGTAGATCACATTTTAATGTAAAACATATTCTCTTAAAAAAAAGAAAACAAAATAACTCCAGTTTAAATCTTACTGCTGTTGAACTGCAGACACACAGTATTCTCCAGCTCTATATAAACTAAAAGCTACTTTGTTAACATGCAAAATGTGTTTATCTTCAAAAGCGCTGTAGTACAATATGATATCTGGTCTGTGAGTGAAAGTGCATTAGAGAGTGTGGCTGGAGAAAGAGAGTGAAAGTCTTGAGGATGTGATTCACAGACCACTGAAATGGCAGCGAGCATAGAAAGCTCTGCAGGAAAAACGTGACATCACCTCTCCTGTCTGAAAGCGTCTCCGTCGCTCTGGGACGAGCTCTTGTGTTTCTGCTGCTTCAGGACATTGTGGACTCGCACCTTGTAACTCTCAAACTCAGACACCGTCGATGCAAGATCAGCCTGCAGTCCAAACAACACAAGAGAGATGTGCGTTTGAAAATATGATCTAACACACGAGCCACAGAAGCCGTATCTAGAGCCGCTCTAATGATTAAAATGATGTGTGGGCTTCCCCTGAGCAGGAAACTCAGGAGCATTTCCTCTGGCTTGTGTTGTGCATGTTTATCAGGGTGAGCAGTAATTGTGTTTGGTGAACTAGAAGATGGCGAGGGAAATGGAGAATCTACAGTGTTGTGTGTAAACCCGTCAGTCTGTGTGTGTGAGGAGCGAGGGTCAGCTGCAGCACCTTAGCAGCCGTGCACTCGTCCTGCAGCGCGCTCAGACTGAGCTGATACGAGCTGGACGCCCGCTGATGCTGCTCGCTCATCAGCTTCAGCTGCTCCTGCAGCCGGTGGCGCTCGGCCGTCAGCTCGCTGCTCTGGATCTGACATAGAGAGAGAGAGAGAGAGTGAGAGTGATCCACAGCACACACACACACACAGAACATCTTCAGCACACCTTCAGCTCCTCCAGCTGCTGCTGATGGGCCTCCAGATCTCCTCTCAGAGCAGACTGTGAGATCATCTGCGCCGCTTCCTGAGGACGACACACATCACAGCATTACCTTCACCCTACAGCAAGACCCAGCTGACTCCTCAACAACTACAGATGTGCACTACCAGTCAGAAGATCCTCAACAGGACGATTTCAAGAAGTCTCTTCTGCTCTCAAGCCTTCATTTATTTGATCCAAAGCACAGCAAAAAGCAGTAACATTCTGAGATATTTTACTGCAATCTTCAGTGTCACATGATCCTGCAGAAATCATTCTAATATACTGATTTGCTGCTCAAGATTATTATTATTACTATTATGTTGAAAACATTTTTTTTTCAGCTTTCTTTGAGGAATAGAAAGTTCAGAAGAACATCATTTATCTGAAATAGAAATCTTTGTAACTTTGTAAATCATAAATTTTGATCAACTTAAAGCATCCTTGCTAATAAAAGTACACATTTCTATAATTTGATTCCTTCAAAAAAAATACATACACAGACTCCAAGCTTCTGAATGGTATTGTGTGTAATGCTGCAAAAGATAATGTTGTAAATAGATTTCAGATAAATTCTAATCTTTAGATCTTTCTATTCATCAAAGAATCCTGAAAAAAATGCACTGTTGTCAACATTAATAATAATCAGAAATGTTTCTTGAGCAATCATCATATTAGAATGATTTCTGAAGATCATGTGACACTGAAGACTGGAGTAATGATGCTGAAAATACAGCTGAACATCACAGAAATACATTACACTTTAACACAGATTTTACCATTTAAAATATCTGTTCTCTATTTCAGAATTTGACTGTTTTTGCTGTACTTTGGATCAAATAAATACAGTCTTGGTGAGTAGAAGAGACTTCTTTAAGAACACATGAAGAGTTTGACTGCTAGTGTATATTCAGGGCCTCCCTGCAGAGACTTACTCTTTGTTTTGCGTCTCCCAGGTCTTTTTTGGTTTTGACCAGCAGTTGTTTCATCTTGGAGGCTTTGTCTTCGCTCTGCTCCAGGAGCAGCTTCAGAGACTCTGAGAGAAGCAGCACATAATGAGACTCGTCAGCGCTGGAGGCAGACTATTTCACACAGATTACACCATCAGCCCTGTCTCAGTACCCATCTCCTCGCTCAGACGCTGCTCCCGCTCTCTCTGCGCCTGGACCAGCGTCTCCTGCTCCTCCACCTGCTTGTCTTTCTCACACAGCTGCTGATTGAGCTCCTTCACCAGTTTCTCGTAGTCAGCCATCTCCATGTCCAGCAGCGTGCTCTGCTGAGCATCCTACAGACGCAAACACTGTCATCCCTAATTCTCACAGAGAACACAACATCGGTGTGGAAATATCAGCCGAGCAGTTAAAAATACAACTTTAAAGCGCTCTTCATTAATTTTAATTAATTCATAAATTTAAAAAAAGGCTTCAATACCACTGCTTCCAACCTCTAGGATATGAAAATTACTTTACTTTTGTTCACACAGCAAAAAAAGTCAGTTCTTCCTCAGTGTTTTTGTCTTGTTTCAGGGTGCAAACGTCTAAAGAATCTGAAATCAAGAAAACCTAATCCGCTCAAAACTCAATACATTTTGTTCAGTTTCTCAGAAAACAAGACTTCGCCTGTTCTTTTTTTACCTCAAGTAAATGTATTTTGATTTGAGGATATTTAGATTTCTGTATTAAAAACAAGAAAAGAATACTGAGGAAGATGTTCTAGTGCTCTGTGTGTGTCGGTGTGATCGTGCCTTGCGCAGCTGCTCGAGCTCCTGAGCGGTTTGCTGGAGCTGCTGTCTGTGTCTGCTGAGCTGAGTCTGGAGCTCCTCCACCTCCCTGACTGCAGACTGATGCTCCTGCAAGAGAACACCAGAGCTCACAGACAACCAGAACACGTCTGTACATCTGAGAGAGAGAGAGAGAGAGAGAGAGAGAGCTGTACCTTAGTCTTCTGCTCTCTTAAGAGCCTCTCTGCCTCCAGGTCTCGCTCCAGCCCACTCTTCAGCTTCTGTGTCTCCAGGATCTGTGCCTCCAGCTGCGTGATGTTCCTCTGGAGCGTCTCCACATGGGCCGTGAGGTCCTCTCGCTCCGAGGCCAGCAGCTCGTGCTGAAAACACACACAGAATTGTCACTAAGCTGTTAGTGCTCCATCACACACTCAATTAACACCTTTCTTCATCGGACCTTCAGTCATTTACAGATTTTTAGTGATTGTATGAGAAGAACCACATTTCACAGACTTCTGGTCTCAATGTGCGACTCTAAATCTATTCGGCCCACTCATCACACTGGACAGATGGGTGTTGCTGAAGTACCTGCTGAATGGCATTTTGAAGGCGTCTGGTCAAATCTTCGCTGTGTTTGCTGGCCTGCTCCAGCTTCTCTCTCTCCTGATCCAGCAGCTCGGTCTGCTTGTCATAATCCAGCATCAGGTTCTAGAGAAGCATTGTTTTACACTAGTAAACCTCTCATCTGCCAATCAGTTCAACCACTACTAGAGGACTGAAGTCAAACCTTGTAGTCCTCAGCGCCGTGGATGATGTCCTTCACAGATCGTGACAGTGCATCTCGCTCGGCCTTCAGCTGCTCCACTTCTTCTCTCAGAGAGAGCACCTAGAGCAGCAAACACAGATCAACAGCACTGACAGAGACGCTGTCTGACGCCCACCCCACCAGCAAAACATCTCAAACCTCTTTCTTGCTGTTGTCCAGCTCCTTTTTAGCCTTCACAGCGACAGCTTTGATCTTGTTCATGCGTTCATCCTTCTCTTTGCTTTCTTTCTTCAGCATTTCTACATGACAGACGGATAATCAGGACTATAAAAGAAACGTTTTCTCAAAGTCTGATGTGAACAGACTTACCTATTTCATGAGATAACGCTTTCATTTGTTCATTTTCATCAGACACCGATGACTCTTTGCACATCTGAAAGTGAACAGTCAGGAGAAAAGAAACAGAAGAAAAGTCTGTTGAGCAATTCTGCTATAAAGAAACTGCATCTTCAGAGTATTAATGTAAGATCATTTAAGAATGTCTAATGTTTAAGGCTGGTCCATCCTCACCCTCATGTCCTCCAAGACGTTCACATTTTTCTTTCTCCATTCGAAAATAAATTATGATTTTTGAGGAAAACTTTCCAGGATGTTTCTCCAGCTCTGCATCCATGACTTCAGACATTACATAATCACGTTGGAAAGGCAGTACTGACCCATTGTTTAAAAAGCAAAAAAGTCATGCAAATGTCCTTTAAGATATAAAATAACCATGTTGGACAATTTTGATGTTGGAGGAGAGAATCAGTTCTGTATCTATGTCATGCATGACCTTTCCAATTTGATAATGCCTGAAGTCACGGGTGTGCATCACAGAGTTAGTACAAGATGAGCATTCATGGTTAAAAAGTAAAAAAAAAAAAAAAAAAAAGACCAATAGTTTCTCTAGATAAGACCTTCATTCCTCGGCTGGGATCATGCAGAGCTACAGTTTGGCCCTTCACCCTGTTGAGCACCATTCAAGTCCACTATATGGAGAAAAATCCTGGAGTGTTTTCCTCAAAAACCCTCATTTCTTTTCTCCTGAAGAGAGACAGACATGAACATCTTTGATGACATGGGCCAGGAAGAGTAAATGATCAGGACATTATTATTCTGGACGTGAACTGATCCTTTAAATGAGCTGAAGCGGCTGTGTGGAGGTTTCTGATACACCTGCCATCTTTCTATGTTGTTATAATTAGGGTTGCAAAGGGGTGGAAAATTTCTGGTAAATTTCCAGAAACTTTCCAAAATCCCTGGAAGATTCCAAACAGATTGTTTTGAAATTTTACCGGAAACTTTCCACCTTTTTATAACCCTAAATTCAATTTCATGGAAACACAATAGTGGCTTCTTTCATTTGCTTTTGGAGCCAATGGGAACACAAAAACACATCAAATAAATCACTATATCATCACTCTGGTCTCTCATGAACAGACAGCAGCTGACCCGCTAGTCCTTTGAGATCTTGATACCTGTTGATACAAACATATGATACCTGTAAGTGAACGACTTCTTCTCTGAGCTGAGATATGAGAGCGTCTCTGTCAGCAAGAGCCTGCTGGAGCTGAGCGTCGCTTTCATCCCGAGACTCCTGTGCTTTCTCCTCCAAACTGAGCAGACGGTGGTTCTCTGTCCTCAGCTTCTCATTCATGGCCTGCATGTCCCTCAGGTCCTTCTGCAGTCCCTCGGTGTCCAGCAGCACGTCCTCCAGACTGGCCTTCATCAGGTCCTTCTCATGCTGGAGTTCGTGGACCCGTGCTGCCCGCTCCACCACGGCCTCCTCCAACTGCTGCTGTAAGACCACCCTCTCCTCCTGGGCTCGAGTCCAGAGGCGCTCCACAAGGGTGGAGACATCAGACGCTCCGTCCACCTCCGTGTTTGAGGAACTCTGCTGGAGGATCTCAGCGATGTGGCACTGAGCGGCGGAGAGGCGCTCCACGTCTCGCTGAAGGCCGTCTCTCTCTTCTGACAGACCGGTGATCTGAGCCTGGAGGTCTCTGATGGTGTCCTGCTGTTGAGCTTGAAGAGCACTGGTGTCCTCCTCGAGGGTCTTCATGCGCTCCTCCTCCTCCTCGCTCAGGGTCCTGCTCTGATTCAACTCTGATTCAGACCCCATGGACTTCAGCATCTCCTTCAGCTCGAGGACAAGACTCTCCTTGTGTTGCAGGCTCTTCAGGATTGCTTCATTTTTATTCCTCAGGTCCTCAGAAGTCATCTCCGGTCCCTCCTCCTCTGAAGTCTCTTCAGCTCTTCCGATCTGCTGGAAGATGCTCTGGAGCTCCTTCACGAGGCGCTCTGCTCTGTCTCCAAGGTCCTCCTGGTCAGTGACGGGGCTCACAGGCTGCTCTGTGCTCTCGGAGTGCTGTGTTTCTTCTCTGGCTTCCTTCGGGTCGCCGCTGAGGGACAGCTCTGAGGTCTGGATGGCCCCTCTCTCCACAGACGTGTCTCTGTTCATCTGCAGCTCGTTGACTCTGAACTCCAGCTCCTCCTTCTCCACGGCGAAGTCGTCTCTTGCCTGCTTCAGCTCGGACTCCAGCTGCAGCTTCAGGTTCCTCAGAAACACCAGCTCCTCCTGGAGCATCATGTTGTGGGCCTGCAGGTCCTCCAGGTCCGCTCTGAGCTGGTCGGAGTGGTCGGGCGAGTGCTGGGGAGGCGCAGGGGCTCTGTTGGCGTCCTCCTCCTCCTCCTGGACATCCTGCAGGAAGCCCTCCTTCAGCGCCAGCTGCTCGGCCAGCTCGTCCTGCAGCAGCAGCAGCCGCTCACGCTCGCTCTCGAAGTCTGCCGTATTCAGCTCCAGCTGCTCCTCCAGGAACCGCACGTCCTCCTCGTGCTGCCTTCTCAGCGCCTCCAGCTCCCTCCGGAGGCTGCCCGTCTCCTCCTGGCCCGTCCGGTGAGAGGCCTCCAGATCCTCCGCCGCTGCCGCCCACTGCCGCTGCGCTTCGGCCAGCTCCTCTCCAGCTTCAGATAGTCTGGACTCATATTTGGTGCGGGCTGCCTCAAAGTCTGCTGTGAGCTCAGCTGTGTGCTTCTGCATTTCTGTGTACTCTCTGTTTTTCAAGTCTAGTTCCTCCTGGAGAGCTGCTAGTCTGACCACGGTCTCCTGTAAATGAGTATGAACTAAAGTTAGGACAATAGAAGCAACCAAAATCAACAAAAGAGCAATGATATGCAAGTGCTATGATAAGTCTCGGTTAGCTTAATGTAGCACACTTAGCAAGGAATAAAAAGAAAACTGGTGCAAGCTAGTGTTAGAGGCCTTTTTTGCTTTTGTTAATTGTGAAATAAATAAAACGAAAATAGAAAACAAAATATTCTAAAAAACTTTTTATTAAGAAAACAAGCAGTTAGTAAATGAATAGAGTGCAAGTCTAAAAGGGGCAAGTTTTTTCTATTATATTTGCAGTTTATTATATCACAGTAGTGAAGCGCTGGCAGAGAGGTCACCTGAGCGTTCTTCTGGAGCTCCTCGTGTTCTCGGTGCAGTAATGAAAGGCTCTGCTGACTCTCAGCTTTCTCCTGCAGCACAGCGTCCATCCGCTCGCTCAGTTCCTGTCCAGATCATAAACTCTCAGACACAGATCATTCTCAAACACACACAGGCAGGGTCTCCTCTGACTCAGGGCCTAACTCTACTCTCTCTGTGGTTAATGGTCTTCTCAGAGCGATAAGGAATGGACTCAGAAACAGAGCAGACGTGCTGCTCGAGAGCTTCTGGTGACGTGATGATGTACTTCAGCTTAGTCTTATTCTTCCCTGCTTTTCATAAGCGTGCCACATTACTCAAGCTAACTCGTACATCAGCATTTTACTCATACTGATATGACAATCATATAATATTATGTCAATAAAGGTGCTTTGAAGCTGTGGGAATGTTTACCTTTCCTACTTGAGTGACTCACATCATGGCCACTCCTTGTTTAACAGAATAAAGCAGAACAGATGCCCGATGGAGGAAAAGAGGCTTCATGCTTCTGCTCTTTAAGCATCATGCTTTTCATGAGAAAAGTTGTTATGAAACCTAAACCTGTAGGTAAAGCTGGACAATATAACCTATCCTAGCATCTATTCAGTACAGATTATTCTCTGAGAGTGTGTCTGAGGTGCTTTAGTGGAGCTACTAACCTGGATAACTGAGGAGTCTGGTGTGGCACTCGAAGAGAGTTTCAACTCCTCAACCTCCTTCTCTAAACCTGTTTCACAAAAAAAAGAAAAAAACAACTTAATACAATATTAAGCTTTCACAGATCAATTTTTACGATTAAGAATGAACTATTATAATCTTACCAGTGCATTTTGACTTCATCTTCTGCATTGCCACCATCTGTTTCTTGGCAAACTTTATCAGATCTTCTTTCGACAGCGTGTCCAGCTTTAAAGAGAAAACACAATATAACCCAACTCCATCATTCTGCCATCCCTGACTCTTTCTGGATTTGACTTATTCTTCTGAGGAGCAGGAAAGAAGCTCCTTGACTTCCACAATCTTAATTTAAATCTTCATTTAATAATTAATTGCTTTCTATGTGTTAAAATTGGCCTCCAGAAACACAATAAAATTCTCCCTTAGATTTGTATCTCACTATGAAGAATGAATCACACCATTATTTAAGATGGATTTGGGATCATATTATTGCAGTATCATACAGAACAGTTTTTTCTTTTGTTATCTTAAAAGTTGTTGAGAGGAAGACAGCGGCAGAAAGTGTAGAGATAAGAAGTGCTGTTAGAGAGGTTTGACACTGACCTTGGATCTGCTGGAGCTCTGTCCCGCCGGAGACGACACACACTCGGGGCCGGGGTCCTGTCACACACACACACAGCTGAAACAACTCTTCTGCTTTACCAACATTAACATGCTTTTATTCTAGTAAAAGTCTTCTAACCATTTTACTTTGAGCTTATTAATGACCAGAATCCTACAAACACGGTTAAATGATGGTTAGTGTAGCAAAAACATGGTTATTTTGTGGTTACCATGGTTTAAATTAGCAACCATGTTTTTTGGTTTAATTTTTAGTAAAACCATGGTTAATTTTCGTAAGGGTTATTCTGGGATTACCTTAGTACTCTTGACACACACACACTCACACACAGACAGACAGACAGACAGACACACACACTCTCTCACACACCCAGCGTGACACATGTCCTCCAACTAATACGCCCGTATTTCTGCAATAGCAGTGAAATATGAC
>JAUMHE010000330.1:653415-668340 GCA_032359235.1 Enteromius mattozi | reverse complement strand
CTGGAGGCAGAGTTATTTTTAGTTATTTTTAAGTCCATGCATATCACAAACCACTGAAATCAGCTGATAAATGTAAACGTTATCGTGATTTGATCCAAAAAAACGCAGCTCCTCCATTCACCGACATTAGTTTTTAAAGCAGTCTTGCCCGGATAAAGATGGCGGGCGTGTTGACGTATCGCAGCAACGGCTCAAAGAGGCCAGTGAGGCGTCTATGTATTTATATGTCTATGGTCCTGAGCGTGTTCTCATTAGTGACGCGTCTTCTTCTAGCTTCACGGCAGATCGCAGGCTTATTAGTGCATTACTGCCACGTATCTCTCAAACGGAGCACTGACACTCTATCTACAATCTCAATTAGGAGTGTATTATACATCCACATCTCTGCCAGGCTGATCTTTCCATATTGTCCATCGGTCCCCAGTGGCCTTATCTCCTTTATACTCCGTCTTCATCACCTCAGACGCTTCCGGTTCCTTGCTCTGTTTCCGGTCAGCCTTGGGCTGAAATCCTTCCTGAGTCCTAAGACGGTGCTCCTTATAACCATTTCCATTTTTTGTTATTAAATATCAATGTTATTATACCTGCTCTTCAGTCTTGCTCTTCTTGTGAAACTTAGAAAACACAATTAACATTAGAGTGTCCTCAGGCTGAGTTACACAAGATAACAGACCTCTGCTAAAAGTGCATGTGTGTGTGTGTGTGTGTACAGTGATAACAATATACAAGACAAGTGATTCATCATCAGAGGTTGACTGTTCACAGCTATGATCTTCTGTGTCATTAGGTCAATATAATTATTGATTCCTTACACAAGATTCTCTCTCTTTAATGAAACCTACGTTTGATGAGCATCATGCATACAGTACACAAGATAACGTAAACACAAATGGCCTAATACTTGCAGCAAATGCCTTTTATGGATACATAATGCAATATATTATCTCAACCCACTTCCTGAGACTCCTTGGCCCTGCTACAATTAATAGGCATGACATAGGCTGAATGGGAAATAAAGCCATAAGCCACGTGTGTTACAGTGATTTGATTACACACACATATCTTTTATAATCCAATACTCTGCCTGGGCCATTTTGAATACAGACTGTACAGTCAGAGGTATCTGCATTTTAGAAATGTCACCAGACAGTGATGTTAACTGCTAATGTTTTTGTTTTGTCCCTCTCTTCCCGATCATAACAGACCTGCGACCCACTGATCCTGTGTATATCTTTCATTTCATTCAACTGAGCGCTCATTTTTCTTCACTTTGGTTTCTTTCTGTTGACGAACCGTGGAAATGAGCTGCTGCCCACAGCTCTTCTCTTTTTAAGATCATGTAGACTCTTTTAGTGCTAATCTGATATGGGCTCTATCGACACTTTTCATTTCAAACATTTAGAATTGCATCCAGTAACAACAGTACAAGGAAGCTATTACTGTAAATTAATTAAAGAAGCCTAAATTAACTACAAATCTCTCCGGATTTAGGTAGGATGGAAAACATATGCTCTTTAACTGTTATACAGAGCTATAAAATGACCTTTGCAAGCATTAGATGGCATCTCTGTTAAAGTGAAACGTACACTTGTTAGAGAGAGGTTAATGTGAGGCAGTAGCTGAGATCAGCCTCCAGTCAACACAGCTCTGTTCATGAGGACGGATGATCATAACCCTCTCACTAAAAGTCCTGGTGATCAAATGAAATAAGCAAATTACTGAAACACAATCAGAGCTATTCTGTGATGCACACGGGTGATACAGATAGACTTTGGTGGCTGTAATTCTGGACCGTGTCTAGAAAAACGACAATGGATTTTTTTTTCCCCCCGTCAGCTCCTTTCCAGCCTCTGATTCATACTGGACCTGAACCGGGAAGAAAATAATCAAATAAATAACTGCCAGTGGTCAGTGACAGCAGATCTATCACCGGCCCATGTCCGCCTCCGCAGAGGCTCCAGCTGCCTCGCTAAATCTGCCTGGGCCCTGGATCATTTTTAAACGACAGTCCTCTCAAACATTAGCCGAGGGCTGTGCGCCGGAGTGCTTTGACAGCAGTTTGTTAGCAGGATAGATGAGCAGTCGCACGCTGTGTTTTCTTGTCTGTAAACGAGCCTGATGGTGTAAAGGTAATAGCAACTGTCAGATAAGCGCTAGACACATGGGTTCATCAGGGTTGCTGCTGCTGTTTCAGGAGAGCCGTGCACTTGTTAGTTCCCTTGTTTAGCTATATTTTCCGCTCGACTCTTTAACAGATGCTTTACATGTTTTACAACACCAATCTCGACAGAGCCAAATATAGTTTTTCTATAAACTGGCTAGTGAGGAATGGATGCGTAAACCAGAGACCATCACATCACTCTTCCCCCAGCACCTGGCTGTCATCTGTGTGAAGGAGGTGTTTCTGAGGAATGTGGAATTTGTACAGTTGTTGGCTTCACATTAAATGTTTCTGTTATGGACTATAAAATGCACTAGCCCATTCACTTAACTCCAGTTACTCAGTCCTGTTGGGATTGAACATGTCAGTTTAATGGTAGCACGTGTAAGCCGTGTGCTTTACTGCAGTATAGTGAGCTATCAAATGAGGGAACGCCTGAGGGTCCTCTGCATCTATAAAGAGCCATTGAGCTGATTAAAGTCACAAAATATGAATGGCCTTTGGAGAGACAGGAGATGTTTGTGACTGCAGGTGCTGAGCAGATGCTCTTCTCTCTTCCGACTATAACGACACGATCAGATTGAGCTTTATTTAACCTCACGATGCAGTTAATCACCTGACCACTGACAGTTACTTTAATCCAGTCAACGACAGGAAAGTACATTAACGTGTGGAAAATATATACACTACCAGTCAAAAGTTTTTGAACAGTAAGGCTTTTAATGTTTTTTTTAAAGAATTCTCTTCTGCTCACCCAGCCTGAATATATTTGATCCAAAGTATAGCAAAAACTGGACAATCTTTGAAAAATATTTTTACTATTGTTCCTGTGATCAAAGCTGAATTTTCAGCATCATTACTCCAGTCTTCAGTGATCCTTCAGAAATCATTGTAATATGCTGATTAATGTAATCTTCGGTGGTTAGAAGTGTTGGTCTGTGAGTGAGGACACACAAGCGTAAGCAGCAATCACTTACTGAGTGACTTATGAAGAGAGCGATAATCAATATCAGACCCAGCATGCAGTCCTGTCCATCACAGGCCAACATTCATAATAAAACCCCACAAGGCACCACGTGAGACGTCAGTCGCTGTTTTTTCTCCTGCTATACAGTAACATTGATTTCACTCATTCAGTTCATTCAGGGAAAAATATCCAATGGATCAGGAGAACTGCATCTATCAGCAACCTCCACAAACCTGTTTTACTGTGACGTCAACCAATCAACTGGCTTCATTCACAATATATATATATATATACACACACAGAAATGGTATATAGAAATGTCAGAGACTGCTTCTGTCAGAGGCACTAAACTAAATGCAGTTCAAGTCTTGATGGACAGGGTTTATTTAGAACAGAATGTAATAGGAACTGATGCCAGCAGCATTAGAGAGGGAAATTGCAGAAGTCAATATAAATTTGCTCTAGGCATATTTGTTAAGGCCATTTGTATAAACTGACAGGAGTCCAATTACACACGACACAGTAACAGTGACGTAAATCATTTGTGTATCCTGCTCTCGTAGGCATCATTTTAAATACCACTGACTATATTCTTGCAGAAGGATGCCACTTTGCTTCATAAAAACATGTAGGACAACATATCTGTGCCATTTTTTATTATTCAATGACATTTTGATAATAGCATAGAGGCCATCTTGTCCTGTGAATATAATGAAACACTTTACCCTGATTCTTCATCGTATTATTCATTGAGTTTTGTACCTTGTTTCAGTGAAACATTGCAGGTTAGTGAATGAAGACTGTTTCAGAAGTGCTGTTATTATGTTTAAACTCATTACATCAGCAGGTGATCAATCTGGCCGCTGCTGAGTTGTGCAAAGACAGCGTTCTGTTAAATTAAAGACAGACCCTGAGCGAGACCACGGTCCTCCTAAAGAGAGCGTGATCGGGAGAAACCCTCCATTCTCCTTTAACATTTTCAAAACAGCTTTAAATAACAATCAGTGAAGCAATCTTTGACATTGTTCAGAAAATTGTCCATCCAGCTATTTGTGCTTGAAATCATTAAACACTGGGAAAGAGTGGAATTCATGAAAACATACTATAGTAATATACTAATATACTACTACTAACTGTTTTTGAACCATACTATAGTAAAGTACTTTAATTCATTTGTTGTGGTAATTCTATATTTGTTGTGGTTATATAACAATAACAATATAACAATATAAGTTAACTATATAAACTAATTATTTTGCCCAATAATGTACAAAGGTTTCTATATCTTTAGGGTATATTATATTACACTACAGTTTACTGTAGTAAAAACTAGTATACTGCATGATTTATTACAGTTTATCAGTTCCATATAGTTAATAGCATTCATTAACAAAGTGTTGTTATTACTGTAATATATACGGTATAATACAGTTTACTATAGTACAGTTTAAAACCATTATTGTATTGACCGTATATTACTGTATATTAGCATTTTTCCATGTGGAGCTCAGTGAGAGGCTGGTTACACATGTTTGAGCTCAGAGGATCAGAGAACATGAAGCCAGTCCGAGTGAGTGTCAGTGCCGTTTGGCGTGGACTGCTGCTGTAATGTCTCCGCTCCAGGCCTTCTCTCTGCTTTCGAGAAGCACTTAGACTGATGTGAAGTACCTCGGCCTATCCCAGGACTCCAGGCCTTTTATCTACAAACATCTGAGGCATTACAGCAAATGTATTTCTCATCAGAATCCACCTCTGCCTTTGTTTGAAGCTTTAAAACAAGACACGGGGTTTCTGGGTCAGTGGCTGTGTATTAAAGCGCTTTGCTTTCAAAGTCCTTTGCTCCTCAGGAGGAGACAGGCTGGAATATGAAGTCTATTGTGAGCTTGAACCCTGTGTTGTGATAAAGATAGCAGTTTAACAGTGTGTAGACCGCCAGACAGACAGTACATTCAAAGAAGGATTTTCTGACATTAAAGCATGGTGAAGACCATGTAACACATCTATTCTCATAACGAACCATTGTGTCATGACGTCAACTGATACGGTTTGGAGGAACTCTAGAAAGCTGAAGAAGGAACACACTGTAATGAGCTGAACTGACAGCTAAACTCTCGCTCTAGTGTGAGCTTATTGATAGTACAGCAACATCTTCAATCAACACACTTTAGAAGACACTGGTAGAGTCATCCATCGTGAAGATGAGCAAGGCAGGTCTGCCAGGTTTGTAGGTGATGTTTGCAGGATGTGTGCCGTTCTTCTGTCTGGAGACTTGTCTGTGTGGTTTGTAGTTCTTCTGTTAATATTTGCTCTTCATTGTTCCCAGATGTGTCTGTGTTTATCTGTAAGTGTTTGTCTTGTTCAGTGTCTGTGACCCCTGGATCTTTGTTTTGGTTGTTATTGTTATTTAATAAAGCTTTACCTGTCTTCCCTCGTCTCTGCAGCTGTAGATGTTATAAATATTTTCTAATTGGATCAATAGTACTGTGCTCATCAGTGCAGCTCAAGTATTCCTTCATCAACAGAAGTATTGTCCACTCACCAGTCACCAAATAATCATTCGCGTGCTTCAGCGCTTTAGAGAATAGATGGATATTATCAGCAAAAGACAACAATACAAGATTCTTATATTCCCTCCACATAGATCTGCAAACCTTAACATATTATTCAGAACATCAGGATAAAAACAAGCTCTTATCAGTAATTCATTCTGTTTCCCTGCGGAGTCACCTTAAGCCCCAACTTTAGAGTTATATCTGTTAGTAGTGCATCAGAAACCTGACTCCTTCATTATGAAATCATTTTATACAGTCTAATGCAAATGAACAATGCTGGATAATCGACAGTATACAGTTACTTCTATAAGACATGATTGGCAGCTTTGGATCTAAGTGTGTAGTTTTCAGAAAACACAAATAGCCAAATAATGTCAAAAAACATCATTTAATACCTGACTTATTCTTTACATTGTTATTAAATAAATAAGTAGATAAATATTTCCTGGTTGTCAAAATTACATCTCTGATCTTCTGACACAGCTAGATACAGCAGATACACACACAAAAATATATTTGTTAACAACAACAGATAAACAGGTAGATATAGAAGTACAACAAATCACTTCTAGGTCACTGAAATATTTCCTTCCACAACTGTACTGGAAATATCCCTCTCCCTCTCTCTCTCACACTCACACACACACACACACACTCACATTAATATTGGCACCCTCTGTAAAACTGAGCAAAATGTGATGTACTGTACATGTGCTTCATTCAGAATTTAACATTTAATTTAATAAATTATATAATTATTATACAATTTTAGAATATAATTATAAAAACAAAAAATTATAAAATAAAATAAATAAAACAAAATAAAATAAATTGATTTAAAGAATAAAATTATTTAAAGAATATTTTTCTTTCACTTATTTGTTGGATTATTTTGAATGAAAAAAAGCTCAGAAAAGTTTTGATTTAAAGATTCTCCAGAGTTTGTTTTACTCATTTTTACCAGGGCTGCTCATTGTATGACATTATGAATATATACAGTCACATTCAGGTCAACAGTTTTCCAGACACGACTTCAGCTTAGGCTGTCAAAGAACTTTAACACACTTTAAAACACATCCCACAACACCATTCAGTGGACAAAACGATTCTGTTACTAATTTCCAGAGTCATCACTGGTTTTAATGGAATCAATTATATTGATTATACCATCCCTAGTGAAAAATAAATATACTTAAATGTACAGCCTAAACAGTTTAGGCTTATTAATAAGATATATGCATTGTGCACAAGTAATACTCCATATGAATTAAAATGTTTATATCAGTAGGTCTCGAGTTATCTGTCAGTAAATATGTTCATAGATTTGATCTATACTTAGTATGAAATAAATATATTTTAAATATATTACTAGGGATATCAATATTTGATGAGAAAAGCCCCTACATTTTTCACAAGATTCGAAGACATTACTGTGGCCGATGAAAACATTAAGCATTACGAAAAGTGTCTTTACAAGCCATTATATTGTTTGTTTCACATTTAGCGTGCACTGAAGCATCATGTATGTTTGAGAGGTATATACTGTCCTGAAGGACTAGTCTGGTTTATTAAACAGCTAACATCAGCTTTTGAAGCAAGCACATGTTTGATCGGTGTTCATGTAAACACATCAGACAGCTAACAGTAATGAAAAAGATGGCACGTAACTGTAATATATCATGTATATAATTTAAATGCAGTCATGACAACTCTTGGTGTGATTGTTTGAGACCTGCTCCCAGATTTACCAGCTTATCCAGAACAAGCCCTCATCTAGAGCTGATGTACTGAACACACGCAGCTGATAAGACGTGGACACAGTTATTTTAGTTTCCCTTTTGATCGGTATATTTATGGGAGGAGATTATTTAAATGAATCATGCAACGTAATTTAGTAAGATTTGCGCTCGTCAGTTCACTGGTATTTGCAACATTATTTAACACTCAAAAATGATGATCCACTGATCTCTATATGACCAGACTGCTGATGGATTCTGCAAGCATCCTGCCGGCCATATTAATATTCCCAAACAACAACAGGCATCACTGACTGATAGCCTTTATTACAGGCTAAAATGATTGGTTTTCAGGGGATGTGCCGGTGAATTAATTGTTACTGTGGACGTTTATAATGTTTATGGTCAATTTGTGCAGGATAAGCAGTATATAGAAATCATTAAGATGGGCTGGTTTGCTGCACACTGAGATCACTGAGCGAACACTAGATATATTATATATAGTTATATAAACCTGGGCTGGCGTACAGGCAGGTTTGTTCACGCTATTTGACAATCCTATCAGTATTTACTCACCCTCAAGTACTGTACATCCAGCAGCTTTGACTTTCTTACTTACGTGAAACAGGATGTTAACATTTTTCCACTGCTCTTTTTATGCAATAAAAGCAACCAGGGATAGACATTGTTAAGCTTACATAACTTCCATAACACCATATGACACACAATACACTTGTTGTGTACATACATGCTTTACATTGTACTTAAAGGATTAGTTTACTTCCAGAATAGAAGTTTCCTGATAATTTAGATGTTGATGTCTTGCGTTCTCCAGTCTAAAAGAAATTGAGGTTTTAGAGGTAACATTCCAGGACTTTTCTCCATATGGTGGACTTTAATGGTTAAAGGTTTCAGAGCAGCTTCAAAGGTCTCTACATAATCCCAACCAAGGAGTGAGGGTCTTATCTAGTCTTATCTAGGGTCTTATCTCCCATTGAAGTCCACATTATGGAGAAAAATCCTGGAATGTTTTCCTTAAAACATGCACTTTTTGGATGACATGGGGGAGAGTAAATGATCAGGAAATGTTTATCCTGGAAGTGAACTGATTCTTTAATGAGAAGAATGTGAAGAAGCATGTAATGAATTATACAGCTGACCGGACCCTAAATCTACAGCCAAGTCCATCCGTAAACTCAATAGCAGAGTTCTGCAGAACAGCATGCATGTGAACAAAAAGCACATTGGATCAAATGTAATGCTAATGCTAATATTAAGAAGAACCAACTAGCAATATAGTGCATGTGCTACGAGGAGCACTTTGCTATCATCTTTGGCGCTGTCATGAACCAAGCTTGATGGTGTGTAAATAAAAACATGTTCATTTTTGCGTTAACCACTTCCTTAAAAGAACATATGGATTGTGGAATTACAGACAGTGATGGATGCTTTTAAAACGTATTGCTCTATTACAGTTATATTCTAAGCAGAAAAAAAGAATAAACACAAGCTCGATTCATACATACCGTCAATCACGTTAAGTCAATGGTAACTGTACGACTTGTTTCCTCTGCGCTAGTATTGCAGTTTTCCTCTTTGGCCTGCTGTCATCCAGCTTGTGTGTTTGGTCTTCAGTGTGTAATCATTCCTGTCTCTACTGGTGCTCAGTGTCGGAGTCAGGGCTCGCCTCGCCCTCGTCGTTCACAAACGTTCCCGCCACAGAGCCTCTGTGCCGCGGCCGAACAGCTGCCAGCTCTGACAGGATGATATTGTCGTGAGTGACGAGTGTGGTCTTGTCCATCGTCTCTTTACTGTGTCTGGAAACCACTGCATCCAGGAAGTCGTACTTGGGTGAGAGCGTGCCGCTCTCAAACAGATACTTGGCGGCGTATGAGAAGGCAGCGTTGCTCAGGAGCGAGGCCAGCATGGAGACCGTCTTGTAGGGGAACCTCTGCTCCACAAAGTGCTCCAGCTCCGACGTGAGGCGCTGCTCCCTCTGCCGCGTCTGCCAGCCGGGGTAGTAGATGAATGGAGGGAGCCTGAGGTAGGGCTCGCCCCCGCCGACCCGCAGCAGCAGCCCGAAGACGTAACCGGCCACCGAGCCGTAGGTGTTAGTGCCCTTGACAAACAGCACGCAGAGGAGCTGAGGGAAGATGATGACGTACACCAGGTCTGAGCTCAGATACCACAGGCCGTAAACAGAGCCCGTCAGGAGGGCCATGGCGGTCGCTAGCGCTCCAAACACGAAGATAGTGATCCTCATCACCCACACGATCTCCCAGTCCGACGCCTGTGGAGCCACAGGGTTAGTCCACCCCCCAAAAATTACAATTCTGTCATTAAGTACTCCCCCTCATGTCATTCCTAACCCGTAAGACAGCTGACAGCTCTCTGAACAGACAGCAAGAGTACTACCATGATCAAGCCACAGAAACATAGCAAGGACATCGTTAAAATTATCCATGTAACATCAGGGGTTCAAACCTAATTTTGCAAAGAATTATTTTACAAGAATTATTTTTGTGCACAAAGAAAACAATAATAACATAATTTATTCAGCCATTCTTCCCCTGAGTTACTGAATTGAGAGTAGCCCAGAATATCATCAATGTAATCAGCCTTGTTTACGCTCAGTAGAAAGAACGCACATGCTAAACATGAACAACGGTGATTACGATGATAATGTTCTGGGGTACTCAGGTCTTACAAGTTTGAAGTGGCTTATGATTAAATAATTACTGACAGATTTTTCATGTTTGGGTGAACTAACCCTTTAAAGCAAGGGCTTCATGTACATTTATAGTAAAACATAAAATCACAATGGACTTGATTCACCTTGTTCCTGCTATTATTGTCAATGATTCGTCAGAGCACTATATTCTTGAGCAAAAAAGTTTTTTTTATATTTTGATGAAACTTAAAACAAAGAAACAAAAGTCCTTTTTCACTGATGTCATCTGGGCCACTCCATTATAAATGATTACAGACCAGCTATGTAGACTGAAAGGGGTTGTCTGTTAAATGCCTGAAATAAGGTTTGTGGTGAACAAGTTTAAAATCTTTTGTTTTCTCTTGAAAAGTGTCTACATGGCACTACAGAGTGATCGTCACACTGAAGAGATGAACTCATCTACACACTAGTCTCTTTCACATAAACACACTCCTGCAAGCTACTGCAACTCAAACATTCAGAGAATATGTTCTAAGATACAGACTGACTTGTTAAACTTAATGAAGTCATGTGACAGTGATGTAGTTTGTTTATAGCCTACGTTTAGCTTTTGCTTTTGCTTCTGCTGATTGTATTTAGACTTCAGAATTGGGATGACTGTGAAGGTGGTGTTGATTTGTGAAGATTATCATGATGAACAAAACGTGTAAGAATCAGACTTTGGTGGGTCAAACAGCTTATTTTCTGCTATGATCTGAAAGTCAATGTAGTCAGGAGGACAATAACAATAATATTACAAAACACTTACACAGTTTTAACACATACTGTATTATAAAGTAGTGTATAAAGAACTTACTGACTGACGAAAGGCAAGCTGGTAAATGTTTCGTGCGAACATGGAGCTGGCTGAGAGGATGGAGGAGTCGGCAGAGGACATCACAGCGGCTGACACCGCCCCCAGACCGAAGAAAGAGACGAACGGAGGGCAGAGGTGCTGCAGCACGATGGGCAGGATCATGTCTGACTCATCCTTCTCCACCGGAGGAACTGGCCCGTATGACGTCTGATTCCAGTCTCAACACACACACATCAGATTCACCAGGTGAGTTTCAGTGTGAAGCAGTTCAAAGAGTGTGCCTGATTTAACTCGCAAAATAGAGTAAAAAAAAACATGATTCAAACTCTTTAACAAAGTTTATTCAATATAGTTGGTAATGGTAAAATATATGAATCGGATCTCTCTCAGATTTCTCTCAGATCTCTCTCGGATCACTCTCGGATCGGTCTCGGAACGCTCTCGGATCGCTCTCAGATCGCTCTCGGATCGGTCTCGGATCTCTCTCGGATCACTCTCGGATTGCTCTCGGATTGCTCTCTGATTGCTCTCGGATCTCTATTGGATCGCTTTCAAAATTGCTCTCGGATTGCTCTCTGATCGCTCTCAGATAGCTCCCTGCTGTGTTACCTGTGGAAGCTCCTATAGCGCCAATCAGGACGGATGGAACGGCCATGACCAGACAGCCGAAGGCAGCCAGGAAGGACAGGACCTGAGCGTAGCTGGCCGAGGAGGCGGAGAGGACCCGCTGGAAGTACACCTGCCACGGGATCCCACCCAGCATCTGCTCACACACACACATAATCACTGACCATGCACCTAACCCATCATATGAGTACAGTACGGGCAGATCCTCTGGAGAGATGCAGCTTTTAGCACTTGTGATGTTTTTAACACTGCAGTTAAAAGAATGTCAAAACACTGAAGTGTGTTCTCAATGCATTCCCAGACCTAATCCTACAAGAAGATATTTGGATGTGGGCTTTGCTGTATATGGCGAGTGTGTTTCTGCTCACTACTCACAAGCAGACAGAAGTTATCGGCCCACATCCAGCCGTCCGATGGATCGATCTGACCCAGCCAAGGAGCCTGGAACACGGTGTTTACTGCGGTCACGCCGATGTCCGACACAGCAGGATTGGACAGGGCAAACGGCACGCTTATCCACTAAATTTAGATCGGGGGGGGGGGAGAAAATCACACTAATGTACACATTCTGACATCTGTCAATTATTTCAAGCTGCTGTTATCTTATTGTCAGCTCAAACACAAGCTAGGTAAAAATAAATAGTGGAAATTACAAAATAAATCATATTTCAGGCTGATAAATATGACATTAGTATCTAGCAGTTGCATGCCATTGAATCATGAACAAAATGACTTGATATTTTTGTTAATCTCCCATGCTGTAACACACTGACGAACCGTACAAGGACACTTTATTATTTTCTTAATATAAAAGAGACAGAAGACATGATATATATTATTATTATTATATATTATTATTTTTCACTACATTTACTGCAGCTGACCAAAAGTTCAGTCATTTGTGACCATGTTTTGTTACTTTCTGACGGTCACTGACAGTTGAAAAAAATTAATGTCAATAAGAATTTTTACATTTTTTAAAAATGTTGATAGGCACGGTAAATTATTATTATTATTTTCAGATATATCTTGAGCCAAACTAAGAGTTACAGCTTTGTCTTCATGCAGTGTTGTAACCAACATCTGTTACCTTAAAGAGCCGTTTCTTTCTGATTTAACCCATGACAATTAGTAAAAAAATGACCATGTCCTGCTCTATATAGCTTTTTTGTCAACTGTTGTTCCTGACACTGAGCCAGCACCACACCGAACCTCATCTAAAACAGCAGTACCTGCATTTACTCGAAACATTCTGTTCATTCAGAAACTTCACCCTGCGTTTTCAAAGTGGGGAAAAAAATAATTGTAAAGACTGTGAAGGCTTAGGTGGCCTAAAAGCCCAGCAGTCTTCAGCTCTATCCAGGTTCCTCTGCACTTCTCTGGGCTCAAATGACACTGTTTTATTGTTTATTGAGCTTCATTACGTCTAACCAAACACAGCCTTGTGTTTAAATTCTGTCGACACATCTGTGTTTGTGGAGAAGACTCACCAGGCCGATGAAAATGCAGAAGAGCTGGACGACGTCTGTGTACGCCACCGAGTACAGCCCCCCGACCAGCGTGTAGAAGATGGCAATCAAGGCCGAGATCACCACCGACAGGCTGATGTTGATGTCCACAATCACGCTCAGGGTTGCTCCTGTGCAGAGGACACTTTTACTCTGACGTATCTGTGAAGCTCTCGGTGTGTTATGAATGTATTTCCGTACCCAAGGCTGACAGAATGGCGGCTGACCAAAAGATCTCTCCCAGTAAAGCAGGTATGAAGAGCAGGCCTCCCATTCTCTTGCCATAGAGCTGCTGGAACGGGTCGAGCATGGTCACGTATCCTCGAGAGCGCATGGGCTTCGCAAAGAACAAGCCACCTGCTCCGAGAGAACACACTCAAGCTACCGCATACTACATACTAACAGACTAATGATAAAACACCAGACATTGGATTTTAAAAACTCTTTTTTACAACCATCAGCCTGTGAAAGCCATGACTTGTGATTGTTTTCATGTAGTGGGGTTAGGGTATTTTGTCCTAATTGTGCTAATACACTCTTTTAAATCCATGAGTTATGCTCAGTGTAAATCTCCTCACCGACTACTAAACTGAGCGCGTAACCGAACGGTGCCTGAGCCCAGGCCAGGCCGGATCCGGGCAGATACACAGACTCCGCCGTGCCATTGATGTATCCTCCTCCGACCCACGTGGCTGTGATCAGAGAGAGATTCAGAGAACACACACAGACAAACACAAGAGCCACCGTGTGTGTGTGTGTGTGTGCGCGTGCATTAATTATATACTGGAATATACTGGAAAGTGATTTAGTGGCTGATCTTTAGCACACACACACACACACACACACATATATATGTATAGGGTTTTCTTGAAAACATTTATTTTTAATTAGCCTATTGGGTGCACAAAAGAAAAGAAAAGAAAAGAAAAGAAACCTTATGAAAACAAGATTAAAATAAAAAAGACGAACGGCTTATTATTAATTATTAATTCAGGAAATATCCTTCTCATCGGCCCTCATGCATTTCGTAAATTAACAAAAGTTTATAATAGTCTATAATTTTTCCTGTCAACAGTAAACAGTATAGTTGCACCTGACAGAAGGTCAGAAGCTCACCGGTCATGGTGAATCCTCCCACGAACAGACCGATGTCTCTTCCGCCGACCATGATGGACTCGCTGCGGTCAGCTCCCTCAGAGACCCCCGAGCCCTTGTTCTTCCACGCCGCCCAGATCCCCACCATCAGGATCAGCAGGTAGAAGACGATGATGGCCAGCAGTCCGTCCACATGAATGGCCATCTTACCCTGACCTGCGCGAACCACAGCAACTCTAACAACTCGATCTGTTGTTATAATCATTCAGTTGTTACGATTTCACACACTGACATAGACAAAGGAAAAATAATAAGGAAATATTATACATAGATTATTATTAATTTTTGTATGGCTTGTTAGCACTTATTGAGGATCTTTCTATTTAAATGCAACTTTCAGTTTAGTTTTACTTTCAAGTTAAACAATGCTACGACTAAACAGCAATAGCGGTAGATTGTATTATAATTGGACTCCTAGTACATGGTAAAAAAAATCAGTAAAACAAAGATATAGTGAGGTACCTCTGCTGAGAGAGACTGAAGGAGGAGAGCGGCTGAGGAGCGGCGCGCATCACCGGAGACTGTCTGGAGGAGACCGCGAGCGCGCGCTCTCTCTCTCTCTCTCTCTCTCACACACACACCTCACTCTCACACACACACGCACACGCATGTTGTGTTTCCATGTTTTATGGGGTCTCTCCATAGGTGTAATGGTGTTTATACTGTAAAGACTGTATGTGGTATTGTCCTAC
>JAUMHE010000330.1:603389-613672 GCA_032359235.1 Enteromius mattozi | reverse complement strand
TCTGCAAAATGTAAACACGGTCTGTAAGCATAAATATTAATTTTGTCTAATGTTAGGCAAAGGCATTCTGGAACAGGTCATGCGCCGCTGCACAGAGGTAACGCAGGTTTGGCGGGTGCTCATTTCATACTTTTTTCAGCTTATTTAATGTATAAAATAAACACTGTATTTAATGTAACGTTATAAGGTACATGCACAACAAACTGGTAATGTCATAGTGTTACTGTGTACTGTAATCGAACGTAGCCTGTGGAAATGTAGACAGCACGCGTTGTTAATCAAAGATCTTCATAGTTACAAAACAATAGCCTTTGCAGATTTGACTAAAGATCCAAAGCTACGTCTTCAACGCTCCTGACGTCCTTAAACTTTCTGTTACAACTCCGCTTCAGACGACTCAGCACGTGCTGCAGGGAACTGAACGAATCGTTCACTGGTTTGATCAAGCCTTTGAACAGAATTTACTCAATAGAATGAATCATTTGCGAATGGGCATCGTTCACTGCCCAGAGAAAAGTAGACAGCTAATCTGTAATGTGTACTTACATCATCTCAAAAGTTCTGTTAAGATTTGTACATTTAAAGAAATTCCAGATTTAAATAATGAACCGTCCCTGTTCATTGTCGCCTATCAATGACGCGATATCCGCACTATCCTCGGTTTCTGCCTATGAATACGACGGCAACACGCGTGGACAAATGCGGAAGTGGTAGTTATTTATTGTGCATTTTGATATCATGGATCATGATTACACTCTCCACAACCCCAAAAAACGTAGATGTATACAAACTGAGGCAAGAAGATATTGAACCAAATAAACGAGAACAAATCATCATCATGGGGTTTACGAAATGGAGAGATCTTCGTGAAAATCTCGGACTGGACAGAGACTCTGCTCTCGCGTGTGTTTTAATAGATGGGTAAGCAAATATATATTATTCACTGTGTAAGCAATAGTCATATGCAGGTGGTTAGGTGATGAAACAGGTATGAATTAGCTTTTCTTCTGTGAACATGATTTGTGAAAACGACATCTCCCAACATTTCACACTCCGCCACTGCGTCATAGAACGTCACCTCTGTTATTGTTTTGAAAATGCGACCTCTAGTGTCGTAAACTTACATATTGTGCCTTTAATCATTAGAAAAAATAATGAAGAATTATGAGAGGTTATGCTATTACACTTACATTTCTAATATGTAAATTATTGAAGCCAAATACATTTTCCCAAGCTGTTTAGCTGTAGTACAGTATTCATAGTCTTAATCATGAAGCACACCGTGGTCCCACATTTAACTCTCTCTTTATATACCCTTATTGTAGATGAAGTGGATTAAAGTGTAACCAACACCAGGGAAGGCAGTTTTTGTTAGAGCCCTTGTTATTCTTAATTTTGACATTCATTTTAATTTTTACACCAGACATATATATCAGTTCAAAATATTGGTTATCGGTCTACTTGGTTTTTAATAATCTATATCGGCATCGGTCATAAAAAACACATATCGGTCGATCCCTAAACGCTAATCACTATAATGGTTAAAAGTTAAAAAAAAAAAAAAAAAAGGAAAAAGGAAAACCTTATGTGGCATATGTGATATTCAGTTGTGTTGAAAATTCAACATTGAAGATGACTTTGTTAAATGAGTGAATTCAACTACTGAAATATGGAGGAATTTTTCTTCTTCCTCGGTTGTTGTGTTGTGCATTAGCAACAAATTAGTGCACTGCTGCCTCTCACTGCTTTATTAGTGTCATTGGTTCCTTTGTGGCCACCTGAATATTTTAAGTAAGTGTCACTCAAAGCAGTAAGTAAATTGTTTTATTTGCCTTGAAAGTTGCTGTAACTTGGTAAAACCTAGTAAGCGTAACAACTAAGTACAGCTTACTAACTATTTCTAAGTAAGGTGAACTATTTGATTTTACAGTGTATATACTATATATACATATATATATATATATATATATATTCCTCCCTGTGTTTCCTTCCTACTGTGTGAGCTACTGAAATAAGCCCACTGTAAAACAGCAAATCAGAGCAGAGCTCAACATTATTATTCATGACCCTTGCAAATAAGCAACATAATAATAACAGACCGTTTCATTCTAGGGAGAAATCCTAGGATTGTAAAAGCCCATGTAAAACTGTTTCTGGAGAATATTTTCCCTTACCTAAGCCTTCTATGTAGATAACAGAGAAAAATGTAAAATACTGTATCAATGCATTCTATGGCACCTTTAAGGCCATAATAAAGACAGAGTGGTTTGACCGACAAGATAGAAGGGACATCTCAGCAATATCACAACAGCTGCCAAACAGAAAGGAATTTCATACACTTAAAAACAACAGCTACACACCTGGGTGCATGAGTGATCAGAGGTTCCCCCTCATAATGGGGAAAGTTGTATGAAAGGAAGTTATCATTGATGTTAATTCCTGGCCAAGACTTTTCAGTCGGAGTACCTGAAGATGTGAGATTATAATCAAAATAGACTCTCAACTACACTCCAAGTCATTCGAGTTAGCTAGAGATATAAGTAAAATGGTGGTGGCTTTGCAAACCATATTCAACTGTAATGGGATCTTATAGCTTATTACATTTTCATAAAATGTTTCAACTCAGTTATGACATTAGTATCATTACTAAGAAAGTTTTACATAAACAGTTTTGTTGTTTTATTAGTATCAGTTAGTATACAAATTCTTTGCATCAAGACCACTGGTACTATGAAAACTAAAAGCATACTAAGTGCATAACACCACAGCTCTTACCCAGTATACGAAATATAAGATGAAGCTCATCCTCCACTGTCGACCCAGGGAAGAGGGGGCGTCCAGTGATCATTTCGTAGAATATACAACCTACACCCCTATGGTAACAAAAACAAAGCAGAGAGACTGAAAATGAATTGCCTTTTTGAGAAATGTATAAAAGGCACAGTTCAGGCTGAAAAGAGAGGGCAGGGTTTCTGAATTTCTGAAGAGCAGACATGTTCTCCAGGTTAACCAATGCCAGCAATACTCTTGTTAGCAAGGAATGATCTGAATATCTGAAATAGTCTTTAGAGCAACATCCAGTCTGACACACCTAAACAAAGTTTGTTCCTAGTGGTCTTAATTTACATGAAACACTTATGCACACAATTCTGGGTTTTCTTTGGGGTCTCCATCCCTGCTCCTGGAGCACTCTAAACCAGCAACTCAGCTCCAACCAGGAGTTCAGCTCCAACTATAATGTTTTCTTTACTTGCAGAACAGAAGCATCTAAAGGGCACATAAGTAGTGAACTGAAGTAAAGAGGTGCAGAGCCAGAGGTGGTTTTGAAGGAAAACATCAATGCCTTGAATTTCATGTGAGCAGCTATTGGTAACCTGTGCAAACTGAGGAACAGAGGTGTGACATGCATTATTTTGGCTCATCAATGATTAATCTTGAGGACACATTCTGGATTAATTGTAGTTTGATAGATCTTGCTGGAAGACCTGCCAAGAGACCACTTTAATAGTCCAGCTTGGAAAAAACAGAAGCCTGATGGAGGAGTTTAAAATATGAATTATTCTTTTCTACCCTTCTAAAATGTGCAGTGAAATCAGGAGAATCAACATGTCACAGTTCATTGTGGCTGTGTTGTTCCAGTTTCTTCTCTCTTGGGCTCAAACATATATTTCTCTATCACATCACTGACTACGTCAGACTTCGTACTTATGCTCAATTTCAGTTCGCTTCTGTACTCAGTCTGATATAGCAAACCAGTTACCAGATTATTTCCGGGTCCCCAGCAGCCGGACCAATCAGTGAACACAGGGCGGGCTTACAGCCGTGACGTAGATGCTAAATACTGAGTTTAAGGTTGTAGTTTAGGTTAGGTAAATCTAAAACAACAGCGGACATTGAGACGCGGGATGCTGTTCGCTCTGTTGTGGAGAATATTCCCGGCATTTGCCAACTGAAGCCCAAACAAGAAGAGTGTTTGGTTCACATTTTGAGGTGGTGTTTTGGCCCTACTCTTGATATGTTTTGGGAAAACACTTTAGTTGTGTTGGACTTGAAGCAGCGCTGGAGCGAGTGCTCGGTGTATGACACCAAAGTACTGCGAGAGCATTTGACAGCTGATTGTTTCATAAGCTCTATATGATCGCTCTCACGATACTTTGATGTCATACACCAATTGGTCTCTGCAGCACCACTTCAAGTCCAACACAACTTTTAATTTATCAACTGTTACCGATCGTAAGTGAGAAACTGGGGAGGCCAAAAGGCGATATGTGAATGGCTTACAGTTATGTGATTTGTGATATGTGATGGCAATATGTGCTTGGCTCACGTTATATGATTGGCTTACGGTACACCAATGATTTGAAACTTATAGCGTCTGACTTCTTACTCTACTGCTTCCTCTTTTACTCTAAATGGAGGTATGCTACTAATGTCCCCTAGTTCATAGCATTTGAATGGAATACACCAACCATGTAACAGGCAGCGTCTGTTACAGCATGAATATGGTGTGATGAAGTTATACAATAATAGCAATGGACATTTATTTCCATTTCTGCAAGAAGTAATACCCTTTGAAATGTGCACGGAAAATGATCATTTTTACAAATATTGAACATTATATAATGTTCCTCATGAGTAGGTCATATGCCAATACCACTCCCCTCTCTCCACCAAATGCTTTCCTGTCTAATCTCCACTGCCCTGTCTCTATCCACCCTGAGTCCACCCTGCTGGAGATAAAAACATGTACAAGTTTCTCGCAGTCTTGACTAGAAACTAAAAATCTAATTCTTGCAATGTTTGTAAGATGATAGTATGTTGACTTAGTTTTTAAATGAAATGACTACAGAAACTTAAGAAAATATGACTAATAAATGCATTGTCAGAAAGAGTCGATGAAGCTGTAGTCATTTGGCGATAATGCTAAACCTGGGTATCATCTACTGTGATAGGAAATTTGGTTCTTTCTCATTATTTGTCTCAGTGAGAGAATATATAGGCTAAACAAGAGCAGTGCAAAGACTTAGCCTTGTGGGACTCCCCATGTCATGGACATCCACTCAGACTTACGTTCTCCTATATTCACATAATAACCTTTCCCTTCTAAGTATGACCTGAACCATTTGAGGACCTAGCCAGAAAACCCAACCTAGTTTTCCAGTCTTTCTACAAGTCCCCCCAATAATCAGATATGCTTATTAGTCCCCACTAATATTTTATATTCTTGAAGCTTCTGTGATTAGAGACACACTAAGCTTCTTCAACCACTCTGTGAAATTCATTGTCATGGTTCCGTCACTTCGGCCTTTTCGTGTGAGCTCGTGGCTTCGAGTGTGCTTGAGCCATGTGCTCTCTTGTCTCTATGCCTTGTTTTGTGTTGAAGTGTGGTGTTCAGATCTCTGCACTCATGTCCTGAGTTTCACCCCACCCCTCTTGTTACCTGATTATTGGTTAATTTGCCCCACCTGTGTTTCACTCGTTCACTTGTTGCTCCCTTTATAATCTCCTTGTGTTTGCAGTCCTGGGCCAGTTTGTCATCGCATGTTCCCCAGTCGTGTCCTGCATTTCCCTGCCAGCCTGTTTTTTCCCCAGGGGGTAGTTTTTGTTGTGGTTTTGTTTTATTTTTTGATGAATAAAAAGCCCAATCTCCTGCACCATTGAGTCCTCGCCTCATCCCTTCACCCATGCCTGACAGAACGAACTGGCCAAAAGAGGACATCTTCCTTTTTCCATCTTCCACCACCGTATTGTCCACCCGTCAGCTAATGGACTAGTAAGTCAACACTCGCTATTTCGTCAGCAGAGGGCTGACCTGAGGGACTTCACCTGTGACTTTCTCATCGAGGTGGACAATCTGGACTATAGTAAGGCTGATATTAAGGAGGTTTTTAACATCTTCCTCGATCAGCCTCTCAGCCTGTAGGAGATGGGGAAGCTGTGAAATCTTGGCTTCTGGGACTTCATTTACCATGTCTTCTATTGTGGGGTGCCTGAACCACCACCCCAAACAGAGTCCCACCCAACTGACTGTTCCCCACTTCCACCAGCAGTCAGTGGAAGCCCCAGCCCTCTGATGACCCAGAAACAGAGAAAGAACTGTCCCGCCTCATCAGCCGCCTCTACAGAAGATGTTGCAGCGCCCCCTGAGCTGGCCAAAAAGGCTACAGCGCCCCCACTGGGGGCTGAAGATGCTGCAGCTGTGCCCCCAGAGGCGACCGAAGACACTACAGCTGGGTTCAGACACTCACGCTCCATGACCTCTCTTGTCGCCTGAGCATGCAGTCTTGAGCTCAGTTGTGCACTCTGTCTTCGTGTGTTGCGTCTTGCACCCAGTTCATAATTTATCAGCTTTATGCATTCATGTTATGTCTTGTACTGTGTGACTGGTTCAAGATCGATTCATAGATTTTACATCAGAAAGAGAGGCATACGTGCATTTTCCATTCGTACATTCATTCTGTGAATCTAAGAAATGATTTTAAAATCAAATTTAGGATTGTTTCAGTGCAACATTTTATAAATGAGGCCCCTGGTGTTTTGATTGGCTGCGTGTTTTCATGTTTAGACGTCTTGTCTGAAAACATGGCTTGTGAGTATTTGTGTCTTGCTTTGCACATGGTCAGTGATCGGTTTTGCTGCCTATGTGTTTGTGTTTTTGTCTTTGTTTCCTGTGTGCCATGTGCTCTCATGTCTCATCTTGTTACCTGATTATTGGTTATTTTGCCCCACCTGTGTTTCACTCGTTACCCTCCTCATTTGCTCCCTTTATAATCTAATTGTGGGAACATGTTAGCTCGTCATGTCCTGCCTTGCCAGCCTGTTTTTGCCCCAGTGTAGATTTTGTTGTGCTTTTGTTTTATTTTTTGATTAATAAAAAGCCCAATCTCCTGCACCATTAACTCCTCACCTCATCTATTTACCCATACCTGACATTCAAGGCAATTCTTAAGGACATATCAAAATCACAGCATTCTTTTATATCTTTGAAGTCTCTTTGCCCCACCAAGTGGGCTGTTTGGACGTGTGCTATTCATGCATTTTTGAAACAGTCTGAATCTGTGTTGACTGCTTTGGAGGAAATGGTATTCTGTGGCACAACACATCAATACATCAATTAAGGTCAATGGATTGCATGAAAAATTCCTTAAGGGAAACACTGGGCTTGGACTTGTAATGGCAGAGGACATAATTGGCTGAACAGCAGACAGTACCAGGGGCGTTGGAGGCTGTAAAGCATGTTAAGAAAAGCATGCAAGAGAAGGGAACAGATGAACACTCCCAACAACTGATTACCAAAGCTTCTGTTCTAGAAACAAAACTAGATCTACAACCCATTCAGATGCCTCCCATCCGAACAAACCAAACAATACAGCAGTCAGACTGCACCTAATGTACCTCCTAATGTCCAGTCCTACTTCAGGCCCCAGTATTACAGCTGCTTGGACACTGTGAACACCCAGATGACTGAAAGATTTGACCAAGATGGCATCCAAAAACTGCAGAAACTTGAGAATATGCTGAATTGGACAAAATAGTGGATGGGTATTCTGAATTAAACTCAAGACAATTGCAGGTGCAGCTTAACATGTTCACATCCAAAATCCAGAATCCAGAAATCCTTAGAAACATGGGTCCTGAAGTGAGAGGCCTTTTCAGTCAAGTTGAAACTTTGGTAAGGCTGTGGTTGGTTGAGCCTACTTCCTCCTCAGAAGCCGAGAGGAGTTTTATTGCCCTTGGGAGGCTCAAAACTTGGTTAAGGTCATCAATGAGCCAGACAAAGCTCACTAGTGTGGCTATTTGCCATGCACACTAGCAACGACTGGACAAAATCAAACTTCTAAAAGTATGCCATTCCTTCATTAAAGTAAATAAAAAGCACAAGAAGATATTTGGATCCTTCATTTAAAATTTAGCAAAGATTACATAAATTACATAACATTGTAAATGATTGTTTTCATCCGGGGGTCTTTGTAATGATGAGTGAGATGGGTCTAGAATGTATGGATTTTTTTTCATATACTGCGTATTTGTATTTATACTTTGGGTCACTAGTCTATTTAAAAAAAAATATTTATATGTAGCTGTTATATGTATATAGGACTGTTTATTTGAAAATATGCTTTTATAAACCTTAATGCTTTTAGAAACATCAAAATCTGTGTTTTGTGTGTGTTTTATAGATAGATGACTGAATTAGTTGATTGTAATATTGATAATGCTACAGTTATTTCTGGCAGATCTAAATATTTATGATTAATTATAACCTGTTATAATGAATTATTTATATTTCCTACAAATGTACATCATTTGACTAGTGTTTATGAGAGCAATTGAAGTGGACTGAACATGTAACTGTATGTGCATCTCACCAGATGTCAATAGAGGTGGTGTACTCTGTTGATCCCAGCAGCACATCAGGAGGTCTGTACCAGAGAGTGACTACTTCATTAGAGAATGTCTTTGTGGGCACTGACTTTGCACGTGCAAGACCTACAGTACACAAACAAACCATTCAACTCCACACTGTACAATTATTGTACGTTTGTAAATGTGTCTCTGTTAAATATGATAAGTATTTGGATATGTGAGCGATTGGGCCTACCGAAGTCAGCAAGTTTGAGCTCTCCCCTGTCATTGATGAGAAGGTTCTGAGGTTTTAGGTCTCTGTGCAAAACTTTATGCCGGTGGCAATACGCTAGACCTCGCAAAAGCTGAAACAGGAAAATCTATAAGGCGGCAACAAGGAGCAGAAAAAAAGTCATTCCAATATCAGGTGCTTATATTTGCTCATATAATATATTTGCATGATGAACAGACTGAAATTTTAATTTGTATGCATAAAAAACATTCCCCTTTACCATAGTCTCTTCAAATGAAACTGTGTTGTGAATGGTTTGATGTAAATGATGACAAATCTCATTGGTTTTGGGCAGTGATGAATGCAGTGGGGAATTATTTAACTTCGAAACCTACTGTGGAAAGGCTGATGCGCTAGGCACGGTTTTGCTTCCATTTTCTTGCCTGTCCTTAATACATTTAACTTCATTATTTTATTAATCTTATTATCTATTCAATTTATTAAAGCAGTGCCTTTAGTTTCTGTACCCAACTTCTACTTTAGATTTAGTTTTCCCTTTGCATTACGTTCCCTTGTGCATTGCATTTTTAGTATTATTTGTTTAAGATAAAAAACAAACTCATTTAAAATTAAATTAAAATTACAGGAAGTTATAGCTGGAAGACATATGTTTTCGCCCCTAACCTTTACATTATAAATGCTCATTATGCTCCCACAGTCATCCAAATACTGTTTGAGGTCCATCTCCTGAAAAAGACAAATGAATTAGTATTAGGTGGACAAAGTAGAAATATAAGGATGAATAAAATATATGCGCATCACCCACCAAGTACTCAAAGACTAGTGTAAGGCACTTCTCTGTGTGAATGATGTCATGGAGGGTGACAATGTTGGCATGTTTCAAGTTCTTCAGAAGAGACACTGACAGAGAGAGAAATATCACATCAAATCAACAGAAATAAAAACTAGTGCTGTCAAATGATTAATCGCGATTAATCAAATCAAAAGTTTTTTATGTTATATATGTGTATGTACCTTTTAGAATTTATGATGTATATATAAATACACACATACAGTTTATATTTTGAAATTATGAATATATAATATATTATGCATAATTTATATCATACATAAATGTATTAATATACAAATATAAAGTGTTTCTTAAATATATACATTAATGTGTGTGTATTTACATATATATAATAAATACACACAGTGCGCACACATATATTACATAAATATGATGTATCGTTCTGATTGGTTCTTTGTGTCATGTTCTGATTGGTTGTCCTAGTCATGTATCCTGTCTCACGTTGGTTGGTTCTTGTCATGTGGCCTGTATTGTTTGCTATAAGTAGCCATCATGGTGCATTTGTCACTGCTGTTGGTAAGTATCTAAGTCAAGTCTTTGTTTGTTTGTATTTTGATTACACTTTGCTTAATAAATCTGCACTTGGATTCTTCAAATTTCCAATCATTCTAAAAAACCGAGGTGTACTCTGATTGGTCAGCGCTGTGATAGGTTGAATACACAAAAACAATAAAACACATTATAAATGAGGCATTTGTTACATTCAGTGGAGATATAATTACTGATTATCATGACTTAGTACTCTCTTTTTACACACCAGACTGTTCTTGCAGAGGTAGAATTGCCTCTCTTTCTAGTCTCTGTGCACAGCCAGCATAGACTGCTCTGTCA
>JAUMHE010000330.1:580709-590999 GCA_032359235.1 Enteromius mattozi | reverse complement strand
ACCCCATCCATGAGAGAATGGAGAAAAAAAAACCTTGGGAGAAACCAGACTTAGTTGGGGCCAGTTCTCCTCTGGCCAGACGCCCAGCACTTTATTTCCAGTTCAGTATTAAGTGCATGTCAGATTCTGCAAAGGACTTATAGGTAATAAGAAAGTTAAAAATTAAACATTGTCTTCTTTTTTCTTATGCATAAAATCACATTCTTCCGAGGTCATTGTACTTTAAAAACTCATTTTATGCTTCAGAACTCCAAATGTCCATGCTAAAATAGTATTAAAAAAAATAAACACAAACGAAATATACAGCAATTCTGATATAAAAAAAAAAAAATGACATGATAATTTAAATGTTTTGCCTGGTAGGTCAGACAAAGACCTTTGGTCTTTGGAAAATTATTACAAATATTTAAATTAGTAAAAACAATATATAGATTATGTTGTCTCACAGACCATAATATTTGCTCACAGAATATTAACTCACAGATGATATCGTAGCTGACAGTGTGACATTGTGGTGTGTGGCACATGGTGCACTGATATATAATTTGGGCACAGCATTAAGTGTGAGTCTACTTGTTGAAATGTTTATTGCTCACTTGAGACTATATGTGCATTACCTCATTAGAGATGCGCTGCTGAAGGTTGCGCATTCGCACTCTAACAGGACTCTGAACTTCATCAGAAGAGGTTCCTGAAGCATGATCACTTTCTCCATCTGACCCTATTTTACGATGGACTACACCTGCAAACACACAAAAATGTATTACCTCTGATGTCTTGTCACGTCCCAGGACTGTTTTGTTGTTGTTTTTATTGCCCCATGTGCTCTGTGTGTGCCCCAGTTTCTATCATTGTCTAATCATGTCATTTAGTTCAGGTGTGTCTCATTAATTATCCCCATGTGGTCCCCTTTATAAGTTCCTCCTTGATGAGTGTTTGTCATCCGGTCTACTTTGTCCCTCCTTGAATGTGATGTGTGTTTGGAACTCTTCTGTGTGAGATTATCTTCGTCTGAATTGATTAAAAGTCTATTGTTGCATTTCTTCTCGTCCTGCCATCTGTAGCACACATACCCGTGACAGAAGACTGGACTCAAACAGTTTATGTAAGCGGCGTGCTTCCCTACCCCTTTTGTTTCCGTGTTTTGATCAGTTTTTATTTTGTTTTTCCCCGATGTCTTACCCCAATGTCCTCATCCTCCTGCTGGAGCAGGGGGATCGCTCTCTTGAGGACCACACGGACGATTTCATGTACCTTGCAAACAGCACGCGTTACCCGGACAGCTGCCTGTGCTCGCTCTACTTCAATAGACTAAACATCTCCACACGAGCGCAGCTGTCCGGGGATGGTCCTCGAGAGAGCCTCGCCACATACATCGAGTGGGTGCTGGTGTCATGCAATTCTTCAGTGACTGTTCATGCAATGGACGATGACACCAGCCCCACTCAGGATCCAGAGCCCAGCCCAGCCCACCATCTCCCCGCGGCGCTGAGCCACAGCCCAGAGCTGATTCAAAAATGACCGCCCTCCCATCCATTTCTGTCTCCGTCGATATCTTCTGTCAGCCCCGCTGCTCATCCTCAGCCCACCATCTGGATGCTGGATTCACCACGGGTCGGCCAGTTTCCATTGGCGTCGTGGTTGAAGGATCTCTCGGCTCCACCTCCAGCCTCTGAGTCCTGGACTCCGCCTCGGCCCTTCGACCCATCGGCTCCACCATGGCTCCTAGCTCCCTCCTCTCCACCGTGGCCCATCAATCCATCAGCTCCGCTGGCCTTCCTCGTCCCTTTGGCTCCGCCTTGGTCAGTCATCGACCATCCGCCGCCTTGGGATTCCTCTCCTCTGGCTTCGCCTCGTCCCTCAATCCCTCCGTCTCTGTCAGACTTTACCTCACTCCCCGGTCGCTCAGGCCTTCCGAATGCCCGTCTCTGCACCGTTCGCTGGTGCCATCTGCTCCACCTAGGCCCTCCGGAGCCTCTGCGTCACCCTGGCTCTTCGGCTCTCCATCTCTGCCCTGGGCTCCTCCTCCACCTGCTCTGCTGCCATCGGCAACCATCCCTCCTCCATGGCTCCTCCCTCCGTCTGCTCCACCGTGGGCCATCATCAAGGCTGTGCTCTGGGTCCTAATGGTCTCCTCCTGCTCCAAGTCCCTCCTGTCGCTTCCCTGGCTCCTTCCTCCATCTGTTCCTCCCTGGATCCTGCCTCCGTTGTCTGCCCCATTGACTGTGTTGTCTGGCCCCCTCCCGGATTCCCGTCCTCCACCTAAACCTCCTCCTAGTGTTATCTGCAAGCCCTTTGCCATCACCTGTTCCCATCCCACTTCCACACCTTTATCCACCTCCATAGTCCCCCTCCGTCCCGCCCTTCCAGAATTGGGGCGGAATGTCATGTCCAAGGACTGTTTTGTTGTTGTTTTTATTGCTCTGTGTGTGCCCCAGTTTCTATCATTGTCTAATCATTTCATTTAGTTCAGGTGTGTCTCATTAATTATCTCCATGTGGTGCCCTTTATAAGTTCCTCCTTGATGAGTGTTTGTCGTCCGGTCTACTTTGTCCCTCCTTGAATGTGATGTGTGTTTGGAACTCTTCTGTGTGAGATTATCTTCGTCTGAATTGATTAAAAGACAATTGTTGTATTTCTTTTCATTGTGCCGTCTGTAGCACACACACCCGTGACATGTCTTGAATTTCATTTTATTGCACATTAAACTTGTGAAAAAAATTAAAGCCATAACTATGTTAGGTACACAAAAGGTATTTGGAGCTTGGATAGGCAACTGTTTTCCAAAAGCAATTATAGTAGTAAGTTCCAACAGAGTTTAGTGAAACTTGTGACCAGACTTAATTAACAAAGCTTTTTTGTAATGTACACCTGGACAGCCACTGTCCTGCAGAGTTCAGCTCCATCCCTAATAAAACACCACAAAACTATACCATAGACATCGAGATTGCTTGAAAATTGCAGGCTCTTGTGTTTGATTAGGAACTAAACTCTGCAGGACAGTGGTCCTTACTGGTGTAAAAAGAGACATTCACACAGACACTGAGCTGCAATGGCAAAGCAACCTGATATCATTTCTGAGAGTTGAGGCAACTTGAGGCAACATGAACAACAGAGACTGTTGGAAATACCACAAAGTTTGAGTATCTGGGTTGAGCAATTTATAAGGACCTTTTATATAGTTGTGACCTATCCACCCTAGTTTAGGATGTCCTCAATGAAGAAAAAGGTATAAATCAATAAAATGAAGCTAGAACCCTGGCCCTGATGGTTAAGCTGTAAGTAAGTTTGATAAAGAATTCAATTATTTTTCCCGCTAACTTTTTAAAGCGTATACCTTGCCAAATTTTATCCACCTTTTTCCTGGGTGCCACATTTGTGAATTATATGGGTATAGCTTCCGTTCTCATCTACGTTCATCTATTTTTAGCTGTACAAAAACAATTTTGCTGCTTGATATTGAAAATTGATGTCTCATTATGTTAGTTTAATGTATTATTGTAATTATGAACTCACTGGTTTGTAGTGCAAACAGTTTTACTGTTTACTGCACATTGTTATGTTCCTCATTATCTACCAATAGAGTCAGAACCGGAAGCCTCACCCATAGACTTACTTCCACGGTCAGGAAAAATTTGAAAGACTTGATCTTAAGTCTAGAAAAAAACACTACTCATAAGATGTCACAGGCCAAATTCCAGAAATGTCCAGCTGGTTCTGCCAGTCGTGGTTGGTAGTAATGCATCAGCAATCTCACTGATTAGCGCAATCTACATTTTGATTTCCTGTAAATTCATTCAAGTGAACATAGACAATGTAATTATGAGCCCAGCAGCTTGTCAGACCTTTGATCATATTAGATTATTATTAGTAGTAGAATTAAAAATAAAATCATAATACTATTGCTATTTAGTTGTTTTTTTTTTCAAGAAACAATGAATCAACAATAATGTGTCAAGCATTTTTATCAGCATTGTTGGAAATTTAGGGACACATTAAAACCTAAAACAGGTCTGCAAAATGCATATCCTGTTCTTATTTGATCTTTAGAATACAGTGTTTTCTACTACATTCAACTCACAAAAAACATCCCTGCCACGGCTGCAGCTTCTGAGTGACGACACAGTTCTGATTCCCAGTCAGATAATTTATAGAGGAGACAGAGTCAGAAAAGCCAGTTTCCACTGCAGGAACTTTCCCCATTAACTAGGGACTGTGTGTGTTACACCATAGGAAGTAGGATCTAAATAATTCTCCAGGTGAAAATTTGCCCCTCAGAAAGTCCCAGCTTGCAAGGTAGGACATGGTGATTGGTTCAAGCAGCATTGTATTTTAACAAGCATTTACATAATTTTTAAAAACAGTACTTGTAGTTTAAATTGTATTTCAGGTGAGAACAGCCTTCTGACATTTGACGTTGGCTGTCTTTTTAGTGGTTAAAGGGTTAGTTCAACCCAAAATCAAAATGGTGTCATTAATTACTCACCCCGCTCCAAACCCGTAAGACTATTGTTCCTTTTCGGAACACAAATTAAGATATTTTTGCGTATGTGTTGTGATACTCTTTACAAAGGCATAAAGCTTAACTCGGGGCAGAAGAATGGTTGTGTAAATTATGTTATTATTTATATTATATTACCAAAAAAAAGGATTATTGTAGCATTGCAAAACTGAAGTTGAGCTACTGATGTCACATCCAGTTTAACCAATGTATTTACTATGCGTCTAGAATCATTTTAATTTTGTTGCTGCCTATGGACGGTCAGATAGCTCTCCGATTTTATCAAAGTTAACCGTCTGTCTGTCTAGCCAGTCCAGTTATAATCAATGCTCGTGATTCAGAATTGTGTGTCAATATGCCTCATGATAATGTTTCTATCTGTCCAGTTTCACTATTGACCCTGAGCATGAATTGCTAGCCCTTCCAGTTTCAGATCTTGCTTATGAAAGGTCTACCAGTTCAGTTTCAGCCAGTGAGCATGATGTTGAACTAAGTGTCTTTAAATCAACTCAAGCATCTAATTGTAAACTGTTAATCCAATCAGCCTTTGCCAGTTTATCCAATATTGAATGGCTTGTTTGCCCAGTCACCCTCAATGAAACTAACAGAACTCTCAGCCCTATCTGTCACAGCTCAAAAAAATGCCTTTGAACCACGTAATGAATCCCATGTCTCACATTAACTCTGTCACTGCCATAGAGACCATTCAAGAACTGTCTGATTGTTCTGTTTCCCCAAGTGTGTCTGTTGTACCATCTGCCTTACCAGCCCTAGTCTGTGATCCTGTTTATGAACTGTCATCATGTCCAGTTGCAGTCAATGAACCAGATTTTGAACTGTTAGCCTGTCCCATTTCAGTCAGCGATCCTATTGATGATATTGTGTTTCCTGCCACGGCCCCTGAAACCTTGTCTGTGTTGTCTGTTTCTGCTTTCCCTAGGTCTCTTTCTTTGCCATGGTTTCCTGATCAGTCTGGCTACCCGTGGTTGCTGTCTGCTCTGCCCTGGTGGGCTCCAGTTCCATCTGCTCTGCCCTGGTGGGCCCCTGTTCCGTCTGCTCTGCCCTGGTGAGTTTCTGCTTTGTTGACTCTGTCCTGGTCTCCGGCTCCACCCTGATTCCCTGCACCGCCTTGGTGCTCTGCTTTGCCTCAGTTTTCGGTCTCCCCCTTCCATGTGAACCTGGCCCTCCTTCCCTCCCCCTGTTCATCCTCCACTACACCACACTCCTGTGTCATGATTGAGACACGGGAAGGCGTACGGATCCATTTGCAAAAGCGTTTAATATTCATGCACACACAGAGTGAAACAGGCAACAAGGTCGATAACGGCAGACGGGCATATCTGAGACAACAGCAAGAGAATAAACAGAGTTCGTGGCAAAAGGTCAGGCGATGAGGCAAACAGAGTCCAGAGGGGCGAGGCAAGAGCGATAGTCCGAGTGCAGGCGTAGGTCCAGATCCAGGGAGACAGAGAAACACAGAAAAACACCAAGGACACGGGAAAACACGGATGGCTTGACAACGGGGTACATTCAACATTGACGAGCGAGTTCACAATGAAAGACAGGTGCTTAAATACAAGGAAGAGGGGCGGAGAAACAGATGAGTGACCATGACAACGAACAAGCTGGGCGGATACATAAATGAACAACCGAGACAACAGACAAGGTGGGAGGAGACATGAGTTCATTGATAAAGTCCGGGCATGAAAACAGAAACATGAAACACAGAGAGTCAGAGGGGTGCTGGAGTGCCATCCAGTCCTTAGCATCCTTTAGCATATATTACTGTGATAGCTGATAGCTACTTTACGGAGCCTGTTCCAATTTTGCCTAGTCTGGTCATAATCTTGCCTAGCCAAATTCACAGTGTTTAGATTCTTGCCTGTGTATCTTTCGTCTTGTCGTTTGGATTGTGTTTGCACCTCGCCTGGACAATTTCCTTTTTGTGGATTATCTCTCTTTGTCTCGCCCCCTGGATTCCGTTCGCCGTTGATTGACCCTCGCTTGTTTATTGGACTGCTTTAGTGTCTTTCCCATCATATTGCCATTGATTGACCCATGCCATTCTGTGACCACGTCTTTCAAATAAAGCCTTGCAAATGGATCCCCGTGTCTCATGTCTTGTTCACCCCGTAAGTCAGTGAGGAAAATCGCAGTAGCCAAGGTGAGCTGACTGACGTTATCAAATATGTTGCTGTTCCATTTGCAGAATTACCGGACTTGGGTCATCCCATACCTGGGAGTTCACACTGCTGCGTCAAATTTGCAAGTCCAAACTACCAGGGACCCCAGTACAAAAATTACTTGTTATTGGGAAATTGCCCTGGGTGCTCTCCTATATTGGTAGCCAATTAGCTTGCTGCTCAACATTTAAATATTTGGCTAATGCTTGTGGTAGCATTTTGCAGAGCACTTCAGAAACCCTCCCCCTTCCTCAGCTTCACCTATGTAGATCTCCTATGGTGGTTATTCATGTTATATGTATTGCTCACAGCAGCATGTTGTGGATGTATTGACAGTATAGCAAGTCTATGTACCTGTCTGTCACAGCAGAAGCAGCAACACAGCAGATCTATTGCCTTTGAGAGTTGTCATGTTTAGCAAATGTTTACACATTTTCCATCATCTTGTGGTGTGATTCTTCCATGAATGTCAATTTATTATTATTTATCTCCTGAAAGTAAAGAATTAATAGTAACCTATTTCCAGTTTGACATCATACATTTTAAAGTTATCCTCTTTTAAAGTTTAGGGGGCATGAATAGTCCTAATTGATCATGTATTATTCTTGGGTGGGGAGGTTTAACCAACAGCAGTAAGGGGCTTGATCCAATCCTAAAGGAAATACTAGAATATATTGTCCAAATTATTGGAGAACTGAGCTTCACATGTCAAACAGGGACCAGATGTACATCAATCCAATATACAAAAGTTGGAAATAATGAGGTGGTGTCATATGCTACCTTGCCTAATGAAAATGGATAAAAAGAACAGTTTTGCCCAGTGTTGGGGTATTTCCTTATTTACTGTTCAGTAACTTTATGTCATTTTAAGTGCATCCTTACTAAGAGCATTCATGCATCTGTGTGAACAATTGTCAGCGTACAAAAGCTTTCTTTAAATGAGTGAAAGTGTGCTTGTATGCATAGTTTCTGCAAAAGCTTGTTCTCACCACTGTCTCGTGACAAGGGAGGCTCATCCAGTCCGGTATGTTCAGGAAGTTCTGAGAGACTCTCGTCCACACGCCGTACACTTTGCAAGCTCATGGACAGGCGCTTTTTAATTATCTTCATGCGGTCCATCAAAACTTCACTCTGCCCAGGACCTAAAGGATACTTTGGGTTCAGGGCACATATGCAAATTCAATAGTTGAATCTTATAGAATCTTATAAATGTAGTACTATGCAATAATTCATACATGTAATGTCATTGAGCAAGCCTAAAGAGGTTTGGGATTTTTGAGCAAGCACATGCTAAAGTGTGTTTGTAAAATCAAACAAACTGCAAAGGCCATTTGTTTCTTTCTTTATGTTACACATTACAAGCTGCATACATCTTTGTATACACATTGAAAAGTACTAAAAGACTCCATTAAATTATAGGGTATGTAGCATCTGCTGGTGGAATCACAAAACATTTCTCAGGTATCTGAAACACAACAAATGTCTCATAAAAAGAGGAGCTATTCAGATGTCAGGCAGAGAGAGGAAGCTGAACAGTAGCTCACAGCAGGACAGATGGAGGCGCCGGTGCACTCACTTGCTCTTAAAATACTCCATCATTTTGGTCATACATTAATTTGTGTGCACAATAAAAACAAATCATTGCACTTTTGTGTTTTCTGCCATCCTATTCTGTGAACTTGAGCACAAACAAAGTCTGTTCACATCTCTGTAGTTAGATCAGTGTGCTCAATAATGTGTCTTTGACCTTCATTATGTATGTTTAAATTATACTGTGTTGTAAATAAAACAACAAATCATTTAAAAAACAAGTTTTCCAATCTCTTCACATTCTTTCTTACCTGCCACAGTCAATAATGGGCCATTAGAGGAGGGGTCTTTGTCTCTCAGGTGAGAATCATTAGCCGCGTTTTCACTGTCGGGCCAAAATCGGGCGTGCTAGTGCGTGCCAGGGCCAGTCGCGTTTCCACTGTCACTTCCGGGGCTTGATCGTGCCTCGTCGGTGCTTCCTCGGGGCCAACGGCCCGGCTATTTTAGCCTGATGAAAACCTTGCGCCACAGCAGGCCAGCTGGGGCTAGAGGAGTGGTTATGAACAAAGGTTCTCTGTGGCTGGAGAGCACCAGCGCCACAGATCATTTCATAAAGTTAACAGATAACATCAACATCAAAGACTTTGAAAGTAAATTTTAGCTAAAAACTCACTTTCAGACAGCAACAAGTGTTTGAAATAACTTTTTTGAGATCCAATGTTGATTATGATGCCCATGCAGAAATGGGTAGGCTATTTATAAAAGACTATATCCTACACGCAATCCATAACATTACCAAAGTACACATGATGGTATTAAATATGATTGCTTGAAGAAATCAGATGTCAAATTCTTATTCTGTCACAATGGTGTATTTATTTCATTACGTAGGCTATTTTATCTGTCATAACTAAATCGTCTCGAGACTTTAGCTCCACGTACGTGTAGTTTTTGTGGGGGAGCTCCTTTCTGCTAACTTATCCAGGTCGTATTTCTGATGAAAAAAAATAGACTAGAATTGATCATTCTTTTTAAATGCAATGTATGTGATTACACATAAACAGAAGACTCGACTGAATAAGTAGGCTTGTGTCCTCTTTCTTTTGTGAAATAATGGTTTATACCGCTTTATTTTGTTTGAAATATGTTCAGTCCTGATAAATTAATTCTTCACGATCAATATCACTTATTATTGTTGAACATCGACGCTTTTGGATTTAAATCTTTAAAAAAATAATAATAATAAAAATGTGGAAACGCGTCATGATTTTGGGCTCGGTGCTACAGGTCTGACCCCCGCCTGGCCCGTTTAAAGCACTGGCACGCACTGGCCCGACAGTGGAAAAGCGGCTACTGAATATTAATGGGCATTGTCACCCCTTCTTGAAACTCAGAGTCAGTTAAACCACTGCGTCACACCCCTTCTCCACATACACTACATCACTGGGTCCCATCACACAGGCACATGGCTTCTCCTACCACTGCTACGCTGATGACACACAGCTCTGTCTCTCTTTTCAAACAGATGCTCCAATGCTAGCTGCACAGATCTCAGGCTACCTAGCAGACATCTCGGCATGGATGAAAGATCATCACCTACAGCTCAACCTGGCCAAGACCGAGTTTCTTGTCTTCCCGGCCACTCCAGCTTCACTCCACGACTTTACCATCCAGCTTGGTTCATCAACAATTAACCCATCAACCTCAATCAGAAATCTTGGTGTAGTCTTCTCTGACCAGCTTACCTTCAAAGAGCACAATGCAAAGGCTGCTTGATCGTGCAGGTTTGCATTAAAACAACATCAGAAAGATCAGACCCTTCCTTACAGAGCACGCTGCACAACTTCTTGTCCAGGCCCTTGTCTTCTGGTTGGACTTCCTGTGAGCACAATCAAACCTCTACAAATGGTTCAGAATGCAGCAGCGCGACTGGTCTTCAACGAGCCCAAAAGAGCCCATGTTACACCTTTCTTTATCTCCTTGCACTGGCTCCAGGTTGCAGCTCGCATCAAATTCAAGACACTGATGCTTGCATATAGAACAGCCACAGGCTCAGCACCTGCCTACTTCCACTCA
>JAUMHE010000330.1:485170-521115 GCA_032359235.1 Enteromius mattozi | reverse complement strand
GTCACAAAAACAAATTCCTCGTATGTGTAAACATACCTGGCAATAAAGCTCATTCTGATTCTGATTCTGATTCTGATCTTAGTTGCTCTCACCGTGTCTACACCGGACGCCAGTGACGCGACGTATGTGACAAATCCCCGCAGTACTACTGAGGCCTTGTTCTATTTATCACGTACTGACACAGAGTTGAAGTAACTGATAACGGTCACTTTGTCGCCATCTAGTGTAGGCAGGCTTTAGGGCCATTCACGTCTTTTTTATTAAAAGCACTCGAGAGCTTGAGATTTCATGCAGTCTGTCGTTGCTAAGTAACCGCGACCCGAGCTATCCTCGACTATGCGGAAGTTTCTAAATTGCTACTAGATTGATGAAATGGTTATCTCTGTACAGCTGTCGTGGTGTAGAAACACTGTCTGTGTGTGAGCAAAGAGAACAATCAGTGTAAATATAATGATAGTTATAGACCTACTAAACATCGCACATCCTGTGATATGACTATCGCGGATACATTGCGATATCATTGCTAAAACAAAATATCATGCAGCCCTAAACTTTAAGTGTCAGACACAGAGTTTAGTACAACACTAGGGATGTTAACAATGTTAATTTTATTTTTTTTACAGACTTGCCATGTGTCTTCAGTTCTGAACACCTAGCCATTTTTGATCCACAAAAGATGATGTTTGGAGAGGATGAAGAAGGCTATCGATGGTCTTTAAAAGATGAAGAGGACAGAGAGAGCCTTTTGAACTTGAGAGATCAGTTTCAGCCCTTTCAAAACATTGTCAGTCAAGTCAACAGTTGTACCTGGGAGAAGGTCATCAGCGAGAAGCAATACTTCAAAGGAACGCTCTTCCGCTTCCCTCTGCGTAACAAGGCTTCTGAAATCTCAGATAACCTATATGACTCCACAAAAGTTACCCAGCTATTTGACAGTTTCATTGCTGATGCAGACATCAGCCTTCTTTTCCTGAGAAATGTGTCATCCATTACTTTACTGCACATTGACACCAATGGCTTCTGCAACAATAGGTTAAAAGTGTCATTGTCAAATGACTGCATTACTGACCTTTCAAATATCAAGCAAGAATCGCTTGACAGAAAAACATGTTTTAAAACAGTATCACAGATTTCCCACCAAACAAAAGAAACAAAGTCCCAGTGGCTTGTGACAACTTGCCTTCTGAAACAGGGATATATCCCAGAGATTGACTGTCTAGCTAATAAGCTGAGCTTCTACCCTCAAGTTGACGCAGCGTTTCGATTAGATGAAGACAGATCACTTTGTAATGGACGACTAAGTTGCTTTCTGCCACTTCCAAATAATGAACCAAACAAAACTGGACTTCCTATTCACATCAATGCTTGCTTTGGCTTGACAGACAATCGGAGGTTCATCAAGTGGCAAGAAGAGGATCAGAAGAATGATGAGTCTGCGATGTGGAATGAGCTGCTTACAAAAGAGATTCTTCCTCATGTATATCTAATGATGATCCTCGATGCCATTCGGTTATCAGAGAACTCAGCCCTGCCTTCCTCCACTGTGTACAATCTTTGGCCTGACCTATCGAAGACTGTACATAAAGAGAGATGGCATGAAGTTGCAACAGATACTCTGAAAGAGCTATCTGCCTACAAGATCTTTCACCTTGCTGATAATAAGAAAATCTGGGTTTCTGCTTCAGATGCAGTTTTTCCAGCTAACAATATATGCAGTAACACAATGTCTGCAGTGTCAAGATTATTGATTGCTAAAGGAGAGAATCTGGTCACAGCCCCAGAACATGTTTTGAAAGATGCTAAAAAGATCTTCCCTGAAAGTGACACTTTGACATGGGTGACTCCATCTTATGTTAGACATGTCCTTCACAAAAGTGAGGCTGAAAATCTCAGCAAAGATGACAAATACACTCTTCTTGAATATGCTCTCAGTGATGAGAAGTACACAGAGCTACAAGGACTTAAGCTTCTGCCTCTCAGTGATGGAACCTTCACTTCATTTGCCAATGGAGTGCAGAACACTGTTTTGATTGACAATGAGAAGTTTCCGAGGTAAGGTTTGACATAATCTCTTCCCTACTTGAATTTTTTAGTGTCTTTATATTGTGTTGTCAAAGTAGTAATAATCTTTTTTTTTCTTTCTTATTTGTTTAGAACATTGCTGCCTTTTTGCAAAGAAAGGTTTTTACCCAACAACCTGAGCCATTTTTGCACTATGCAACTAAGGAAACTAGCAACAAAGAGTAAGAAAATAGTTTTGTATATTTTATCAGAAGTGCTTATAATAATATGAAATTGATTTATCAAATTAATGTGTGTGTGTGTTTGTGTGTTTCAGGCATATACAACATAATCAATTTGGATGCACAAAATGTTGTTGCTCTCATGAAGAAGCACTTACCTCTGGACTGGAAAGTTAACCAAGGTCACGTGACATGGAAAACAGCAGCAGATCATCATCCACCAAAGAGCTGGCTGGTTGAATTCTGGAAGTTTCTAAGGACTGAATGGAATGACTTAAGCAGCTTTATTGACTTGCCTTTAATACCACTGGAGCCACTGCAGAGTTCAGGCAATTCTGTATTGTTAGCAAGGTTGCAGAGGAAAACAACTTTGATCTTTCAGAGTAGCACAGGGTCCAACTTGTCAAATAATGTTGAGAAAGTGTTAAGAATGGTAGGCTGTACAGTCATCAAAAGAGATGAGTGTCTTAGACATCATTACATTGAAAGTTATGTTCTTCCAGCTTCACCAAGAAACGTTCTACAAGTCTTTGTAAATTCTAACAGAGACCAGGTCATCAAAGGCATTGCCTCTGCTTCATCACAAGAAAGAGAGGAGCTGAAAGTGTACCTCTCTTCTTTGGATTCTCTTTCAACTTCTGAAAAGGACCTTCTTTCCATGTTGCCTATCTTCAGAATGATGTCTGGGAAACATGTTGCAGTTAAATCAAAACAAGCAGTTGTTTCAACCACAAATCCAGCCATTCCAAATGATCTGCCAATTCCTGACACCATTGTACAATGTGCAAATGAAGCTGATCGCAGACTTTTGACTCTTCTGAAAATTGACCTCTTGGATGCAGCTAAAGTAGCTGTTCATTTGGTTGACTGTATTAAGACAGGCTTTTTCCAAAATGCTGAGGAACAGAAAATAATGACCTGGATACTGAATAATGGTAGCATTCTGCTCTCACAAAGTGAACAGCTGCTCACAAAAACAAAAAGTCTCAATTTTATTAAGACAACTCAGGGAGAACACAAACAAGCCTCAGATCTTTTTGATCCAAGAAACAAGACATTCCAGGACCTTTTTGAAACCGATTTATTTCCCCCACCCCTTTACACAAAGACCCAGGAAATGCTCCAGAGTTTGCAACGCCTTGGCTTAAAGACAAACCAAAAAGAAATATCAACAACAAATATACTCCAAGTCATAAATCATATTGAAAAGCTTTGTGTCAACTCATCGGACAAGGCAGTCAGAAAAGCAAAAACTCTTGTTCAAGTACTCAATGAAAATGATTTCCTTTCAAAATTCACCAAGGTGCAGATAGGAGAGTTGATGCAAAGGAAGTGGGTGTCTTGTGAAAATCCAAAGTTCTTGAATGGAAGCATTTGTAGAAATTTACAGCGAGATTTTTATATGCCTGCTGAAGTAAGAGATTCAATGTATGCTTCAATTGTTGGATATGTAATGCCACTTACCTCTGAGCTAACAAGACATGTCTGCAACAGTCTTGGACTTTATGATCCCCCTCCTGCTGAAAAAGTCTTGGAGAACCTCTCTGCACTGAGATCAATGGTCAACCCAAATTCAGATTTCCAGTTAAAAACCAAGCTGCACAGTATCTATAAATTCATGCAGGACAACATGAGAAATTTCAGAGATTTATTGGACACAAAATACATCCCCTGGATTTGGAATAAAAGTGAGTTTGTCTGTTCAGAAGATATAGTTTTAGCCTATCCACCTGAACTGGATCTAAGCCCTTACATCAAGAAAGTGCCTGAAGAGTTTTTGCAGTATGAAAACCTGCTAACGCAGTTTGGTGTGAAGAAAACACTATCTGATAAGGAAATTGAAGACATACTACATGACATAAAACATAGAATTGACTGCAGGTTTCCTCCTCAAGGAAACACAACTGAACTTAAAGTGACAATTGCCATTCTTGACTGGATGCGAAAGAATGAGAAGCATTTAAAAACCAGCACACCTGTGCCTGTCATGGCACAAAACCAAAACTTTAATCTGCAGTCTTTGTCTAAAACAGTCTTCTGTGACATCAGTGCTGAAGGACTAGATGACCTGAGACAGGACAATGAGGAGTTCTATGTCATTCATGAGGAAGTTCTACCCCTCACTGCAAGATGGTTGAAAGTCCCATTCTTAAGTACTCGGATCTTAAAACCACAGTTCATACAAGCAGAGCAAGCCTCCTTTGGTATAGAACAATGTGGGCAAACTGAACCAATTACTCAAAGAATTAAGAACATTCTTAAAGAATATGATGAAGAAAGTGACATTTTCAAAGAACTCCTACAAAATGCAGAGGATGCTGGGGCAAGCACATGTAAATTCCTTCTTGACTTCCGAAAACACAGAGACCCCCCTGAAAGCCTCATTGATGATGGAATGGCCCTCTGCAATGGACCATGCCTTTGGATCTTCAACAATGAGCTCTTTTCACCAGAAGACTGGGAGAACATTGTCAAAGTGGGATCAGCATCAAAGGAAAACAAAGCTAAAATGATTGGGAAGTTTGGGCTTGGATTTAATGCTGTTTACCATGTGAGTGATATTCCCTCAATTTTGAGTGGGAACACCCTTCTCATACTTGATCCAAATGTCACCCATTTGGAAAAGCACATACACAGCAAAGGAAACCCAGGAATTAAACTTGACCCATTCCAGGAACGGCTGTACAAAAGATTTCCTGGACAGTTTAAATCCTATGAAGGAATTTTTGATTGCGATCTGTCTGTGCAAAACAGCAAGAAATCCTATAATGGCACCTTGATTAAATTACCATTTCGCTCTCTGGAGGAGGCTAACAAGTCAGAGATAAGTTCAAAGGTATATGATGAAAATCGCATTAGGAGTTTTAAAAATAATTTGACTGACAACTCACAGACTCACCTACTATTTCTGAAAGGGGTTACATCTATGTCCCTTCAAATCATCCCTGAAAATGCATCAACTCCCCCAAAGAACGATCAGATTCAGACACCTCTCAATGTATCCCGAAAAGTCATGAATACATTTGCGGTCTCAAACGATACATTTTTCCAAGAGATCAAGAGGACCACCAGCAATAATGATATCATACACCACAACATTATTGATGTCAACAATGCAAACATTGTTAAAATAGTTCAAGAGCACTCAGAGAGATCCCTCACCCAGTACTGGCTTTTGTACTCATGTTTTGGATCACAGGATTCCTTGCAGATGTTCCAGAAAAGAAATGATCAGGATCATGTCTTTTCCTATCCAATTGGAGGTATAGCTGTGCCTTTGCATAGAGAGGCAAAAACTAAAACATGGTACCCAGATGACAGCCTTATTGGCCAGGCTTTTTGTTTTCTTCCTCTCTCAATTGAGACAGGTCTTCCAGTTCATATAAATGGGACTTTTGCAGTCACATCAAATAGGAAAGGCCTATGGGAAAAAGGAGTGAAGTCTGTGTGGAACAAAGCTTTACTTAAAGATGCTGTAACCTCTGCTTACATCACAACACTGCTTGAGCTAAAAAAAATGGCCCAAAATGGCCATATCCAGAACTATTTGTTCTATGCATTCTGGCCTAACGCAGAGAGAGTACGCAAAGCATTTTTACCCCTGGTTGAATCTTTCTACTCAGCAGTTGCTCAGAATGCCAGTGGTAAATCTCTGGATATTTTAAGCAATGGACATAATTGGTGTTCTATGGAGAAGGCGAGATTTCTAAATCCAAAAATTGAGAAGAATCAAGTAGTTGGACACATCGCCATGAAAGTGTTCTTGAGATTGGGACCTTCATACTCCTGTGTTGTTTCTCTCCCAACATGGGTAAGAGACAGTTTCAATAATTGTGGCTTCAAGGAAATGATCAAGCAGAAAACCATCAACTGGCCTGAGTTTTACAGCATTGTGTTTAAGAACTTGAGTGCTGTGGCCACACATAACAGAAATTTGCTTGTTCTGAATGCTATCGACCTGAATGATCCTGATGTTGATGACCTGCTAAAAAGTTACCCTTGCATTCCAACACAGAAATGTCAGAAGCTTCAATTTATCAAGCGACTTGTGAATCCTTCTGGCAAAGTGGCTTGTTTGTACGAACTTGAGGAGGGACGCTTTGTTGAAGGAACTGCAAATGACTTCCTCTCTCCAAAAAGGATTCAAAGACTTTCAGATTTGGGAATGCTGAGTTACTGCCTCCCTTTAGAAGACATCATAGAAAGAGCGGGGAAGATATCTAGTGTTTGGCAACAGGATAAATCTAAATGTTGTAAACGTCTTAAGTGTCTCATGGACTTAATGAAAGACTCCTCAGAAGATGTGAAATCTCTGCACTGGCACACTCTGTCTCAGATACCATTCCTTCCTGCCTTAGCTCCATTTGATCAGCAAAACAAGAACAAGACCATTCTTAAAAAACCCAATGAAGTGTACAGGGATGGTTGTCGCAATTTAGTAAGCATGAAAGAATTCACAGTTGACCATTCAGTTCTTCAAATACATGATTCAGTTCTCCAAAGATTGAAAGTACAGACAAATCCACCAGTTGAAACAGTGCTCCAGCAGCTGTTAAAAGCATACCAACACTGTAATGCATTTGAAAAGACTGCTGTCTTCAATATTGCTCAGTCTTGCTATGAATATCTCAACAATTACTTGTTGGAACAGAAAGATCCAAATCCAATTATTGGTCATGCTAAATCATTTCCATTCATTTTCATTGAGGATCGCTTCGTAAATGTAAAGGCTGTGGCCAAAAGTGAAGAATTTGAAAAGAAACCACATCTCTATGTGCTTCCAGTCATCTTTTCCAAATTTGAGAGGCTCTGGGATTGCATTGGTGTCAATAAACAATTCACAAAAGAGCAGTTTGTTGCAGCACTTGAGAAAATGAAGGCCTTATATGGATCTAACCCTCTTTCCAAATCAGACCTCCATAACTGTGTTGCAATACTCGTGCATGGGCTGTTTAAAATCAGAGATGAAAAGTTTACAAACTGTCTCTTACCCGATGAAGGAGGGGTGCTGACATCTTCTAAAGAGCTGAGATTTAATGACAGCCCATGGATACCTATCTCAGCTGATATCAAGCTCTCTCATGAGCTGATACCTCGGCCTGTGGCCTGTCGTTTTGGTGTAATAACAACAAGACACTATACTCTGAAGAATCATTTTGTCAGTGGCTTCTCTCTTCAAGCCACAGAGTTTGGACAAACCGAGAAACTAACTGTCAGGTTAAAAAATATAATTGATGCATATCCATCTAAAAAGGATATTCTAAAAGAGCTCATCCAAAATGCTGATGATGCAGAGGCTACAGAAATTCACTTTGTGTGGGACAAAAGACAACATAAGACAAAAAAGATATTTGGAAAGAAATGGGAACTGGTTCAAGGCCCAGCCCTTTGTGTGTACAACAACAGAACATTCTCTGATGCTGATCTGGAGGGTATTCAGCAGCTGGGAGAAGGAGGAAAACATGGAAGTTTAGGAAGAACCGGGAAATATGGACTTGGTTTCAATTCAGTTTATCATCTCACAGATTGTCCATCTATCCTGACCGGTGACAAATGGCTCTGCATTTCTGATCCAAATCTTAAATATGTGGACAGTGTAACACAACAATCCCCAGGATGCAAGTTTTCAATGGAAGAGGAATTTAAAAAGTCTTTTGAGGATGTTTATCATACCTTTCTTCCAGAAATGTTTGATCTCAATTCTGGAACCATGTTCAGGCTCCCTCTCAGGACAGAAAAAATGGCAGAAAAATCTGAAATATCTAGACAAACAGTCAAGGATCGTGACATGAAGGAACTTCACAATGCCTTGACTGAAGATCCGGAAGGACTAATTATTTTCTTGAAACACATTTCAAAAATACAGTTTTCAGAGATCAGTGAAGATGCAAAACAACCAAAATGTTTAATTCTTATTGAAAAGAAATACACAGAGAAGAGCATGGTAAGCAAGGAAAACTTTCAAAAACATGTTCAAGAATCCCTTATTTTAAGAAAAGCAGAACCCTCCAAAACCATCTATGGCATGCAAATCTCATCTGGAAAAAAACTAAGTCAGTGGCTCATTGCAGAGAGCTTTGGCTTTTCAAAACCAGACTATGAGCAAAAAAATAAGAAAGATCATTTCAAAGTTCCTCAGGCTGCTTTGGCTGCATGCTGGCACACCACATTTACTGACACATTTACTGGAAGGGCATTTTGTTCTTTGCCCTTACCTGGAGAAACTGGTTTACCAGTTCATGTGAATGCCAATTTTGAAGTAGATTCCTCTAGAAGGGATTTGTGGAAAGAGGATGGTGACAGTCTGAAGACTGAGTGGAACCAGTCACTGAAAGTAAACATCATTTCACCACTCTATGCTGACCTGCTTGTACGACTCTGTTCAAACATAAAGAAAGATACACCAACAGCTCTTCCATTCCTCAAATTAGAGCTAGAGACTTCTTGCCTTCAATACTTTCCATGCATTTCACAGAAAGTTGACAAAGTCTGGCATGAGATGATTCATGAGGTCTATAGATCAATTAACCAACATGACCTTCCTGTCATACCCACAGTACACGCTGTTCCTGTTGAGTCATCACATCTTTTACAACATACAAAAATCCCAAAATACATAGTTACCTGGTGCAATGCATCCAATCCACATTCAGAAAATTCTCCATATTTTACAACTGAGGACCATGATGGGATTTTTGAAATTTTAGATAACACCGGGATGAAATTAGTGCCTCACTCTTGGAAACTGCATGAAATAAAAGAGAGTTTTAAAGCAGCTGATGTGAATGTGGCAGAAATCAGTGATTCAACAGTGATGAACTTTTTGAAGCAAAGCTCACTGAATGATCCTTCTCAGACAACTGGTCCTTTGCCTTTACTTATCAACAAGACTTTGATCAAAAACAAAATGAGCTGCTCAAAACTTTTGAATTTCTGCTTGAAAAATGTCAATGAGAAAAATGCCCATGCCCTAAATGGGTTGCCTCTTCTCCTCACGGAAGATCAGATGTTAAGAGTCTTTGACTCTAAATGCCCAAAGTTTATCTCAATATTTAGCAGTCTTTTTCATGGACATCATGAGATGTTTGCAGATATAGATGTAAACAGAAAAAAAATTCTGCTTGAGGGAAATTTTATTAAGGGCTTAACAATTGACATAGCGGCACCATATTTGAAACCAGAAATCAAAGTTCTGTTTAGGGAGTCATTACCTGATCCAAGGTGTCAGCTCTACAAATCAGATACAGAGAAACTCAGATGGCTGAAAACATTGTGGGCCTTCTTTGAGGATCAAGACAAAAGCAATCAAAATGGAGGGATAAATGTCTTCAGTGAAATAAAGAAGCACTTTGATGACAGTCCCATCTTACCAGTAATCTGCCCCAGTCAAAATAACACACATTTCTTACAAACAATGAAGAACATATCAAAAGTGATTCAGTATGAAAATGGAAAAATAACCTCCATTCTCATAAAAATGGGGTTCATGAAAATAAACCTTTGCTTTTTCACTGATCTGAGTTCTGAGTTCCGTCTCAAGCACTTGAATCTAGAACTCCTGCAAACGGGAGACAGCAGGGCTGTTTTAGAGCAGGTTTATAATGTATCGCATGCACAGTTTGAGAAGCTGTTTGAAGATGAATGTAAAGAACTCCAGGGCTTCTTACAGCGTGGGATCAGAGATTCCAATAACAACAGTCAATATCTCTTAATGCTCAAGTCCTTGCCCCTGTTTGAGTCAATATCTGGAAAACGGGAAAGGATTGATTTACACAGAAGGGTGTTTATTCTGAATTCTAAACATCACAATGACTTTCCGAATTTGTACAATATCGATGGATGTGACAGTATTTTCCTCAAAGACACTTGGATAAACTCAGAATTGTCAGAAATTCTGAAGATTCAAGTTCTAGATGATTTGGAGTTCTGTGTACAGTTTATTCTTCCTTCTGTGCACACGATGAAAGAGGCCAAGCTTCTTGATTTCATGCGGTTGTTGGTGGAACTTGAACCAGTGGATTGCAAGATTGTCTCTGCAATGAGGGAGGTCAGATTTATTCGAGACATCCATGGGTCTCTTCAGGTGGCTTCATACTTCTATGATGACAATGTACACCTTTACAAGCTAATGCTTCCAAAAGAGAGATTTGTGCCCAAAACATTTTGGGACAATTTCAAAGCTAAATATTTTGAAGCACGTTGTCTCTTACAGAAAATTGGATTGAAACATGAAGTGTCTGATGAGGAAATCATTCAGTTTGCAAAACAAATTGAGTCTGAAACTAAAGGCAACACTCCTTTAAAAGTTCTTAAGGAAAGATCACAACTCCTTTTTAGGACTGTTTTATTAAAAAGCAATGACAAAAATTCTGATTTACTGAGCAGAGTTGCTAACATTAAATTCATCTTCCCAGTGCAAATTCGTCTAACACTTTGTGATTATCACAAAGCTTTTGCTCAAGAGAGGGAGGTTGTTGCTATCAGAGGATCATTTATTGGCAGAGACAGTGAGGACCAATATCTGATATGGACATCTATGCCAATCCTGCCCTTAGAAAACTGCTCTCCACAAAACATAAAGAAAATGATTGATGCCGGAGCATTGGAGACTCCACCCCCTGGAGAAATAGCTGCTAATCTTAAAAACATATGTAAATCTCAGTGCCACAATGACGAACTGCTGACAACAAGAACCATGGTGTTTATAAAATCATACGCATACCTGCAGTCAATAAAATTTGATTGCTCTCTGTTCTCAGACCTGCCTATTATCCTTGTGGAAAATGGAAAAACACTTGTGAAAGCTTGCCAGACAGTACTTTCCCTTTCAAATGCTAATGACTTTAGACCTTTTTTGTACAGTATTCCGTCAATATATATTAAATTTGAAGACTTCTTCAAGAAGATTGGTGTAGAGGAAAGGCCCACCATTGATCAATATAGCACTGTGCTTCAAGAAATCTATTCTGAGAGCTCTGATAAAGACAGCCTTCAAGCAAATCAGCAGAAAACTGTGAAACGTGTTGTACAACAGCTGTTTATCCACCTGAAAGAGGAACAGAAGAAACCTCTTTTTCAAAACAACCCACTTTATCTTCCTTCAACAGATGGGAAAGTCTATGAATCCAGCACTTTGTTTTTCAATGACACTGTCTTCCAAGCTGCAAGACTCGAAGGTCCTTTGAAAACCAAGCTGAAACTGCTGGAAAAATTTAACTGCTGTTATCTTGGAAATGATCACTATGAACATCAAACTTTGTTGCAGTTCCTTCCTGAGCATGTTCGGCCCCAATTTCTCTCTAATGTAATCTCTGAAAACCTGGAGGGAACAAGTGTCCAATATTGTGATTATGAAGGGAAGTGTGAATTCGGTGGCTGGTTTGACAAACACTTGTCTTCTGTTGCATTTCTTCATGGACTAGTCTGTCTCATCAGAGAAGAGAGTAATGGCACTGTTTCACATTCTGAAGCTGAAGAAAAGTGTGAGGAAATCTTTTCCAAGATCCAAATTATCTGTTGTAAGACTCTTCAAACTGAACTTCTGTTGAACCTTGTGCCACTTGAGGGTAGTAAGGCTGAAACTAATGTTTATGTGAAAAAACAGCAAGATGGATGTAGTTTCTACTTAAAACACAATGATGACATAGCACCCAAAGTAGTAAATGAAGTTAATATGTGTCTTATGAAAGAAATCAATGCTCTTCTAAAGAACTGTCTGACCACCTCAAGCCTTCTAGGCCTTGGACAACTTTTGCTGTGTGATAACATGGAGGATGTTGAGAAAACCTTGGAAAATCTTGGCATTCATAACAGTGGCCACAAGGAGGATGGACATGGTAGTTTACCAAAACCTGGATGTTGTATACCTGAAGAATGGCATGACTGTCTTGATATGAATTTCCTCAACAACTTTGAAAGTGGAGAGTATGTTGGCTTCAGCAAGGACAGTTGTGGTGAATATTTCTATGCCATTGTTATAGAGCGAGTGAATGATCCACTGGGACAAGAAAGACAATTTCCTGACAGATATAAAATTCAAGTTGGCACAGACGACTTCACTGAAGTAAGCTCTCTTGACCTTTACCAGTTTAAAAGAGAAAAGAAGGCAACTGCGTCAAAAGGGTCCACTTTCACAGATATAGAACGTCTTTTGACATCTGGGCCTCCACCCAAAACAGTCTTTCCTGAGACATTGGAAGAAATCAAAAAAGAAATTGACCAAAGCTTAAACGAAATCTGGAAAATGTCAAGTGAGGACAAACAAAAAGCACTTAAGCGTCTCTACCTCCGCTGGCATCCAGATAAGAACCCAGGCAACGAAGTCCTTGCCACAGAGGCATTTAAATACCTGCAAAACAGAATTGAGGAACTACAAAGTGGAAAAACTGCACAAAGCACATCCTCAAACTGGAGCAACTATCGAGATTTCTATGACACGTGGAACACAGAGGCACAAAGTCATAGGAGGGGACGTGAGAGGTTCTATCAGAACTATTCTAGAAGGCACTATAACTTTTGGTCACATCACAGAGAAACTCCAAGGCCAAACAGACAGGAGGCAAAACGCTGGTACGAACAGGCTCAATGTGACATCAAAGCAGCTCATAATGACACTGGAGGAGATAGTTCAGAGTGGTGTCTGTTCAAAGTGCACCAGGCTGTGGAAAAAGCCCTGATAGCAGCGATGTACAGGGGAAGTGGACAACATCCCCACAACTGCTCAATAGCAGGCCTGGCTCTACAGGTGTCCCATCTTAGTTCACAGTTGGCTTCTTTACCGAACACTGTGAGGCAACTGACTGACCTTGGTGTTGATGGCAAAAAGACACAATATCCGAACTATCACCAATTTCCTCACATTCCAAACAAGCAATTTGACGTTACTAATGCTAGAAGGGCACTGGATATTGCAACAAAGCTTTTAGAAAAAATAGAAGAATACATCTCTTGAAATATTTTGTAAGTGCTGTTTCATAGAGGCGGTCTTTAGTATCTTTCTAATATCTGTTTAGCACTGTTAACATGCATACTGAAAATTCTTAAATCTTTGTAATCATGTTTTGATAATTTTGAACCTGGTTATCCTTTCGCTTACTATTATATACAACATTTATATTATAACATACTGATCAATCTTATAGCAAACAGTAGAGCATGGCATTAGCAATGGCAAGGTCATGGGTTCAATGCAATGTAAGTCTTAAATGCAATGTAAGTTTCTTTGGATAAAATTGTCTGTAAAATGTGCATTAAAAATTACATTAGAATTAAAAATGCCAATGTCCACCATTTAAAAGCATGGGTTTTATTAAGAAATATTAACATAAGTCAAAAGCTGTTTCAACCAAATATTCACTAAATGACAAAACTGCAAAAATTTTACACTAGCAGTCACACACCATCCTGCAATACAGATGCTGTATGTGCTTTACAATCCTTGCAGCAAAACCACTTCTTGAGTCTATTGCAATATAAAATATTACATGAATAGTGTCTCATGTTGTTCCCATTACTGTTTGCAAAATTAAGCTTCGAGTTGAGCAGCATCTGGTTTCCTCCATGCCACTGCAAAACCATGCCAAAAGTATTTGTAGTTTTCTGGTGTCCCAGTAATAACTTATTACACAAATTCTGTACATAATTACATCAGGCATACTGCCTGTCCTTTACGTAATGAACACAATAAAAGAAAACAAGCATTGTTAAAAGTGGTCTTTACAGTGCTGGCCAATGCAGTGTACAGTGCGTCTGAAAATACAAGCAAACTTCACACTTTAACACAGTAATGAAAAGAAGAATAAAAGCCCTCACCTGCAGTGGTCATTTTTTTCCTGAAATAACGGTCCCATCTGTTTGGTAGGTTTTAATGAATTAATGGAAAAGGCTACTTTCTTTTCAATCAGTAATATGTAGGAGACTAAAAATGTCACTTCATACATTCATCTGCAGGAATATAAGATAATCTAGCCATGAACTGTGATGCCGCACTGAAAAAAATTGTTCTTGAAATGCTGTGAATAATGTAAATTTGAGCAGAAATATTTTTCAGTTTGGGACTTGGTTACCTGAATAAGACTCTTCATCTATTCACTGTTATTACCCTGATTCCTGTCCTGCACAGTCTAATAAATGAATGAAACAATTTAACAAAGAATTGGTGGGGGGGGGGGGTACAAATAACAAACAGTCCACAGGCATATGGAAAATCTTTAAGGCCTGTGTTGAAACACTAGCTGGGAATGCATAAGATTGTGAATTTATGGAGCAGCATGTCCACAGCACACCTTCTTGCAAACAAAGATTTAGATATCCATTTCTCCATCTTACATCCATCCTTATTGCCATTTGGTCTCCAGATAAAACATTTACCAAAGATTTGTGTGTTGATGTGAAAAGCACAAACCAAACAAAAACTGGTTTGTGCATTCTTACAGCTACAACACAGGCGATGGTAATGCATTGAAATGAAGTGCATTATACATTTTCACACGCCCTTGAAATTGCAGACATAGTCCTGCAATCTGGATCTTGTTTTGACATCAGGCACTCCTTTGCCCCTTTTGGGTCGGTCCTCCTCACACACAGAGAACATTCAGCACGCGTGTGTCATATGTGCAGGACAAGTGTGCTTGAATAAAAACTGAACTCATAATTGTGTCACACAAGAAAACAGGAGATGAAATCAAGTCATTTGCCCTGACCACTGAATCAGAGTTTTATTTGCAAGGCATTCTGTCAGTTTGATATAAAAAATAAACTGCATAGCTCCATCAAGGACTCTTCATGTTTGAGGCAAGCATGTCCGAACTTCCCCATAATGCTTCCTTTGTAAATTTGCATATGCAGATATTCCTGGCATCTGGTTTCTCCTCCATGTTACACATTCTCACATGTTGTAGGCCACATATATAGGGTCCAGCTGATCAGCGAGGAAGCCGTCTCGCAAGTGCATCCGTTGCTTCTCTCCTCTGGAGTTGATAGGAATGACTCCAGGATCCACCACCACAACGACCCCCACTATGAGATAGTGCTCTTCCAGAACCACGTTGGTCACCAGAGCAACAAGATCCAGGGCTTCCTGTTCTGACCCCTCAAGCTCCACGACCACCACCAAGAGATTCGTCCATGTGAACACAGCACTGAAGAGAGGGAGAGAATGTGTGAGGAGATGAAAGGTGCATTTAAGTGTGAAAAGCAGTATCAAAACCTGGCTAATTTTGAACAACTTTATATTTATAAAGCAAATACCTAATAAATGGTAATGTAATTAATTTCATACAGCAAGATATTAAAGGAGTCACATGATGTGATTTCAAATTTTCCTTTCTCTTTAGAGCATTATAAGCTGTTAGTGCATAGATAAAATCCCTAAAGTTGCCAAGATGAAAGTTTCAAAACCAAAGAGATATTCTTTATAAAAGTTATGACTTGTCCACGCCCCCTAAAATGGTTTGTTTAAACACGCTCCCACTCTTCTATATCACAGAGTTTTTTTTTTTTTAAACATCACCCAAATGTTTACGCAAAGAAAGAAGTGTAGTGTTGCTGCCTGTTGCTAGACACTCTGTGTGTCGTTGTGAAAGTGAAACTACTTTGTTCTTCCAAAAGAGGACACAACTAGGAATCAGGAAAGGAAAGGACATGACATGTGGCCAGGTATGGTTTCCCATACTTGGAATTTGTGCTCTGCATTTAACCCATCCAAGTGCACACACACAGCACTGAGAAGTGAACAAACACACACACACACACACACCCGGAGCAGTGAGCAGTCAGTCCTGCGGCGCCCAGGGAGCAGTTAGGGGAACGGTGCCTTGCTCAAGGGTCTCACCTCAATCGTGGTATTGAAGGTGGAGAGAGCAACCACCACCTACAATCCCTGCCGAACCTGGGACTCCAAACCGCGACCTTTGGGTTACAGCAGCGATTCTCAATCCCGGTCCTCACGCCCCACCGCTCTGCACATTTTGTATGTTTCTCTTGTCGCTTCAGACGTTTGTTCTATTCGAACATATGTGCCCTGTGAAGTGGACATCACCGGATATACCACCAAGATTCCAGTTTGAAGCGGACTTATACGTTTCATTTAAGTGCATTTAAGTGTGCGAGAGATGTAATTTAATTCGTATTCACTTATGTACAGCGCAAATCCATTATTGAATGTTCCGAAGTGAAGTGAACTGTAACGGATTTCCCCTGCTCAGGGAGTAGGGAGCAATGAACATTTTGCAGGGACCATGTCAATCGGAACACAGTTCATGCACGGACCTCACTTCTAATGAGCTGATTATCAGAATCAGGTGCATTAGCAAAGAGAGACATACAAAATATGCATCAGACCATCAGTGGTCAAGTTGTATTCACAACACTGTTCCAGAATAGCTCAACCCAAATATTAGAGTGTGTTGAGCACATTTACAGAGGACGGACTCCTAAAACCCGCAGAGCAGTCTATGCTGGCTGTGCACAGAGACTATAAAGTGGAGCAATTCTACCTCTGCAAGGACAGTCTGGCGCTTCTGACTCGCAACCTTTAACTAAGTTACGTTTTCTTATTAATAGAATCTGCTACTTACTATTTAAACATGTGTTTTGAGCAGTGAAGGGTAATGTTTGTGCTTGTTATTTGTCATTTCTGCAATCACAAATTCAGACACTGTGGTATGTTTGTGATGCGCGATGCAACTCAACACGTAAAAAAAAAAGACAGTACTAAGTCATGATTCAGTAATCAGTAATTACGTCTTCACTGGATGCAACAAATGCGTCGTTTGTTACAATCCTTAAACCGCATAAATACATTGCATTACACCAAATACACAAAGTAATGTTCTTATTTTAGCAACATCATATGACCTCTTTAATATGGAAAAAACTGCCTTCAGGAAGTCTTAAAGGAATGCTTCCAGTTATATGAAACTTTGTCAACAGCATTCATGCAGTCGATAATCTCAGAAATGTGTGACTTCTTCTGTTTTTCTTTATAATGTTAGCTGACTTCATGATAACGAGTAGGCATCACTTGATAAAGACATGCACTTAATTGTATTGAATGTGCACTTCTAGCGTTCTTCAAATCTTGAAAGATTATTTAAAAAAATACAGGCAGATAATATAATGTTAATGAAATAAGGTCACTTGAGTGTATTTAAAGAGAGCACACTGTTTCACGCTGAAGTACCCATTTAAAAAAATGTCAAATTAAATCTTTTACATTGATGTGTTGACTAACATGCTAAAGTGCATGCAAAGTACTTGAATGTAGTTTTAACACTAGTGTGTTATTCAGTAGTACAGTAAAGTTAATACATATTAAATATACTAAATTGAAACTTGACATTAAATGACATTAAAGTATATTTTAGTTTACCATAAATGTTTGTCAGTACATTCAGCAGTACACTTTAACCATATTCCAAAAGCAACAGAAATGATGATGATATTTTAAAAATAATTTACTCAAATGGACGAAAAAAGCAGACTGCATTTAATATAAATGTAAACTATAATCCATTTTTATTTAACTGTTATTAACAAGCAATTCAGTTTGCACAATTATAGGCTGCTCTATTGAAGTACTGTATGTTTAGGAATTGTATCAAAACTGTGTAGTTAAAAATATTAGATTTAACAATATAAGCAAATGTTAGATTATCAATGTCCATTAGTGTAAGTGTGACCTGCCAACAATAATTATATTGCAACTTAACAAAAATACCACAACTTGTGTTTCAGGAAATAAGTTAATCGACAGCAAGCCACAGATTGTATCTTGTATTCAACTCCTTTAACTTCTTCTTGTTTTAAACTTCTTTTAAACGTGTAGTTCACCCAAAAATGAACATTTTGTTGAAAAAAGTTTGTAACCAGGCAAGTCAATGGTGACCCAAAACAGCCTGGTTACAAACTTTCAAAATATCTTTCTTTGTGTTCGACAGAACAAAGAAATTCATACAGATTTGGAACTAGAGGGTGAGTAAATGATGACAGAATTTTAATTTTTGGAAGAACTACCCCTTTAATACCTTTAAAGGTATTAAGTAAAAAAATTAACAGTGTTTAAACATTTTAAAAGATAATTATTAAGAATAGTAATTTTAAGCTGTTGTCATTGATGCACCGAACAATGAAAATGATCAAACATTCAGAACAGTAAAATGGAGATGCTATATTAGAGTGGAGTAAAGATATAAGTAAAAAGTTTATCCATTAAAATCTACTCCTGTGAGATATAAGGAAGGAATTTAGAAAATATTGCTCACCACTCTGCAATGCTCTTGTGTGACCTTATGACAGATGTTTCAATGTCAATGGGATGGTAGCGCATTCCCCGCAGCTCCAGAGTCTCATCTAGAGAACCAACCACGTACAAGGCATCATGCCGCTCTGGAATAATGTGGAAAAATATAATTTATTGTACACACAAGTGAATTTTCCTATTATCATGTCTCATATGAGTACATGCCCGAAAATGATGTAAAAACACTACAACTAAATACTAAATTAATTTATAAGCTTGTCAGGGTGTGTGTTAAAAGATTTTAATGAACAATTTTGATTCAAAAAGTCACCTCAAATATCTTGAAATGGAACACTAGTGTGTGTGTGTGTGTTTCATCTCATGCGTATAGTACCTCCACTGGCATCTGTAAGCTCTGTGCGCCGCAGGAAGCCGAGATATCCAGTGCGAGCCCAAACCGTCTGCGTGTCACCGAAGCTCAGTCTGGTGTTGAAGTGGTCAGCATGCAACGCCTCTTCACCATAAACCGTATAGTATCCTGTGGCATTATGGGGGCTGCTCACCCAGATCTGTTATTAAATACAGTTCCATCAGCTCACTACACATGATATAATATTACAGACTCTGCAGGTAACACTACTTATTTTGGAGCTCAGATGTGATTCTCTGTGGTTAATAACACTCGCTTTCATATTTCACACTCACTTCTCCCAGATGAGAATCTCCTAAAGGTCCTTTGGTCTCTGTGTTGGCAATTATAACCTTTACCCCAGGCAGAATCTGTGTGTTGAGAAATATAATAAATATCAAATAAATTATTTATTAAGTATAAGTATAGTTAAGTTTTTTATGTTTTTAAAAAGGGTCTCTTATGCTCACAAAGGCTACATTTATTTGATCAAAATGACAGTAAAACTGTAACATTGTGAAATATTATTTCCTGTTTTGTTTTAATATGTGTTTTAATTTTTAATTTTAATTAAATTTTCAGCATCATTACTCCAGTCTTCTGTGTTACATGATCCTTCAAAAATCATTGTAGTATGCTGATTTGCTGCTCAAAAAACTTAACTATCATCATAGTTTTCTGCATAATATTTTTTAAACAGTGACACTACCATTCAAGATAAAAAAAAAAAAAACTTTTATTTAGAAAGAATGTATTAAACTGATCAAAACTGACAACAAAGATATTTATAATCAACTTTAAAGAAATGCTGTTCCTTTGAAATTTCTATTCATAAAATAATAAAAAAGTTAATGTAGCAGGAAAACTTTTTAACCCTGGATTACGTTTTTTAACAATTGAGCACCAATAATAATAATATATAACAAATTACCATATTAGAATGATTTCTAAAAGATCATGTTACACTAAAAATGACTGGCTAGAGTTACAGCTGCTAAAAATTCAGCTTTCACTTACAATTATTTAAATTGCAATTATATTTTATAATATCAGTAATATATGTAAACTGCATGCTGCATCAAATAAACACATCTTTGGTAAGAATGAGAGACTTCTTTCAACTACACTACTTTTACACTGTAGTGTATTTATTTATAATTTCTTAAAATATCTCACCTTCCCAGATTCCATCAGTGGCAGACTGTGCGGCGATCCTCTCTCAACTAATCGGACCCTGAATGATTTAAATTAGAAGAAGAAAAAACAGATCATATATAACTGAACTTTTCTAATTAAAAGAATAAAATGCATTACATATTAGTTGATAAACAACAGAATATGAATTGACACTGGTATATAAGCTCCAGGAAAATCATAAATGTTTGTTATAGCACCTGTCATGCCGCAGAGCCCTCATGTCTAGATACACTGTGGTGGGATCCGGCCCAGCGGTGCCCTAGAAACAAAGAACAGCTGATCACTGGAGGTCTGTGGTATATCTGCCACCACAGATTCTGTGTTCATTCTGCTGATCCACCTTTAGGCACTAACACATGTACGGTTTCACTATGTACCAGTGGTGATATTATATGTGATGACACATAGGACCTTCTCTGAAGGAATATAAAAGTGAACATAGATTCTTAAAGGCAAAGTGTGTAATTTGTTTTGCTATAATTCTCTTAATAGGCAGAGACAACTATAAGCTAAGTAATAAGATAAGTAATGTTCAACTACTAGCTCAGTGGTGCTATCAAGGCAGATATTTTGTTCTTTCTTCAGACACAGAAACATTGTCTCAAACAGTTCTGTGAGTTTTGTGAAACAAATGACAGATTGTAAACAGCAAATGCGTTTCCAGCACTATTTAGAAACGACATGCTTTACATTCACAGATGGAAGTAAAAGAGAATTTGTAAGAAATTTCCTTTAAAGGGATAGTTCACCCCAAAAGGGGGGGGAGTTGGACTTGTAACCCAAAAGGTTGCGGGTTCGAGTCGCAGGTCTGGCAGGGATTGTGGGTGGGGTGAGTTAATAACCAGTGCTCTTGAACAAGGCACTGTTCCTCCAACTGCTCCCTGGGCGCTGCAGCATTGGCTGCCCACTGCTCTGTGTGTGTGCGCGCACTTGGATGGGTTAAATGCAAAGCACAAATTCCTAGTATGGGAAGCAATACCTGCCCACATGTCATGTCCTTTTCTTTTTTCCTTTTCCTTTTCCAAAATGAAAATTCTGTCACAGCCAGATGTCTTTTTTTTTTAAGGTTGGTAAACCGTTTTGGTTTTTGGTTCCCATTGACCTCCACTGTATTAACGAAACATAATGAAAGTCAATGGGATCCAAAACTGTTTGTTTACCAAATTCACCAAACAGAGGTGAATCTGGCTGAGACAGAAATTTTCATTTTGGGATGAACTATCAATTTAATCAGTCACTGTAAAACTTAGTTCTTGTAAAACATCTTACTCTTGTTGTGTCTAACTGTAGAGGATTATCGGATGGAATGAGGCATTACAACGTTACGTTACAATTACCCGCTCATGAATGAATCCCCTGAACTGCAAACACAACTTGTATATGAGCGAGTCTACTCTATATGCACAACTACAAGCATTGCTTGGGCACAGCCTAGAGTAGATATATGACAAGTGCAGGGCCAAACACAAAAGCTGTGAAGAGCAGAGCAGGCATATGAATACATTCAGTCAAAGTAAATGAAAAACAAGCATATAGTCATCAAAGTCACATTTCATAAATAGAAGCTAGCCATTTTGTGGACAACCCCATTGGTAGATTATGTTGCTTGTTCTAAGCAAAAAGTCACTTAATTCTGACTTGTTTTTTCTGAAAACAAGACAATAATTTTTACTTGTCTAGAAAATCCTTCCTGATTTAAGACTTTTTAGATATTTTGGCTGGAAAAAAGAAAAAAAAATCTAGGCTAGAAAAGCGTTTTTGCAGTGTATATGGATCATCACATTTCATCTTATTAAATAATATATGGTACTGTATGTAACAGTGCTGGCACACATAATACAATGTAATAAAAAGTAGTAGAATACTTAGAAGCAAAGCATTCTTTATATCATGCACATGAGCATTTCACACACACAAACAGAGGCATATGACAAGCAGAGCCTTTACAAGCGTCCTGGAAGCCCCCTGCTAGCAACCCTGTGGTCCCCATCTGGGTCACAGTACCTGCTCAGCCAACTTGCCCAGCCTGTTGGGCTGACGAGAGGGCAGGGAGCAGCAGACAAACACAGGCGTACATTTAATACACAAACAGGTACATATACATACAGTTACAGACAGGCATCCAGGCAAGAGAACAAAACATAAGGGTACGGAAAATGATTTTTAAACAATTACAAAAGATAATGGCCCATTCACACAAAGAGCGATGACAACATTTTTCACGCCAAGTGTGATATAACATTTTCTGATAACCTTAAGAGAAAATAATGCACTATATTATACCTATTGCTAAAACATAATGATATATTTAGCTTTTGGTGTGAAAAGATTTATAGTGTAAGATACTTGATAAAAAATGTGGAAATTTCACACTTAATGTGAGCAGGTCTTTTAAAAGCACACATTTGAGTTTCTACCTAACACAAATAAAAAACAGTTGAATTTATCACTCACCTGAAGACAAATGGCCACATTGACCCTGCAGCCGAAGGTGGTGCTGACGGCCCGCGAGGAGAGCCCCAGGTCTTTGAAGATCTTCGAGAAGGACTGTGTAAGTGTGATGCGAGGACGTTCTTCAGCCACCACCATACACGTCCGGACACACGACAGATTCACATTCCGCAACTACAGGTGTACAGAAGGGGTTAAACTCAGAGGAACAAATCAAATACAACTTATACACTTAATGAATTTAACTAGAACTACTGCAAGCAAAATGGGATACTGGAATATGCTAATACACAGAGACAGAACATACAACTTAGTCCAAAGTAATACAAAAAGTCAAGTAAACTGTTTGGTCTTGGTAGGATTTTTGTAAAAATGCTCACCAATGCTGCATTTATTTGATCAAAAATATGGTAAAAAATGCAAGATTGTGAAATATTTTTGCAATTATGGGTTATGAAAAGGTTGACATGCATGCAAGATCAAATTTGTTCAATGACTCCCAAACGATTCATTCAATGATTCATTTTTCCAACCCCCTCCAGTGATTGGTCGATTTCATTTAAAGGAGTGATTGTGAGCTTTTAACGATCTAAAAGTGGTACCATTTAATCAAAGCTAAAAGACCAAGTGTTCATGTTAATATGTTAATGTTACAACATAAAACAGGATTCATTTTAAAAATGACTCAATGATTCAGAGTTCAGACTCTTTCTTTTGAGACACAATAACTTCATATACAGTGCGCTGTCAGATTTTATTCACTTTTCATTCACTTAGAGCTGTGTTACACACTGCATGAAAGATTATTTTCAAAAATCCATAACAGGAGCACTTTAAAATAACTGGATTCAGTTTTCATATATTTTAAAATGAAATTCAATCCTGTGATGTAAAGCTGAATTTTCAGCATCATTACTGCAGTGTCACATGATCTTTTAGAAATCATTCTAATCTGTTGATTTGCTGCTCAAGAAGCATTTCTTACAATAATATCATATATGTTGAACTGCTTTATGTTTTTGTGGAAACAGTGTTACTTTTTTTAAAAATTCTTTTATTAATAGAAATGTCAACAGAATAGCACTTGTTTAAATAATGCATTACTTTTATAATGCATTATACTGTGTATATATTTGAAATATGATAATTTGCTACATTATGTTTACTAAGGGTGTGTGATTAATGTATATTACTGACCCGCAGAGCTTCAGTCTGGGAGCCCAGGCCTTTGGTACACATCTCCATCACTGAATACGAACAGAACGTCACTCGTACTTTATACTGACTGACAGCAGAAAGCCACAGAGACGGATTGGTCTCCAGCTCCAGAGGAGGAACCAAAATAGACTGATGGCCTGAGTACACACTGCAAACACAAACATCAATTACGTTACTGTGCTTTGCATAAATAATACAATATCACAGTATCTAAAGTGTGGACTCTCTCTCACCTGCAGAGACACCAGAGGGCAAAGCCCAGGCCACAGTAAGGGTCCAGACAGATGGCGATCTGTCGAGAGGGGTACAGTTCACACTGCAGCTTAATAGAGCGACACAAGGCACTGGTGGCAGCATGGGACATCTGTGAGAAACATACAGCGTTAGAAATGTCAATCTCACATAAAATGAATGTGTTATTAGCACATGAATAGCAGGTTAGACCGCACCTTGACTCCAGCAAGAATTCCTGTGGTAGAAACACTGAAGTCCAGGTAGGCGAGCATCTCTGGGGTGGGGGGTTTGTAGATCTGAGGAATTCTCTTTCTTGGGAGATCATCTGAAAGGAATGAATAAACACAATTTATTGTTTCTTTTAACAAGGGATTGCTATGATACAACAGTAAAACAAAGTGTAAATGATTTCTTTACCTGTGTCCAGTATCAATGGCCACGTTTTAATATCTACAGCAGCCGCTGCCTCTTTGGATTTCAGTAGTTTCATTATTGCTTGAGTTGTCAGAATACATACAGACTTACTGACCTGTCAAAAACATATGCAACAAAAAGTTACAGCGGGGAATACAAGATAGGGTTTAATCAATCAATCAGATACTGGCTTAAGGCTAAAATAACACTTGTTAATATATATTAATTCTTGACAAACACACACACACACACACACATATACATATAGAATATAAATTACGTATATAATCTAATATAATTAATCTACAGTGGTCCCAAAACATATATGGACATTATTGTCACCATTCATTAAAATAATGGTATTTTGATAGAAAAAGCTTGACCACTTGATTAAATAAATTGCAAACATTAGCTTACCAATGAGAAAAGCTTTAGAAATATTTGTTTGCAAGCAACAATTTTTTTACAGCATTTATTAATCTATGTTAGTGTAAATTTATAAACACACAGCAAAAAAATAAATAAATAAATAAAAATAAATAAACTTATTGATCATGATTCCTAATGAATATTAGCAAAATTAACATTATTATATTATTATTATAACATTATTAACATTACCCATAAAATGATATAAAATACAATAATAAAGACTGGTCACAAGGGGGCGGTAGTGTTTGTGATTATTGGCTATGGTAACTGCATGTGCTGCCCTCAGAGACTGAAGTTACCTCAACAATCATTTTAACGGTTGGCAGGGTTGTGGTTAGGTTCTGTGGGTGTGGAGGCCTGACGGTGACTGGAACACAGCCGGCGTACAGACAGCCATAGAAAGTGGCAATCAGATCAATCCCTGCAAAGCAGGAAGACAGAGAAGTATTGAGCCCCACAGAACCTGAGATCTGAACACCCTTTATTAGACCACAGTAATATAAGCCTCTTTCTCTCTTACCAGGAGGATAAACAAGTGCTACATGATCTCCAGTGTTAAGTCGACCTCTTTCCATCAGCGCTACGGCCACACGCTCTGCCCGCTTGTGCAGCTGAACACAGGAGGCTGTGTTGGCCACAGTGCCCTGAAAAAATAAAGCAAGTAAGATGATAGTGAATACACAATCTGACTCTGAATACTTTTCTGGGCTGAGAGATAATGAGTTTGTACCTTGGCGTTGAGCAGCAGAAACAGAGGGTGATCTGGTGTGGCCTGAGCTCTCCACTGAAGAACATCCTGCATGTACAGGAACTACAAGAGGAGAGAGGATACATTCAGACAACAGTATACCTCAGGACCTGCCTCTTTGATAAAGTGCACTTAATTGTATTAAAATGTGCACCTGCAGTGTTCTTCAGATTTTAGATTTGAACTTGTATTTGCAGACTACAAAAAAGCTTTTCAAGTCAAAATGTTTGTCATTTCCAGCCAAAATATCTAAAAATTCTTAAATCAGAAAGCTATAAATAAGAAAAAGTTAGTGTGTTGTTTTCAGAAAAACAAGTTAAAATTAAGTGAGTTTTAATTGAAACAAGCAAAACTAATCTGCCAATAGGGTAAGCAAGATAATCTTGTTTTCTGTTTGAAATAAGAGTATTTATCTTATCCCATTTGCAGATTACTTAATTTTGAAATTGTTTTTTCTGAAAATAAGACAATAATTGTTACTTGTCTGGAAAATCCGTTTTTATTTAAGAATTTTCAGATATTTTGGCTGGAAACAAGACAAAAAAATCTAGGCTTGAAAAGCATTTTTTTGCAGTGCTGATAATATAATATTAATTAAACAAAAATCCTCTTATACTAATACTATAGCAATTTAAAGTAAATACTATAGACTCTTTTTCTGTTAGTAAATGTTGATGTTTTTCTGTGGGCAGAGCTTATATGGAGGCAGACCACTTTACTAATGCTAGCTATTAAGGTTGTTAGCTTGTTTTGTTTTTTTAAGAATAACTTAAGAAAATCCAAATTTACCTCCAAATGTTAGTCACACACCGTGACAAATTGACAAGATTAATTCTGGTTGTTTGACTCACATCTATAAAGCAACTTAAGAAACTCAGTTTTCTTACAGTTTTGGAGTTATTTATGACAGAATTTTCATTTTTGGGTGAACTAACCCTTTAAGTCTTACTTAAGTAGGTCAAAAATCCAATTGAAAAGCAGTTAAGTGTCTGAAAACATTACATTCAGTTTGTATTTAAGTACATTCTTTAAAATAAATTATTTCCATAATAAGTGCTCTGTTTTTTAGAAGTATCTCTTTTTCACCACTGACCTCTGTGGTTTGGAAGAGTGAAATGGGGTTGATCTTTACCTGATCATTGTCCTCCAGCTGTGAAACATCTCTCCCACAGGCCTGTGCAATCCTCTTTCCAGCCACTAGGTTTCCGACTATCATAGAAGCAGGACCCACCTCTGGAACAACAGAGACAGCAGGTCATATGATGTGCAAAATATGGATAAAATGAAAAACAACCACCCAACACTCACACAGGACTCACCTGTACCCGGCTGCTTCTGTCTAGGTTTGGGCAGGTTGGTGACGCAGGTATGAGGGCACATTAGGACGTTGCAGGGGTGCAGGGCTCCCTCCAGGAAGCGCTGTTTGGTCTCTGAGATGTGGATGCCGCCCAGAGGAGCTTTGGGTAGTGTGTTAGCAGGCACCAGAGCCAGACAGTACACTCCCACCTGATGGATGCTGTCGATAGCCTGAGAGTGAGACAGAAAGTGGTTTAAAAAAATGTGTGTGTGTGTGTGTGTGAGTGGTGTTTTAGTGCACATTACAAGTAAACACTTCAGACACACCCACTTGTTTTTTAATTGTAAAAATGCATATAGTTTTCTGTTAGGGTTAGGCTTAAAGCTGCAGTCTGTAACTTTTTTTATTTAAAAATTATCTAAAATTAATATTCGAGAAAGTACATAACCAGCCAGTGTTCAAAACTATCACCTTATAATAATGTTTTATAATTAGGTTTTTGCGGATGATCCTGCAGGTGGAGGATTGTTTAATTATAGCCTATTCTCAAAGCAGCTGGAATAATTAAATGTCAATAAATCATTTTGATGGTGGATTGTAATCCGGAAAGGATTATATGAAACACATGTGAATTAAATTAAATTATTAATTTAATTATATTCCAATGTGCTTCTGATTACAGACAGCCTGGGATTACACAAGATTTGTATTTTAAAGACAACCAGTTCGAAGGAAGCATAGTTGGTTTTTGTGGGTTAAAAAATTGTCTTAATATGAAATTTGAATAATGTGACAATTAGATATTAGACTGTACATAAATTGAAATCTGCATGCCAATACACACTATACTCATAGTCACGCAATGCCGATGTTGTTAACTTTAATAATTTGAGAATAAAGTATAACAAACAATTAAAATGCAGGGTTTGATGTGAGCTAGTCGAACATTAGGTTTAATCACCATTGCTAAATGCTTTTTTCCTCAGACAAGCACACTTGTTGCTTACTTGTTCAGATAGCAATATATGGTGAAAATTCTTATTTGGGTCAAAAGATTTCGGCGAGAATCTGTACAGGATTCACACCGGTGCTGTGACTGACAGCTACACATTCACCTCAAAACATTAGGTTCATCCACGCTGGAGCTGTGCCCCACAACCCCACACATTGAAGATAATTACGTAAGTAACTGCAGTTCCAGGTTTTCAAACATAGATGGTGACAAAGAGGCAAAATTTACAGACTGTAGCTTTAAAATATTATTTTAACTAGCTGTATCAAATACCAACAGAATTCTAGGCAGTGTCCTCATTTAGATAGCTAAGTAAATGTGAGTGTGTGTGTGTGTGTGTGTGTGTTCACCTGCAGTACACGACTCATCCACTGGAAGCTGTCCTCCTCCGAGGCGTCTGGTCTCTGTTCTGCCACCACAACAATGCGTTCATCATGCAGCACCGATACAGAGAAAACCGCAATCCTGACAGAGAGCAGAGATGAAGCCATCAGTCTGAGCAGAGATTCATACTCATCTCAAGTCAAGAGTAAATGATATTTGAGTTACCTTCCTCTGTACACAAACTTCATGGGCTCCACGGCCAGTGCTGTGGCCACCACATCATCTGCGTTATGTCTCCGTCCACTCACCACCATCAGTCCATCCATCTTTCCCACCACAAACACCAGATTATCCTGTAATACAAGAAACAACCTCAATCCAAAAAAGACAAACTCCATGTGTTGATTTAATTGACACTTAAAAGTGTTCCTGCTCCAAAAGGTATGGTTAAAGACATGTGAACCCACCGGCCCGATGAAGCCCAGGAGAGATGTGCGTGTGAAGGGTCTGTCACTGATGGGAGCTCCTGATGACGTGACTGGGATGGTCTGAAAGCAAAACAACAAAAACATTTTAGTCAAGTTTACAAAGCTGTCAAGTCTTTATTTTACTTATATTTTTTAGGTAAGCGACTCAAACTTTTGAACAGGATGATAACACATCACTCAAAACTCTTTGCAATGATGACTAGTAGTTTTATTTGTGAACTTTTAACAATTGCTTGAACAAATCATTCTCATTGGCTATTCTGTTACTTTTTTCTATATCTAATATAAAGTTATGCCTTGGTCACACAAAATAACTGATCTATATTGTTGTAGGGAGTCACTTAGTTGAATCATAGGCTCAGAGAATTCAGTAAAGTTTACTAACAAGAATTGCAGTTAATGTTTTTTAATGAGTGACTGTGTATGTCATCTGCCGAATGGCCAAGTGAATCTTTGACAGAAATATTTCATTTTCTAAATTGCTATCACTATGGATGCACATTTAAATACAATAAAACTAAAATTAAATATTAACTGAACATTTTAAGGCCAACAGTAAATCTTTGAACCTTTCGTTTACCTCAAAGACATTCTTGGTCATGCCTGGCAGACCATAGTAGGAGATTCCTGTACTGCTGGAGCTCACACAGATTTCTCCAACCTCATCCATTCGACACAGGTATGGCGTGCCCTCCACCCGAATCACACACACCAGTGCTGCACAGACAGTATATTAGTGCCCAAGAAAAATTAAAAAATCTGAATAATAGAATGTTAAACATAAAGTGCCAAAAAGTAAATAATTTCTTTATCACGCTATTCATCTAATCAAAACTGTTTTTCAGTCTATAGATCAATCAGTGAGAGTAAATCAGGTCTCACCTCCAGGCATGACCTGTCCTACATCCTGGACAGTGAGCACAGAGAGCTTCTCCTCTGTGTCTACTCGAATCACCCCATAACTCAGACCGCTCATGGACAGCACTGCCTTACCCGGAGGAGGAACACCCATTTCTGGAGGCCTGAACACACACAAAAAATGTCAGTCAACATGGATTTGGGCTTTGGAAAATGATGCTGCCATATGCAAAGTGAAATGCAAAATGCTATTGTACTTTCTAAGATACTAACTGAAATGCATTAGATAATAAGGTGAAATAAAATAGTAAGCAGTGTACTGCATGTACAAGTACAGAAGTGGTTATACAGTAGTAGGTTGCTGTAATGTCATCGGTGTACCTGCGCATGGCGACAGTCATGGCCTCAGAGGAACTTGCACATGGGCAGATCACCTCTGGCCGAAGCCCACGGGCCTGAAAGACGTTGAGGAAGGCATCGCAGGACGAAATAGACCCTGCATTTCAATATACACAACATGTTCCAGTGACAGTTCAGGATGAGTTCCATTCGATTCGGAATTATGCTTGTTCTCACGTAGTTCTGATTAAATGTTTACTCACATGGGTTTGCTCCATCGGCAACGATGAGCATGCGGAGAGAGCTGAGACTGATGTCTCTCTGATCCCGCTGGGCTAAAAGTGACCAGTGCATGTCCCTGGATTTCACCACTGCTACACGCGCTGTTTGAAAAACACAAAATACTCTGTAGGTGTATTCAGTGTGGTAACAGCCATGATGTGAAATGTGTTTACTGTCTTGTTATTATTTTACTCCTTTGAAAGTTTTCTCTTAAAATTAACATTTGTTCACAATGCTCTGTTTGCAGAATATATACAATTTTTCAATTTTTTCAATTTTAATCCAGTAGAAAGTGTTTTGACTCACAAACTCCTCTTTCTGTAGTTACTTCATTACACCTATAGGTGGCAAAAGTGTGTCTTTTTAAAATATTATGAATGAATCTTCATAATACATATAATATGAATAAATATGAAGGAGTATTATGAAATATGAAGGAATTTTTAAGTCTCTTACACTTAGCAAGACATTAAAATACAGTAAAAACTGTAATATTGTCAATTATTATTACAATTTTTAAAAAGTAATTTTTAAAAACTAATTGATGGTAAAAACACATTTATAGCATCATTACTCCAGTGTCACAAGATTCTTCAGAAATCATTCTAATATTCTGATTTGCTGCTAAAGAAAAAATTTCTTATTAATATCAATGCTAAAAACAGATATGCTTCTCAATAATTTTGTGGAAACTGGTGCATTTTTTCATGATTCTACAGCATTTATTTAAAATACTAATTGTGGTAAAAAATATATAAATATTCATTTCATTTGAGCTGCATTAATTTAACATGTTTTTAACCTCTGCTTTTTTATGAATTAAAAAAAAAAGTTTGGAATAAACTCTTGGAATTGAGTCCATAAAAAGCCTCTAATGCGAAGAAGAATACAGTTAACTGCAATGCAAAATAGCAATTTTAAATAAACAGCAACTACATCCTATCTACATATAAGTTCATTTGGTTTATCCACATTTACTGTAAGTGGCCATAGTTTTGTGGTAAAAGATCATGACACACAGGCGGTCTGGCTTTACAGTACACTCACCTTTATAGGTGTGGACTTTCTGGATCCAGGAGAGAGGGTTGACCTTCATCAGCGAGTATGGGATGCTGATCACGTGCATTCGGTTCATCACACTCTGAACATCACCATGACAGCAGTGGCCAAGGACACAGGTTAAGAAAGCAAAAGACAGCTGGATGAGTGCGAAGGGATCTAACTCCTTATTCATGTGTGAATGTATGTGAACATATCAAACCAGATGTCAATCACACATGTCTGACTTACCGTGAGGACCCCGTGCCACAGACCAGCATCTCGTTTGAAGTCCAAAACATTTGTTATAATTTCACCTACAAAAGTAAGTAAAATCACAGTAAATCTTTTGTGGTTTATAATGCAAAAGCATTAATAAAGGGTGTGATGTATGTGAAAGCAGCAAGTTAAATAATATTATTCATGAATAATAAAAAAATTCTACATTTGTTGTTGTTTTTTTAGATCTTAGATACCCTGAATAACAATTACATTTGCAATCAAATCCAGTTTTTAAGGTGTATACAGAGGTGGAAGAAGAGGGTAAGAGAGTCTTTACTGCAGGAGCTGCTGTGTGTGGAGAGGTAAGAGTTTGTGAGCAGTTATTTAGAGAGTGGAAGTAGGACACTCTAGACCTGCAGTGGCCGGTCTCAGAAGAGCCTGTGTGTTTGCGTGTAAGTCACACACACACACACTCACCCTCTGTGTATCCGCAGGCCTGTGTGAGAGCATGACAGTGAGCCAGCATAGCAGAGTGAGACACCGTGATGCCCATAGTGCTGCCCTCCTTACTGGTCTTATACTGCGTACAGAAAGACAGACTTACAGTTAGAGAGATGGACAGATATAGTAGATGAAGGAAAGGGCAGACAGGTGGATGGAAGACAGACAGACAGACAGACAGACAGACAGATAGATAGATAGATAGATAGATAGATAGATAGCTTCTGACCTCTATGTATGCAATCTCGTTGCTAGCGTCTCTTAATGGAGGATGCCAGTCTTTAGGAGGCTTTACAACATGCTTTCCATCAGTGACGAACCACAGCAGTCGTGGCCAGCCTGTAAAAACATACACATGCATTATATCCGAGGCCAAGAAACTGCACCATTAAACAAAGATGAAATAACTGGTTTGTACAGATCACCTACCCTTAAAAGTCACAACTTCTCCAGTCTGTGCTTTGGGCAGACCCTTCTGACAGGCATCAGTGGTCAGGGCCAGAGTGACCCCACAGCTGCCCAACAGAAACCCCACCTGCTGACTGCCTGCATCCTGATGAGAGGAGACACAGACGGTCATCAATACAACACCCATCTGCAGTCCACTCACTCCCTCTCTGCCTTTCATCACTAACACAGCAGTAAGGCATCGTGTGTGTTATTGTGTCCTTCTTTTTAAAGGATTAGCCGTCTCCATCAGGAACATCAGCTCTATTAATCAAACCGAATGCACTTCAAAGCACCACAGAGACAGCTCATGATACCTTCAGATAGAAGAAATTCAGGTCATTTACAGAGTGACTGGTTATTCATACATCCTCACATACTCACAATACCAATGCATACTGATATATTCAGACTTCCAGTATACTATTTATGCTCATACCATACAGTAGTTTGAGTTTTGGAAATTTTTTCAAGGATAATGCTGTGATGTGAGACATCCCAGGGTGTCATACTGTGTCTTTTCCTGTAGGGGGCTATATTGTGATTGAAATCTACTGTATGATAGTGTTCTCTGTGTGCTGGTGTAATGCTGATTAATTACCTTTCGAGTGAGTGGCACCTCTATGGGCACAGGCACCAGCTCCGCCAGGAGGCATCCATAAAATGCCACCATAAACATCACAGGATCATTGTTGGGAAACACAAGTGCAACCTGTGGAGATACACAAAAGATTTATGTAAACCTCTTGAATTGTTGTTTACTGCTACTGTTTTTGTATTACTTGTACTCTGGGCCTGTTACACTTGGTAATAACCTCCATCACTGGTACTTTTTCAGTATACAGTATTAGTGTGTGTATGTGTGTGTGCAAACGTAAATGTAATGTTTAATCTTAACTAAAAATGGTAAAACTAAAGCTGTGTCTTAAATGGTTTTGGTTAATTCAGTGGATCATTCAGTAATTTAAAGTGCACAGTGTCTTATTGGAATTTTCTTTCTCTTTGATACTACAAATAAAAAAGCTTAGAATAGAGCATGAGAATAGAAACTGGGACACACTAACATTTAGTATTTTAGCCTACTAGTTTGTTTAGTTAGCTAGAACATAATATTATTATGGTAACATGCTATGTCTTTGATGAGTCATTGAGAAAGAAGATAGGATCCTGCAGGGGAATGGGCTCTTTCTTGACAGAATGGACAGTAAATGCAAGGTGTAATGGATATGAAAGGGCATGATAAGGACACTCACTCTGTCTCCAGGGCGCAGTAGTGGTTCATTCCTGGTGCTCAGTTTGTTCAGCAGTGTATAGGCAAGTTTCTGACTCCGCGTCCACAACTTCCCTAAGGAAACATATTTACAAAAGCACACATTCAAACCTGCACTGTCTGTTCACTTATGAGAGTTAATTCGAGTTAATATACTACTAATATACACAAATAAAACAAGCAAAATATATAAGATTGCTCCTATGATATAAATGAGTATGTCATTTTGAACGTGACCTGATCAACAATTACAAATGCATTACAAAGTAGTGTAGTTCTAGAAACAGGAGCAGAAAAGCGCTCTTATGTAAATTGTTGCATTTAATTCAATGGGCGGTTCTACTGTACCATATGTTAGTGTATAGACGGGTTTTCCGGCGTTGTCCAGTGCGGTGAGGCAGGGGCTCTTGGGTTGTGTGGTGCCCCAGCGCTGTAAAGAGGCCAGTAATGACGGAGGCCAGTTAGTGACCACCCCCAAAGGCTCCCCATTCAGGGGTCTCATCTCACCTCCCTCGGGCTTCGGCTGGTTCGGATCTGGATGCTGGACTGTAGATGACAGGAAATCATGTCAGAGACATGTTTTAATAAACTATCAAAATATTGTTACAACAAAGCTTATATTCAACAACACAGCTCTAATACCTTACCCTATGTGGTTTGCTTTAAGCAAATAAATATTATGCAGATTGTTATACAGATAATATATAAACACATACTTAGAGATACTAATGCATTTAGTCAGTGTAATTAAAAATCAATTATTTTCCACCTATGAAATGTATTATTGTATTGTGTCCACATTTGCTTATAACAATCAATACCAAGTTGAGTGTCCTGCCTTTATATAGTGTTTAAAATCATTTTGATGATAAATGCCGCCTTACACTGTAAGCAGCTCACTGTGTTTTGGAGCAGAGTTTATGTGAGAGTTATTTTAAATGTCACTAAGCATCTCAGGGTGACTTATGCATCCCGAGGATGAGATGTGACACGGCTTTAAATAGATTTGATTGATTTTGTGTGTTTGGAACAGAAAGAGAAAGAAAAGCAGAGACAGAGAGAGAGAGAATATAAAGTGAAGTTGCTGCTGCTAAGAGAATATGAAAGAATATTTCTCAGCATATTTTTAAAGGACGCAATGAATGACTCACTGAACAAAGAGAGAAAAAGGAAAGAAGAGATAGATTCACAGGGTTTGTCAAACATTCTAATAACCTGCAAATTTGTGGATCACTGTACTGTCACTGGACAGAGTATATAACAACAAAATTAAAATAACAGTTTATCTCCATAATACAGAAACACAGAGAATTTAAAAATGCTAATAATTATATGCATAGATAATCAAATGATATATATATATATATATGTGTGTGTGTGTGTTTGCGTGTGTGTATTTATACTATAAATAAAGGTATACACTAAAACATGCCAATTTAAAATGAATATATTTAATATATTTTTATTTATTTCTATGATGCACAGCCATTCCTCCAGTCTTCACTGTCACATGATCCTTGAGAAATCATTCTCATATGCTGATTTATATACATCAGTAAGTAGGAGAATCAAGGAAGTGTGACTTAACCTGTCTTTGTTAAAGAAGAAACCATAAAGCGTTTCAAGATGCATTCAACCCTTTACAGTGATATGCCACACATCAGGTAGAAATAATTCATATTCTTTGCATGGGTGCCTCATTCAAATATGTTGTAATGTGTTATTGTCCTGTCTCCTGGATCAGTAGCTTCTTCTCAAGGTTACAAATAATATTCAGTCTAATGGTAAATACCAGGGGCCCGTTTCAGAAAGGAGGTTAAGTGAAAACTCTGAGTTTTTAATCTGTGGGTCAATCAACTCAGAGTTCAAGTTTAAACTCCAAGTTGTTTGAACCTCCTTTCTGAAACAGGCCCCAGTTCACATTTTTGTTTTCATAGAACCCTTCAAGTTTTTGTAGAACCCTTTTGTGAGATTAAAGTAAATATAAATATATTTATATACAGTGGGTACGGGAAGTATTCAGACCCCCTTAAATTTTTCACTCTTTGTTATATTGCAGGCATTTGCTAAAATCATTTAAATTATTTTTTTTCCTCATTAATGTACACACAGCATATTGACAGAAAACACAGAATTGTAGACATTTTTTAGATCATCCTTGAGATGGTTCTACATCTTCATTTGAGTCCAGCTGTGTTTGATTATACTGATTGGACTAGATTAGGAAAGCCACACACCTGTCTATATAAGACCTTACAGCTCACAATGCATGTCAGAGCAA
>JAUMHE010000330.1:473150-485070 GCA_032359235.1 Enteromius mattozi | reverse complement strand
TTTACTTTACTTTGTGTATTTAGTGTAATGCAATGTGTTTATGTGGTTTTAGGTGCAAAAAAAAAACATTATTTTCAACATACCGTACATTTTTGTTTTTCCTCTAAGCCCTGCCTCCTGAAATGGGTCGATTTATACAAAGCGAGGTGTGCTCTGATTGGCCAGCTATGCAGTGCACTGTGATTGGCCGAATACTGCAAGCATGTGGGGGAAACGCCGCTTACCACGCTTACGTGTCCCGGCACTATGACACCAAAACAATAAAATACATTACAAACGAGGCATCACTGCTCAAAACACGGTTGAATAGTAAATAGCATGTTCTTTTGATGAGAAAACGTAACTTACTTTAAGGTTGCGAGTCAGAAGCGCCAGACTGTCCTTGCAGAGGCAGAATTGCCTCACTTTATAGTCTCTGCGCACAGCCAGCATAGACTACTCTCCAGGTTTTAGGAGTCCGTCCTCCTTAAATGCGTTGAACACACTCTAATATTTGGGTTGAACTGTTCTGCAACAGTGTTGTGAATACAACTTAACCACTGATTTCTAGTTATGTCCTCTTTTGGAAGAACAAACAAAGTAGTTTCACTTTCACAACGACACACAGCGTCTCCAGAACATGGCGCCCACAGCAACACTACAGCGAGAATAATAGTGCCACCTTTTTTCTTTGTGTAAACATTTGGGCGGTCTTAGAAAATAAACCCACTCCCATAGTGTGGAGTGTGAATCAGTGAGGTGTGTGTGTGCTCATTATATTAAAGGCCAGTTGTGTCTCACTCATTTCTGTGTACCACAGGCCTCAGATTCCTCCTGCATTTATCAAACCACTGAACCGCCCGGCAGCTCCAGACAAACAAACACAATGTTCTCCATGCACTGCTGCCATTCACATACAGCTGAGAGAAAATTCACATTTCATCCACACAATAGATGTCTATAATTATTAGTTTTAAGATTTTCTGATTCATACTCTGTGTATATATATATACATATATATACATATTTGAATGGATAAGGATTTGATTGGTCCTTGAAAAGGTAGGCTGTGATATTACTGGTTAATATTGATTTCTGTCCCTGTTTACATGAGCAGAAAAGAAAGTTGTTTTGTGGTAGAGAAAGTTACATTCCTATTACTGGTTAGGAAACTTTGGAGTAAATTTTGAGTTCATGTTCTCTAAAAATGGTATTGCTGCCACAATAAATAAAATATTCACAGTTATTCAGCTAACTGGCTTTGACCGCAACTACTTTAAAAGCGTTTGGCTCATCATCTAACACAAACTTGTATCTCTCCTCTCCTCTTTTCTATTTTCTCATCCCTTAATTCATTATCCCGACACCCAGGGATTTCAGATCCCTCAACACAGTCTGGATCTTCATCCTAAGGACAGCAAATTTGTTTTATAAAGCAAAAAAGCCTCTGGCTATGGCTCCACTCTCTCCAGGGAAGATGAAGAACATTCAATATTTCTCTCCGGTATGCGCAACGCTTTTGCCAAGCTGAGTTTTTCTGCTCTGCACATTGGCCTCAAACTCAAACAGCACTAAGGTCATGGCTCTGCTTTCATCCTCCTTCCTTCAAGTGCTGTTAAACAGGGACACTGCAGGAAGAAAACTTGGAGTTGCTCTTTGAAAAGTTCACAGCGAGACAATCTTCCGCTCTCGTGCCGCGCTAATAAGAGAGGACTTTTGCCGGCTTCTCTAAGGAGCTGATTGTACAGGACACATTCCATGCATTTTCTGCCTATTTGTTTAGCGTGAGCCCTCCACCCAGTACAACCCCTCAGAGATAGACCTCACCGACTCAAGAAACACGCGTCACCGCAGAATAACCTCACACTAATACACATCTGCAAGAAATACTTCACAGTTTGTTTGTTTGGTTTTTCAAGTAGTAGTAGTACATGTGACACCTCAGAGTTTCCCGACCCAAAATATTTTTCTTTCAGAATTACCTTGCATTAGTTTTACTCCAAAATGAAAAGACTAGATAAGAAATAATATCTTAATAAATTTTGTAGACTAATAAGCATAACTATATATTAGTGCTAACAAATGATTAATTGTGATTAATAACATGCTAAATAATCTTTTTTATTTACATTACATATGAGAGTGTACTGTGTATATTTGGTATGTTTATACAAATACAAACACATGCATGAATATATTTAAGATAATGTTATGTTTATATATATATATATATATATATATATATATATATAAAACCATTGTTGGTTTTGTTATAGTAAACCAAAAACTACAACCATTACAAATATTTTAAAATTTTTTTAAAAACTTTAAATAAATACAAAATTAAAAATAACTCAAGGGTGTTCTTGTTTTGTTTCATTCTGTCTATAATGTAATGATTTTCATAAACCATAAAAATAAACCATATTTGTACTCATACTACATCAAACTACATCATTTTCCATCCACTTTCCATTTATTCCAGTTGAAATCAGACATGTATGGGTAATTTTGGTGGTTTGGGGTCTGTTTATACATATTAGAGCCTGCTTGAACTTTATACATGGAAAGAATTTGTCTTAAAGGAATTCTGGGCATGTAAATTGACGGTTAATTATTGAGAACCAGCAGAGGCGTCCCGGTTCACACAACGCTAATTTACCTTAGCATTGTGCTGGAAAGAGCAATTTAAAGCATTTCTGGTGCCTAATCAGACCTCCTTATAACAGGTCCTGTGCCTGGAAATGCAAGTTGCTTTTAATCATTAATCAAAATGAGAATGTTATGATTTCCAAGCAAACTTCTGAAGACACAGGCAAAATTCGCACACTATGCACTCAGATATGAGATAAGAGTGAGACCTCAGAAACAGTCCCGCTGCTGAATTTAGACACGAGTCCAGCCTTGTTGCACCTTTAGTGTGATAATGGATTTTCTTTGTGGGCAGTAAAAAGAGCTTGGACACAAAAGCCCCCCGTGTCTGCATAGTGCTGGCCATTCACCCAGAAATTTCTCACATGGAGACATTTTTCATGCATCCCAGCGGTTCAGCTCGGGATTAAACTCACACAGCTATTATAAAGAAACAGGTCAATTTTAACTCTCTGTGCCACTTTGAACCTATAGGAACGAAGCTTTGTTCGTCTTTAATGAGATGAAGGAAAACAGATCAATCAAGCATATGTCCATAACAAAGGCTTTGGACACATTGATCTGTGAAATTCTCCGAGGATCTGCCATGCTGACCTCTGACACGAAGTCACATGGGCATTCCTCAATTACGCATAATATTTACCCATAAACTGTGAAAGGAGCGCAGAGCCAAACATCTCCACGGTTCATTTGGTTACGGTCATGTGTCGCTGTACATAACAAATGCTTTCTCTCAAATATTTAGGCTCATTCCTGAAAACACATACAGGTTTTATTGTCCTCAATAAACCGAAGTCAAGTGATTGTCGACTGGATGAGATCATGTGTTGTACATTAGTACAGGACACACTGAAGCTGAAGTGGGTCTGGCTTGGGAAGGTGTCCAGAAAAAACATGGGCTTTAGTCTGAGGTGGGCCGTCCCGTGGCCCATGACTACTGAGGAGAGACACCAGTAACAAAATGATGACTAGGACCGGATCAGGATGGTTGACTAATTGACTGGTCGTTTAATTAGGACAACTGATCGAATGGTCGACCCATCCCTAGTCATCACTTTGTTGATGTGAGATTACCTAGGACTCGTTCTCACAAGGCAAACCTGAGAAGTGGAGATGTTAGCAAAATCTAATTGCTGTCTGAGAGAAACTAATGAGAACCACTGAAAAAAAAAAGTGCTTCACGTTGTAAAATTTTAATTGATTTTATCCAACATCACTAAATCAGTCTGAATACATTAGGTTACATGCACAAAAGTATATAAATTAGAATTATTGTAAATTTTAATTTTAGATCAGGTAAGCCAAAATGTCTAAGATGCCATTTTTATTGTAAATTAAGATCAAATGTTTCCTTACATTGGAAGCTTCCAACTACTAATATGTGTAATACTATCAGCTTTGTTTAAAACCAATTCGTTTTTAACAAATTTTCTGCCAATTTGTTTAGTACACAATTATGCTGATGTTGCAATGTTTCATCCCTCAGGTAAAATGCCTGTGTGATTTATTTAGGGTGCATATTTTATATTGTTCCAATGGAAAATCATACTTTGACTTGACACAAGAGTATTGATGAGCAGGACACTTACTCACTGCACAATTTTATTTATTTTTTTTTTTTTCATAACTGAAAAGATTATTAATAATTTTAAAATATTATAATAAAAATAGACCAGAATACCGCCATCTTAAGTAAACTAATCATAGTTGTATATAAAAACATTGTATAACATATAATATAATAAAATGTTATTAGTTTCATATTAAGTGAAAATTCCACTCTTTTATGTTGGCTAATTTATCTTTTAAATGTTTATGGTGAAATTGAGTTGTAACAAGACAAATATATATATATATATGTATATGTATGTATATGAATCTGAAGCACAAAACATTTAAGTCACTGGGATATATTTGTAACAGTAGCCAAAAAAACATTGTATGGTCCAAAATTATAGATTTTTCTTTTATGCCAACAATCATTAGTATATTAAGCAAAGATCATGTTCCATGAATGTATTTTGTAAATTTCCTACCATAAATATATCAAAACTTAATTTTTGACTATAATATGCATTGCTAAGAACTTCATTTGGACAACTTTAAAGTTGATTTTCTCAATATTTGTATTTTATTTTATTTTATTTACTTATTTATTTATTTATTTTGCACCCTCAGATTCCTGAATTTCAAATAGTTGTACCACAGCCAAATATGGTCCTTTCTTAACAAAGCATGCATAAATGGAATGCTTATTTATTCAACTTTCAGATGATATGAGATAAGAGTCTTTGAATTGACCCTTATGACTGATTTTGAGATCCAGGGTCACATATTATATTGAAATTTTGGCTTGTTTCAAAAGAAAATACATTGACTAATTATATGGTCTACATTAATAAATAGCCCTTTTATTTTACCTTCACTTTAGTACTTTAAATAAAATCCTGATTATAATTAGAGAAAAACGAATACATTTAACTACAACAAATGTGAGTATTTCCAGCAAAGTTTGAAGTATAATTTTGGACCTGTTAAATTTGTTTTGGTATCTGTTGCTCTTCTTGTGGTCCTTAGAGGGGTTTACAGAGTCCTGGTTCTTATCTCCAGACTGGTTTAGGATGTGATTGGTGTTCTGTGAGCCAATCATAGTTCACCGCGTGGTTTCTGTCCCCAGCTGAGGGGCTAAAGCAGACAGATGGAGGCGGCGAGGGATTCTGGACAGTGGACAATCACTGGTGTCTGCCTCTGCTGAGATCAAACGCCGCTCATTTCCTCGTGGCACTGCCACTGACGTAAACACAGCAGGTACAGCAGATCCCGACAATACCTGTGCTCTCACACGCTCTCTCTGTGCCTCTGAGAAACAACTTTTATACAGAGCTGTACTATTATCGGGTGACACACCTGGAACATTTGAGTGAATCTCACGAAACCTATAGAGAATATTTCACCCTAAAATCAAAAGAAAGAATTTATAAATTATACTTTGGTGAAAGAAAATAAAGTTTATTTTGTTGACTAATGAGCTTTTCTTTATTATTTTATGAGTGCATCCTAATTGCAATGCCAAAAAATGAATTTACAGTACAAATTATGTCTTTATTCTTTACAGCGAGATATTATTTTCTCGTTTCAGGAGGTAAAAAATGACCTGGATGTGTTTTCATGAGTTTCATCCTAAAAGACTCTTAAATCTTTGGGTGTGAAGCTTTATAGATGAAAAGCCGTCCATCCTTATTTTGCACATATTTTCACTCTCTGCATTGGGGATCTTGGCAAAAACAAAGAGCTTAACATGTTTTATGTTGTCTTGGGATAAAAGAAATTGATTATTAAAACACTTGTTCAATCTCACCCTAGACCCCTGCGATTTGACAGCAGCAGTTAGCTGAAAGCCAGCACAGGATCCTGGGAGTGAAATTAAAATGTGCACTAGCAATCTGCTCATGGGCTTTCAATCACACGGCCAGGACTCCTGCCAGCCATAAATCAATCCACTACAAAACACACCGCCTCAGTCCTTCTTTAAGAGCTCTGAAAACACTAAATACCTCCTGAGAGAGCGGCTGTGTGATAAAAACACAAGCAAGCCAGAGAGTATTTGTTAAAGAGTTAAAGCAATAACTGATAATTAATATACAGCAAGCAGTGACATAAACACACACACATCTCTGTTCCAAAAATGATTGTACTCAATACTGAACAATGTTTAAAGAAAGTACCACCCATCTAACAAGTTATGCAAGGGTTGTGCTATTGTTTGTACCATGCAGCATTTAATTGAAATCTATAGATTAAAATTTAAATAAAGTGTTGCATAGTTTGTATTTCTGCAGAATAATATGCAAACATGAGGATTCTTAAAGAAAACCTACAAGGACTTATATTGTATATATATAAGAGAAGCATTGTTTAGTATGTATTAATTTCAATAATTAATAGCCAAAAATACATTGTATGGGTCAAAATGTTTTGTTTTTATGTAAAAATTCTTTAGGATAATAAGTAAAGATCATGTTCTAGATCATGTAAACACGTAAATATATTAAAACTTCATTTTTGATTAGTATTTCTCTTGCGGATTTTGCATTCGATTCAAGTTTGTTAAATTTTGAACATGCAAATTCATTAGGCTGACCAATATAATATGTTGAATTTGACCATACAAGCATTGCTTCATGAATCGCTACAGTAATAAAAATGGACAACAGAGCTTCTTTGCCCACAAATGCTCACCTAAGTTACACTAATGTTTTCTTGCTTTATTAGAGTTAATTTGAGTTAGTTGCACAAAAAATACTTTGTGTGCTATCTATTTTTATCCTATTTATATCCAAGTATTGAGTTGTAGCTCAGCAACATGCAAATATAAAATCAAAACAAAATTCAAACAAAATAAGGCTTGGAGTCCCTTTCAGAATTTCAAACAGCTTGTCAAAGCAAATTTTCCAGAAAAGTCGTCTCCGACGTTCAAACTACCATTGGTCCGTGGGAATGATGTAGTTGTGGCTCTGGGGCTCCACCTTTCTTTGATCTCTGGATCAATCCTTCTGTCTAATCCATCAAACATGAACACACAGGAGAACTGCTTTTTAGAAGAAAACGAAGTTGTAATCTCAGTTGAATGCGATACTACCACTTTGTATGTTTAATATTGTGCAATCTTTTGTATGAAGTATATAAATAAACGTTACATAAGAAGCCAAATTGCTGATCAGATGTTTTTTAAACTGCTGTTTTCTTACCACTGCCATTTCTGTTGAATGTTCAATTTGTTATTGTGAGGAAAGCTCACGGCACATTTTACGGTATTCTGGCTGTTAGATTAGGGTTAGGGTTAGGGTTAGGGTTAACCCCTAAGCGAAGAACGAAAAGGAACAGTGCAAGTAAATCAGAGCTTAAAGTGTCCCTATTATGGATTATGGCTTATAATACGCATTTATATTTACCTTATTTGTTCAACGACTCGTAAATGATTTGCTTAACGTTAAATTTTTCCAAATCTCTCCAGTGATTGGTCGATTTTATTTAAAGCAGAGTTTGTGAGCTTTTAACGCTCTAAAAGCGGCACCTAGTGGCGAGGAATGAATTTGCATTTTCATTCAGATCAATGCAAAAAACTAATTTCATTTTGACGTCAACATGAAACGGCTTGCAACTTGTTTCAAAAATGACTCGTTACAATGATTTAGAGTCAACTCTTTCTTTTGAGACACAATAACTTTATACACAGTGCACTTTCAGATTTAAACTCTGAGTTTTCATTCACTTAGAGCTGTGTTACACACTGCATGAAAGCTCATTTTCAAAAAGCCATAATAGGGGCACTTTAAGACTACAAATATCAATTGTGGGCATCTGTTGTGCACTTCACTTAGTTCATTTAGCGAGGCAGCTCACTTTTGGATCAGACCTATGAATGATGTGAAAGGGTGTTATGTGGCTGCAAATGATGTGAAAACTGGTAACCACCCAACAACATCCATTTGGTAAGTGTCCAAACAAAAGGTTTTTAGAAAGAGATCAGTGCCCCTCTAAAAGTGCTGAGTGACTCCATTAGCCTGAGCTGTAGACTGTGCTAACATTGTTAAATAAAACATGACTAGCCCAAAAAAAAAGCAAAAGGAACACTGTGTGCAATAGGTTGAAATGTGATGTGACCGGCTTATCGTAAGTCAAAAAGATATAGCAGTTCATTAATTAGCGATATTTAATCTTATAGCATGAAATGAAAGACGTTAAGCAAAAAATAAACATTAGTGAAGAAACACACAGAAAGCGTAAGCCGCCCGTGACCTAGCAAGGCATGCGGCGGGATGCCTGAGCCTTTGAAAGAGAAGAGACTCGTTTCAACAAACAGAACACGGACATAAAACAACAAACCCAGACACAAATACAAATACACACACTCTCTTTCTCGCGCACACACCTATATACAACAGCACAGCGTGCAGCATAACACTCTGAAGTCTTCCCATGCTTTCAGGCACAAGCTTAAAAAATTTATGACCCCCTCAGAAAATCTATTCTCCACAGCCGCAGGCAAAAGCCTTGCGTATCTCGCATGAGTTCTTGGCTAAAACCAGCACATTAGAGTTTATATAGCTGGGATGCTGTTTGGGTGCGAGTCAGCAGCCAAGGACGAGCTTTCTTTTCCCTACGGCGGTCAGCACATGGTGCAAGTTTAGAAGTCTAGGAAACAATTTAATGCTAGTTAATCTTACAAACACTCTTTACTTGAACATTTGAATGTTTAAGAGTGGTTTTCTTTTATTAAAGAGATGGGTCATAGTTAAACATTACATTTTTAAATGCATAATAATACATCAATGTATCAGAGTTCCTACAATGCATGATAAAACTTGTTCACATACATACGCAGGGGAAATGACCTTTTGCTAATCGTTAATAAGCTTTACATCCGCTAAACAAATACTGGCATTTCCCTAAATATCATCTTCCAAGCATCATACAACAGATTTATTGATGGAAATGAGTGCTATTGAGTAGAAATATCCTCATTTACAGTGTGAACTAATATTGTATTTATCTTATATATATTGTTGAGTATTGCATGGTCTTTTATCTAGTTTTACCTCCTAAAATAACTCCTCCTGAAATAACAGGTAACGTATATATACAGTATATAAAACAAACAATATTGGAGCACGTTTTACAAGAAAATACCATTTCAGATTTCCACTTCAAACTTCCATGTTTAATTCTCTGTTTCTTTGTAGTTGTTTAGCAAAGTTTCAAAGTAAATCGTACACCAGATTTTATTCAGCATACAGTTATGTTTGTTCTTTCGTCTCATTGAGCACCGCCGCCTCTGCTTGAACCCTAGACTTATCTTAATTCAACCTCATAATCTGCCTGAGGAAACCTCTAGACAAACTCTTACTTCTATCTTGGCCTCACACTAATGAAAGCTCCATCAAAAGACGACAGAAAGCCCCTGAAACACAGAAACCCTGGAGTGAGACACATCCAGGGCTGGTGATTAAATGAAGAGTTAGTGCTTTACTCAGTGCTGTGTTCCTGGAAGAAACCCATTGAATGCAAATCACACCAGCTGGACAGACTGAACTTGGTCAAACCACAAATATGGCAACAAGATGGGAATATAACTTTGCCGTTGTTGACAAGGGATAAAGAAAGACTAACAAACACTCAAACCAGAAATAACAAAGAATTATATATAGACTAGGGATAAAATGTTTCCTGCAAAAAATAAATAAACGTTTTACCATCCGCATTTGGTACATGTTTGTACCATGCATGGATTCATTCTATTATTATCCTGCATTTTCCCCCCTAAATCAATTATTTGTGATTGCTAACCTAAACTAAACCTAAATGCTTGAAAATGTGTGATGAAACAATGTTACATTTTAGATAAGGGGACAGAGAGTTTTCCCTCAATAAACCTCCTATTTGCTGATTACTGATTTCAAGTAAGGTAGTTATTGTAGTAGTTATGTTGGGCCCTAGTCAGAACTTAGTGGAAAACACTGACAGAATCACAGAATTCAGTCATAAAAATGGGATTTACTGTATAATGCAAAATATGACAAAATTTGGCAATTTTTGGATGAACAAATCAAAAGTAGGTCATAACACTTACATTAAAACACTATGGCTCGGTTTCCTGGATAGTAATTAGATGAAGCCAGGACTTCAAATAAATAGAGTTGTACACTAAGTGCAAATAGCCCACATTGTTGGCAGAGGCTATTTACACTAACTCCGCCCACCAACATATGACTGGGCTAGTCAACATTACAAAACATCAGTTCCAGTGGCGTAGAGAGTAAAGCATGTGCTTTTTGATGCAATCTTTTTAAGAAAATAATCAAAAAGTTGAAAAAAAAAGAATTGGGTAGGGTTAGCATAGGGGTAGGGTGGGTTTTATTGTCCCAATAAGGTGGCACCTATTCAATAATTTGAATAAGAATTACAATTTACACTGAATATCTCAATAATTGCCACTATTTTCAATAAGTATAAATAGCAGACAATCTTGCTATTTACAGGAAAACTCCACAGTTTTTCCATATTTCACTATGTTCTTCCCTCAACTTAGACGAGTTGATAAACATCTCTCCTGTCTCAGTGTCTGACTTTCATAGGTCTGTGCTAGTGTAAAGGGATATAGAATACGGTCATGTATTAATAAGTGCTTTTTAAGTACTAATAAGCAGTCAGTAATATGCATGATCTAAATGTTACTAAACAATCTCTAAAGGGTCAAAACTGCACATATTCAGCCTCAAATGAATCTATTTGGTGCTTCCTAATAGTGACGTACAACCAAACCAATACTGACCACAAGCATTCAAACCGTTACACCAGATGCCTCTCATTCAGCAGAAAACACCACACGCCTGCAGTCGCCTGACTGACCACATGAGCAGGGAAGAACTATAGCGATGGACAAACCATGACCTGTGATGCTGAGTTCCATTCAGTTGAAGTCATTTTGTGTCAAATTCATCACATGACTTGACATATGACTGTTGTTAGGCTATACTACATCCTCTCCTTCACTTTCAGACATTGAGCAATACCGTACAGATGTTTTGCTATAATGTCTTTTTGAGGCATTGCAACAAACCGGAGAGATGTAAGCAATGAAGAAAAGTGGAGAAATGAGAAATGAGAGAGGGAATGTATTATCTGGACGAGCAGAGCAGAGCCGCAGGAGTTAATCTACACTATTTGTCTTCTTGCACTCATTTACGCCCCATCTCTCCAGCGCTGATCCATATCGAGGTCAACAGCTCGGCACGTCCCGATCAAAGCCTTGTTCATCTGCACCTTTCCCATGAAAAACCTATGAGAATGGCAGGACATGCTATATAACTTCTCCATAGATGAGTCACTCCAATAATTATGTCTGCTCAAGGAGAAGTGATTTTTTTTATTTATTTTTTTTATTTGTGTTTCATAGACAATCAGAAACTATGCTTAAATTGGACAACCCAGGGCCGGTTTCAGAAGTGTAAAGGAAGCACTGCCATTGATATCTCATTTGGAAAATACAAAATATTCTCAGATATCAGTGCATTTAATTGAAAGAGAAACCAAAGACAGACTCCAGTTACTGAACTAAAGGATATCACTACAGTGCGTAACAGCTCATAAACACTTTTTCATAATAATTTGCATAATTTTTCCTATAGGCATTTTTAAAACGTCTTTGGTAAAAAGTTAGAAGCTATAAGCCAAAGCAATCAGCTATGAGGTGAATCACAACTTTACAAACTTTAAAAAATATAAAAAA
>JAUMHE010000330.1:459962-473050 GCA_032359235.1 Enteromius mattozi | reverse complement strand
TATGCGCTTTACAGATGTTTCTGATTAGAAACCTTTATCAGACACATCAAGTAGAGTGCTTATAAAGAAACCTCCTAGAAAAAGTCAAAAAAAAACAAAAAAAAACAAAGTATAATTCATGATTCATCAACTTACTATGAAGACCACATCAACCACGAAATTTTAATTATAAAAATGATGTAATTTTCAATTACATTCTCAATATTTTGGACACATACTAGACAATATATTTCGTTTTTGGGATTATGAACATAAAAACTGAAGTTTAATTGATTATATGATTATAATTGTTTGCTTTTCATAACAAATGCCACAACTCCTATTGTACTAAAGATTTTTTTGCCATCTTCTCTTGTTACAAATTAATAAATTATTGTCACTATATAAAATTTTCTGCAAAACAGTGATCAAATATGAAAAGTACACAGCCAAAAGCTGTTTTAATCAATTACGCCAGTTAAAGACAACAAAGAGTTATTTCTTCACTGGAGAAAGAGTTATTACCGATTACTGACAGATGGATTTGTACACACATGCAGCTTTGCATTTTACAAGATATTAATTGATGGACTGGGAGTGGTGTGGATTATTGTGATGCATTAATGAGCCGTTTGGCCTCTTGTTCTGACGGCACCCATTCACTGCAGAGCATCTATTGTTGAGAAAGTGATAGAATGCTATTCCTCCAAATCTGTTCTGATGAAGAAACACCTGTTACCTGTTCATCTACATCTTAGATGGCCTAAAGGAGGAGTACGTTTTCAGCTAATAATGATTCATTTTACTAATGTATACAATTCCTATCACAATACACAGAATTGAATATACACTAACGCCATGTGCATGCCATAGAGAACTCCAGGAAAACAATACAGAAGCAAATATCTGAAACTGTATGATCTTACCGAGCCCAGGGGTCCCTGAGTCCTCTTCGAGCGAGCCTCTGCTGGGTTGCTTCCAGCGGAGTTCCTTCCCATTTCCACACTTTATAGTCTGGCATAGACAGCTTGCCATGTCCATGATCCCCACCCATGATAGCTGGTGAAGAAATCTCACAATTATTCATGTTTCATGAGTTAGCTGTTCAATCGTGTAACACAATGACTAAATGAAAAACAAGCACTGAAATGTTTAGATACAAACACGGCAAACACCGACTCTGGTGCTGTCTTCAGCAGCAAATACGACCTGCCTCCAGTTTAAACTAAAGTAGAATTACACGAAAAGCAATGAAACCGTGTTAAAAGACAGCATAATCACCTTTTTAAAGCAAAGTGACCTCCAACATAAACGCGCACACAATCCCGGAAGTTTAGTTACTACTTCCTGTGAAGAGCTAGCGTCACGGCGCATTCGAAATAAATACCAAATTCTATGAAAATAAAAGCATGTTTTTATATTAATCTGTTACTCAATCTTTCATAATTTATTTTTTGCCATTCCACGTTTTTGATAAAATAATGACAGACTTTTATTTTGACACGTATTTCCAACTTCCCGTCCACATGTATGAATTAACAATTTGGCGCATGCGCACTTTCAGTTTCCAAATCAATAGGCATTCGGGACCATGGCAATTTTATTGAAATGATCGTTATTATTGTTATATGTTCATAGAAGTGTGCATAGAGTGTTTTATCCTTTCCGTAGGCAGCAAAGTAAACACGTTTGCGCATTTCTATTTGAGACGGTCACCTTGTGAAAGGCGCCGAACGGGGAGAAAGAGAAACTCCAGCAGGTTGGGGTTTCTTTTATAACTTATACTGTATTTAATTTTACTTTGACGATGGGTGTAGTTCTGCGGAACCTACAGAACGTGGTTCCCCTGAGACGCGCCAAGCTGCGCAAAGATGTGGAGATCCTGAGACACATCTTCGGGGTCCAGAAGTTTGACATGGGCATCATATGTGTGGACAACCGCAAGATTCAACGCATCAACCACACCTACAGGAAAAAGAACCAGCCCACAGATGTGCTGTCTTTCCCCTTCTATGAGGTACAAGATTGTATGGCTATACATGCATTTAAACATGTGCCTAAATGTTATTGTATATAAACACTGGCTAGAACACGTCCGTGTTTGGTGGCAGTTGAAGTAAGACCCATGTCTGAGCATTTAAAGGAAATAATGGCTGAAGTTTGTTTCATTTTCCAAGGATCTGAGGCCAGGCAAAATCCCATGCGCCCTCCAAAGAGATGAGTATAACCTAGGTGACATCTTCTTAGGTGTAGAGTATGTGATGCAACAGTGTAAAGAGACTTCCCAGGATCTTCATCAAGCACTTACAGTAAGAAAGACGTGTAGTTTGATCACATTTATATCTGCAGCCTAGAAAAAACATCATTAAAATGTCTGTTTGTGGCATTGCGCAGGTGGTCACCTCTCATGGAATCTGCCATTTATTGGGATACAGACATGAAACTGAAGAGGAGTGGAATGAGGTGGGACTTATTTTATCCCAATTACTTTTCATGAGAGTATTGATTGTAGCCCGTAACACTAATTATTGAAAAAATATATATATTAACTGCTTGAAGGAACAAAACCAAGTATGAAGCAGTGATTGTCTTTACACTGGGTGGTGGATTTATTAACCATATTGGATTTCAGTGTATTAAAAACATTTACATATAAGTCTTCCTGAAGCCTTTAGGGTGAGAAACGTCTCTAAGATGCTTGTACACATGACAGGCCACATGCTAAATAAGTGGTTCCTAAATTATTTCTGGCAGGCCCCTAAAATGTTTTGCATAATCCTAAAAGTAATTTTACTATGGAAAGGGGGACAGTTGTAAAACTTTCACTGCGGTGGATATTTCTCAGAGGAAGTGGGTTTTTTTCAATGCAGAATTAAGGTTGGTCTCTTTTCAGATGCAAATGTACTATACTATTTTTTTTTATATTTTTTATATTTTGTAATATAAAAGAAATTGTGCAAAGTATTTTGAATCCATAATTGCTTTAAATTTAAAAGTCATGTCTAATACATTGTCTTCCAAATTTGAAGTGGATAAAAAAAAAAAAAAAAAGTGTTATACCAACAATAGCCACTGGGTGGCACCCAAACTCTGAAATTGTTTTTGGATGCTAATTTCTCATTACAAAATGCCACCAAATATGGAATCTTGAGACCCTGACCTTTTCAGTACTTATTTTGTCAGGACTATACAATATTTTAATGGTAAAATAATGCATTTTGTAATATAATTTGACACCACCCACTAAGGGGGAAATGCAATGTCTGATTTCAAATGATTTTCACAGGATTAGTTGGGAGATAAGTGAGAATATCTACGATTACAAATGAAATGCCAATAAATACTGGAGATTTACATTTGTCATGAATGTAATTGCACCTGTTCCATAAAAGCTAAAAAAAAAAAAATCTAATGTAATTTTGGTATGAAGTACATAATATGCAAAAATGAACTAACTTACATTAAAAAAAAATTGTGTAGTTTGACTTCAGCTGCTGCGATGGAGCCTGTGACTAAGTCAGTCCCCATTTAATGTCAAGCTGATATTTTTATACTTTCTTCTTGCTCTTGAACCCCATCGATTGTGTTTTTTCACAGATGCAGCAGAAAGAAAGTTACATTCTCAGGGAGTTCAACAGACTAACAGGCAGCCACCTCGAGCCACTCACGAAGAGATGCACATAGGACACGTGACGTTACACACTTGACTCTCCTGGGCTGCAAATAAGGGAGAAAAGCACATTTGCTGCTAACATGCACTACGGAGTAGTTCTGAATCTTGAATTAATACCAATGGAACACTGTTGATTTCTTTTCTAAATAAATTTTATTTAAAATGTGTTTAAGGAAGTCAAAGACTGAATACTAAGCAATTAAGTAGAGCTTATACCACTGTTTCAGAGAACACCATACACACAACGTCCAAACAAGTCCCACTCTTCCATGAACCTACTCAGATGATCAGAACAGAAAACATGAATAAAGCGGTTACCACAAACATGAAAATGTGAACGACAGTACAGTACAAATCAGACAGTGAACAAGATCCTAAAATAAATAACATCAGCTGACTTCATGTGAAGCACTCTCATCAGATGCTTACTATATTCCATAAAGGTGTGAACGTTTTTCATTTGACGTCTACACAATGGCTGTGCAACATCACACTGTAAAGCTCTATATAGAAGGAAAACAAAATAGTTTTACTAGGTCTTTAGGTGTGGAGAGGCATAAAGAATCTTGAAGTGAGATCTTTAAAAAAAGACAAGCTACATCAATACCACTGAGCTTGTTAGATTAACGTTTATAAAAGAAGAATAAAACAACCAACAGTCATCAGTAAAGCCTTGAATATAAATCAGTACTATTCCAAGTCTCTCTTCATCGCTATAGGTCATATAAAAGCCAACTGGCAAAAGCAAATATTGCACCACATTTTCAGCTGCATATCAAACAAGACGGACACCCCATATTCCCTATTCCACCCAAACATATACAAGAATAAATTTTTATATGCAATAGATTGAAAAGGAAATCTAAAATTCGCAGAGGGGAAAGGGAAAAAAAAAATTGGAGAGAACAAGCTCTCAGTATTTCTTAATGCATAAGGGTATTTTCATAAAGGCAAAAAAATATTTAAACAAGAAAAAAAAATAATAAAGAGCAACTTCGAGGTCAAAGTTACACCTTTTGAGAAACTCAGAATGCTTTCTATATTTATGTATTTATTTTCTTTGCGTTTCCCGATAAACATTTGTACCTAGGAGATTCTAGAACATTTAGCCATCTAACTGCAAGTCTACATTTGAAACTGCAACAGTATATCACAGGGAGAAATGGGAAAAGTGTAAGAGAAACAGAAAAGGAAAAGTGCCCAAAGTCGGTGCATGTGTGTGTGGACGGTCTTCAGTAGTACTGATGAAGGGTGTGTTTACCCCTGGCTCAGTTCAGCTGTTCATCAGCAGAAGGATCCACCCGGATGGGATGTTAAAAGCGTGCGGTAGCGTTTATAGCGGCTGCAACACTGTGCGACCGGCATCACCGTTCCCTCCTGCCTTCTCCAGCTCAGACAGCTCCTCAAACACATCTCTGAACACACAGACGTCTCGTCAGATCACAAGACCACCAGCGGCTCTCATTCACCAATATGCAAGAGTTACTTGTATTTATACTGACTTGTGCATGTAGAAAAAGATGTATCCGCTCCTGTCACGATCTCGCTGAACTGTGGACTCCTGTGTGCGGGAGACGTCTAGATCATTGTACGTGAGCCAGGCCTGTTTCTTCATGTCGTAAACATCACTAATGTAATGCCCTATAGAAGGAAAGAGAAACAGCGGCTGATGTCACTTACTGTACTAGACCCCCAGTGTTAAACAACATGAAGCTAAAAGATAGGGGTCTGCAATATTGTACTTGTTGTATTAACAATGTGCAATTTGACAGAGTATTTTGAAAAAACAAAAACAGAGTTTTTAATCTATTAAAATACATTTAGAGTGATCACAAATTCAAGACAGAGGCAGTGTCATGCAGAGTTTAGCTCCAACCCTAAATAAATATGTGAAGCAGCTAATCAAGCACTTACTAGGCATGTTAGAAACTTCCATGCAGGTGTGTTAAAGCTAAACTCTGCCGGACACTGGCCCTCCAGGACCCAGTTTGGACAGCCCTGCTATAAATCCATCCATTTCACTTTAAGAGTGCCATTTTTCCCTCTAAAAATGACCATGATTACAAATGTGGTAGATGTTTTCTCAACAGATTCAATAAACTATTTAATTCATAAAAAGTTAATTAAGAGACACAATGTTTCCTGTTTTTGCGCCATTTTGACTACAAAAATAACTCCAAAAGCAGCCACATTGTTTTGCATTTCTGAGTAAACATGAGTGTTTCGATCCTAAACAAATCATTTAAATTATTCAGTTAAACCGCAATGACTCTAAATGTAAAATTAAAACCACCAGCAAGAAGTGACTGTTAAAGTATCTATTCAACATTTTATGATTAATATAATCAATACATGTATGCATTTGTAATTGGAGGTTAAATGCATTCATGTCCTGCATTAAACAGCGAGTAAACATCTATATATGACTAGATGCAGCTTGTGTTTGCTCTACATTGCAAAGATCAATTTTAATACTGATTTAATTTGCTTTCTAACGGCCCAAATGGCTTATTACTTTAAATGTAAGAATCTGAAATTGTAAAGAATTTAAACTTACTGGAAATTATTAATTTCTATTTGACCATCACACAGAATATGAAGAATATCAAAAACGTTAGGAGTCAGCTGTCTATGGCAGTCACTAAGTCACCAGAACAATAACACACTCAGCAAAATATTGTCCAATTATCATTACTGATAAAATCCCAGAAAATAGAGATGATTTGTGTGTCAACATCACACACCCCTATTATAAGACATCAGTACCTGATGATGAACTGCTGCCGATGTGACTGACCACACTGATGAGTCTGAAGGAGTTCGGAAGCTCTCCAGTCTGGGAAAGAAAGAAAAAATAAATAAATAAATCATTGCACGATCATTAAAACGGTCCTGAAAACCGGCACTTCTTAAACCGCACTGAGGGTCTCAGACTAACCTCAGCGTTCTTCTTGAGCTCTTCAGCTTCAGCCTCACTGTACTCCATATCCAGACCATCCTCATTCCCAGAGTCATCATCAGAGCACAGCAGCTCTGGCAAAGAGTTATTAAACTCTACAACACCACAAACATCCACGTTAACACAAACAGTCCCTTTAATAAAGATAATGTGACAGTACATGATGTTCTGGGTGTGTCATACTGACCTTGCAGGCTGAGCTCAGTGGCTCTCTTCAGATCATCATCTTCCCTCATCTCTCTCGCCTCCTGTGCAATTAACACAGATAATACTCACTGAACAACAGTCATTATCATCATCAGTTAAGCTGTGCTGACATCAAGGATGAACAAGACTGGGAAAGTACAGATTGTGCTAAAAGACCAACATTCTCAATAATAATTCCCAAAAATTGACCCCCACCCCACCCCCCAAATGAGAATGAAGCTTGTTAACATTTTCTGGTGAAGTAAAACTTTAGATTCTCTCTTTTACGTTTATTGTTGTTGTTTTACTGCAGATATTTTAATTTTAGATTTACGAAGACTTTAAAACTGTCCTTAATTTTATATTCCAAACACAATTGTCATTTTAATTTTACGGTGAAATATTGAGAGCTTCAATAAGATTACAAAAACAAAACAAAAAAAAAGTTATTTTTAAAGCTGTAATAAGTTCAATATAATTCTTCATCAAGTTTTGCAATGTATAATTATCTCTCTGTTTGTCTGTGTTTCAGTTTATCAGCAAATAAACACAAATGCAAATTAAAGGAGAGCTTCATCAAATTAGAAAATACATTATATATAATTAAATAAATTCACAAGATTAAGAAGTGTAAAAGTCAAAGTCCACAATACAAGTATTACAATGATCACAATCTTATTAAATTCATAAAACATAGAATTGATCGCTAGATTCCTCACATGTTCCTGTAGGCTCTGAGCGAGGGCCTGCTGCAGCTCTTGTTCCTCTCGCTCCTGATCTAAACTGTACTGCTGCACCCAGTCCAGCTCTCCCTGCACACCTTCAGGCGTCTGGTTCTCTTTATTCTCATCCATGGTCAGATCTAGGGACTCCAGGGCATCTAGACACAAACCAAACAATGAACAAATAATTCTAGACACTGTAGGCCAGGAATATAAACATGAAGTCTAGTTAACACACTAGATACCTGCGGGCTGTTTCTCTCCATCCAGAAGCTCCAAATGATGAGTCAGGTCCTGCCCGTCTGCATCTCCAAACCCTGTGTCTGGGCTGCTGGTCGGCTCATCATCAGGGCATCCGGACAAACTAGTGTCGTGCCGACTCATCTCCAGCACAGCTGCTAGCATCTCTTCATCGTTGATGGCGTTTAACTCTGAGTTCTCGACCTGTACAGTGTGCTGCACCTGAGGAGGAAAGGGAGGTTAGATGCGAGGTGCAAACTGGTCACACGTTTCCTTCAGAAATCTGGGTCCACTACGTTTTTCTTTCTCTATTAAGGGAACACATAATTTTCAGAAATGGCACATCACATTCCTCAAATGTGAACGTAAACAATTTAAGTAGTGCTGTCAATCAATTTAAAAACAAATTTTAAAAATCGATCAATCACGATTTATCGAAAATTTAAAATACTAAGATTTACCTGTAAATGTGTTCAAATAAAGAAATGCATGGCAAACTAGTTTACAGAAACAGAACTTTTTTCACCATCAGGTATGAGACAATTCTTTTATCATAATTTTTCTGTTTTTCAGGCGTTATCAGCCTTTATACTGCAAATAAAACATTTCTGTTACAAAATCTACATAAATTAAACTATCATTTCTATATCAGTTCTTATTGAAATCTGAATATTTTTTAAATTAAATTCCAAGATTTCTTCTTTTTTTTTTTTTAAAGAGACCATTTTTTCTCTAATCTAATAAAAATGTTTGCATTATCTTTTATATCAAATTTTTATATTTCATTAATGAATTTACACTGCAAAATTACAATCGCATGATAATAATCTGACCGTAAACCGTAAGTAGGTGGATCACTGGTACAAATGGATCACTGAATCACCGACAATGTCAAATCCACAATCGTGCCGATATTCGGGAATTAGCACTCTTGGTCGCCTCATGATGCTTAACAAGGCTACATCACAGTAGAATTATAAAAACTCAGCATGTTTGTTCTATGAGTTGTCTGTGCTGTTTGCACTCATTTGTAGCAATTTCTACACAAGATTCTCACACACACCAGCTGCACTAGTTTCAACATGTGCAACCTTGTTACGGTCAATACATTATTCACTATAAATCATCATCTACACCGAAATAAAATCAGAAATCATTCTCACAGGCTTAGTTTTACTCCAGTCCACAGCTGACTGTCCAAACATCCGGCGTTACGGCTATTTCACACCAACCGGAGGCGATTACCAAAATGTTCTGCGTGTGTATCACAACTATGTTCATATTTTGCGACAGTAAATTAAAACGTTATTAATTATGAAGGTGATATATTTAAAATAAACTGGTACAATTATTTTATTTTATTAAAAACCATCCGAAAACTATGCCTGTGGAAATCAATTTAATGACTTTAATGTTATCTAAGACATTAATTTTCGCAAAATCAATGTAATGACTTTTAATGCTTTTTAATGCCCGCGGAAACCCTGGTAGATTGTGTTTAATTTGATTCACAAATGCAATCAATCAACAATCCATTAAAAAGACACCTATTCTTCTCACCTCTTCCGTCCTGTCATCTTCTGAATGATGTTTGCGACCAATTTTTCTAACGAGCTCCTCCTCACTATCCGAGTCACACAACATGCTGCCCGAACTCTCTGGCTTTTGAGAACCTTTCCTATAAACCATCAGTATAAAACACATTAGTATGAATCAAGCCTAAATACTCTTAGCATGCACATCAGGGGGCTGCTCTCACCGTAGTGTTGAAGAGTTGACCGACTGTGACATCTTCAGCGTTCGGGAGCTGAAATGAAATCAGTCATTAGTGAGTGTGAAGAGTGCTACACTAAATAACAGCAAGCACAAGACTGAGTCTTACATGGCGGTCTGTACGCTCCAGCCGAGGCTGAGAGGGGGGCGTGTGGCGTCTGTGCAGTGTGAGAGCAGCGTGAGATATTTGGGGATCAGGACTTGTTGCCCCAACTTGCTGTTTAAAGACAGTTGACTGTTGTAGCTGTAGCGTTTAAGGTGAAGAATCAGCACTCTGCACAGAGAGACAGAGAGAGAGTCGTTTAAATGTTTTGAATTAGCCACAAATGAATCTAAACAACCTAAAGTTCGTCTATTCATCCAAACCTGGGAAGCCTGCTAAATTTGTGAGAGACGGTAGCTGCTTTCCCACTGCATTTTTCACAGGAATACTCAATCTCCTCCATCTAGAAACCAACAGATAATGAAAAGTGAAGAAGTTTCACTTGATAATGAGTTTCATCACTAGTTCAAATTCACAAAAATCATTTGCCGTTTTACTTGGCCATGCAAGATTTTAGCCAGTAAATAAAGAGTGCTTAATTACCAAATTTCTTTAGTGACAAAAACAAGTCATCAAACAGTATCTACATGTTTTCAAACCACCATTTAAATTTTTGCTTTCTGCATTTGTTATTGACTACATGCAAATATTCATGTTGATCCAAACAAACAAATTAACAGCCATTTATCAAATTAAAATGTTTATCACTGAACATTAGCTTTGGTGTGAACAGGACTTTGTTTCGATCATGCACATTTTACAGCTGGTATGATGTGTCGTACCCTGAAAAAGAGATCTAGAGAGTCCTGTATGGATCTCAGAGGGAGTGTTTTTTTCCTGCGCGGCAGGTCGATGGACAGGTCATTGAACTGCTCTCGCTTCATCACCACCTCTCCACAGCTGTTCACCAGAGCAAGAGAGCACTCAGTAAGTCACGCAGCATGTGTCGACTCATGCCTTCTTAAATAATATGTCCTGTAATAACTACATGGCCTCTTTTTATTCACCTTTTACATGTTATGGTGTGCTGTACTTCAAACTCCATGTTGACTGTAACCGGGCAGGTGTAAATGCGTGAGGTGTCCACCTCCTCTGCTAACCGAGCACTAACAGGCTCCTCCCAGCCCGAGGGCTCGTTCTTCCAGCTTTTGTTGATCTTCTCTACATCCTCCTTCAGCTGGTCCAGACACTGGCTCAGGAACTCATGGGCATCCTGAGCAAAAACAGCTGATTAAGTATCCATACCAATGGACAACAAAAATGTTTATCATGCTGTCATCTGTCAATTTAACTTATCAAGCTCTCAAGTCAGATTCTTATTGGCTACCAGTGATTTTGTCACCCAGCAGCTGAAAAAGTGTTTTTAATGTGATTCTAACATAAATCACTGTGTTATTATTATAGTGAAAAAAAATATATATTATTTAATCGTTAAAGTGAATGGGCTTCAGATGCATCTGCATTAGAAATAAAGATGTCTTACATTCTGCATGTAACCAGAAAAACGTTCAGCTGTTGAGGAAATGGCATTCTTCACTCGCCGCAAAAGATCTTTCTTGACTTCTGGAGGGGAAATATCTTTCCTGGCCAGCAGAAGAGCGAAACGCCTTCATAAGGAAACAAAAACAAAACATCAGGATTGTGACTGGATAATCATTACCAGGGCTTGATATTAACTTTTTTGCTTACCAGCCACTGTGGCTAGTGGTTTTCCAAATTGATTTGACCTATGTAAAGGGCATTTTTCCCTAACTGTATTAAATGCATAATAAGATGACATTATCAATCATATAAAATCAGTCTTTACAAAATCAATCAATCCACTGCAGAAGAAACAGATGTGACTGGAGCAGCATTCAGATGCATTTATGACAGTTCAATGTAGCTGAAATATAGCATGAAAGCATTTACACTTGCATGCAAACTTATAACAGCATAAAGTTGTGAGTTCGGTGTTTTAATATACATATAGCGTGTGTACAAATAACTCAAATTCAAAAGAAAGGCTATATATGTGGTAACACTTTACAATAAAAAGGCGTAATTTGTTAACATTAGTTAATATAATAATTAACACTACATTTATTACAATCCTTATTAATCTTTGTTAAATGTTACATAATACAGTCATTCATTGTTAGTTCATGTTAGTTCACAGTGCATTAACAAATGTTAGCAAACACAACTTGCGATTTTAATAATGCATTAGTAAATGCTGAAATTAACATTAAGATTAATAAATGCTGTAGAAGTATTGTTCATTCTTAGTTCATGTTAACTAATGAACCGTATATTGTAAAATGTTTCCATGAAATGTTGGAAAAAAGGACAGGCTACTATGACAGTAAACTGCAAATAGCTGGAAGCAAGTGACTTATTTAATGAGTCACTGAAGCCTTTAAACAGTTCGTTCAGAGATTCATTCAAGAATGAAGCAAGTGACTGTGCTTATAAATGGACCACTGAATCATTGACTCAAAATTCAAAGCCGTGAATCAGCTGCACTGTGTGTTGTATATGCAAGACTGTTCTGCTGTGATCTTTCTTTGGAACCATTTCCATTAACAAAAATGGAGCAAAATCAGTGGACAATATATCCTTTCAATAAAATCAAATACTGAACTAAAGTGTATATTAACTACTCATTTTAAATCTTGTATATAATGTCAAATTTGCAATCGTGGTTTTCAGGGAACTTTCCTCTCTTGGTCATGTCATGTTGCTTAACTAGGCTGTATGCTAAAAATATAAAAACAAACATTTTTACTTTTCTTCTGTGTGCAGTTGCATACGTTTGTTTTGATTTCTCTACGAGATTGTCTCACATAGACAATCTGCATGAGCCTCATTGGGGTTACCTTGCTACTCTTTATTATTCGCTGTTTGCATGCACTAAATGTAATAAAATCAGATCCATTTTTATCGAAATATCTGTGCAGTTAGATGTTGATTAGTTGTTCGGTCGGGCAAGTAAAATTCTTCTTTCACTTGGCCCTTCAAAATAAATAAATAAAATCTACTTGTCTCAAACAAGCATTAAATGTCGAGTTCTATTACTGTATATAAAATTCAACCCACCAGAGTGGCTAGTGGGAGTGACTGTGTTACCTACCACAGCTAAAATCCACCCGCATTTGGTGTTAATGTCAAGCCCTGATCATTACGTTTCAAGTTTCTAGCAAATGTTTTGAATAGTGTAAAAATTACCTAATTTTGAGGGGAAAAAAACAAAATTAAAAAAAAAAAAACCAACAGCATGACCATACCTCAGAAGGGCATTTCCGGGAACCCTCTTCCATGGTATGCCCTGCTTTAACAAGTCATTTGAAAATGAGGGCAGGCTGAAAAGTGACTGGAGTATGGCGTTCATGTAACAGGTGTTCCCAAGATTGGAGAATCTAATGGGACAATCAAGTAAGAGGCATGTGATAAGCTAAGGACAAAAAAATAATGTTTTAATATGACAAAATAATAGCAATTATACATACACACATATATTCTTTATATATATAT
>JAUMHE010000330.1:432106-453255 GCA_032359235.1 Enteromius mattozi | reverse complement strand
ACCCATTTACTGCAGAGCATCCATTGATGAGACACTGATGCTATGCTACATTTCTCCCAATCTGATGAAGAAACAATTCTGATGCATGCTATTATTTTAGGTTCATTCTAGCACTTTTTTTTTTATATTTCACCTTAACATATATTGATATACTGTATTGTGATTCTTGTGTCATAATAAGGCATTTATTTATGCGTTTATTAATCTCATCTCATTACTCTTACAGATGAACAAGCAGATTGAGTAACACTTTATTTTAGGGTCTTACTAACTATTAATTAAGCAGCATATTAAGAATTTATTGAAAAATTATTTGAAAACTGATGCTTTTAAACATTAGCATCAGTAGCTTGTGTAGTCAAGAGATCTACATGAGCTACCGAACAAACCTACCGTCTATGAAAACACAGAGGTATGAAGCTGGATATGTGTGATGCTAATGTTTAAAAGCATCAGTTTTCAAATATCCCAGCCTGTTAATATTGTTTTCAAGTCATATAATATTCCAACACAGTCTTATATGAGTTGGACAATTTGTTCTAATGCGTACAAATTCGTACGACTTCACTTGTACTATTTTGTACGATTTGTCTAAACCCCCTAACGGGTACGTTTAAGGGCGGGGTTAGGTGTAGGTCATTCGTACAAATTCATACGAATTAGCAACTCATAAAATATGCACAAATTGCAGTGAGACTTGGCTGGATATTAAAGTAATTGTGTGAAAATTAAGCTTTATTAACCAAAACTGTAAATTAGTGTTAAAAGGTGTTAGAGTTTTACTGCCTCTAGTGTTCATTTCTATGATATGCAGTGATATGTACTGGTTGGTAAGTATTTTATGTATCGTTAAAAAGTGCACCCAGGTACGTTTATGCTGAGACCAGGTAGCACAGTATATCATGTTGCAAGTGTACAGAAAATGTGCAGAGTTGCATGGTATTTCAGCCACTTTATTAAATTGGATGGCAATGTTAGAAGCATTCTCGCTGTATGACTAGATTAGGGTGGTGGAGTGCAGATGCAGTGTGTGTTGTGTGTTTCTGGAGTCATGCTCCATTCCCTCTCTCTCCAGGTATTACTTGATTAGCACTAATTTTGTGGGCGTGTTTGTCATTAGCTGATTTGCATTAGCTCCTCCAGTCGAGTGTTAAAGCGACCTAGACAGTGCATGGAAATGAATTCCCTCGACGCGTCGTGACATTACCCCAAACGCCTCTGTTTACTGACGATGCTCTTCTTGCTGTGTTGATGAATTTACAAAGCTAGGGTTTGACATCTTGGAGACATGATCCTCAAACAACACCTCAGCTCCACAGCCTGCCATTATTTCTGCCATAATTATCTTGTACATTCATGCGTGCCACTTACGAGTTTAGAGATGCTAAAATTATGCCAACAGCATTGATTGTGGTAAAACACAATGCATTCTGGGTGTTTATTTTCCTTTGACACATTCAGATACTGTTGCACTAGTGTATAGTGATCTATACTGAAGAAAACATCCATTGAGACAGTGATCTGCTACGGTTTGTGTATTGATGATTGTTATTATTCAGAGGGCAATGAATGCATTTACTGTAGGATGTGGAAAATGCCAAAGTAGAAGCTTACCTTCAAAAACTATTGTACACGCATTTATATAAAGCACATACACATAAACTATTACAGTCATTTCAAATGCGTTTAACACAGAGATGTTTGGGGTCAGAAAGTCTCTTCTGCTCACCAAAGCTGTGTTTATTTGATCATATTACTTCGATTTTTTGTAAAATTGTATTATTTTTTTTAATGCAAAGGTTTAAACAACATTACTCCAGTCTTCAGCACATGATCCTTAAGAAAATAATTTTCAAGAAATGTTTCTGTAATGCTATAGTACTTAAAACTAATAAAATTTTTTACCATTTTTATACATATCAAATTAGAAATAACAGATTATATTGTTTCTATTTTAACATTGTATTATATGAAATTAAATAATTGAATATAGTCAAGTTTCATTTACAATCATTGATGCAATAGTATTAAATATTTTGATATTATTATATAGATTTTATTCATGTTTATATAGTTGTTGTTTTTTTTCTTTATCCATTTTTATTTTAGTTTGTTTCATTAAGAATAACCTTTCCATTAACCAAGAGCAATACATTTGATATGATTTTTATATACACTGCTAAAATTTGGGTTTGGTAAGTCACTTTTGCTCACCAAGGCAAAATTTATTTGATCAGAAATACAATAAAACTGTAAAATACTTCTACAGAATAAAATAACTCTTTCCTGTGTGAATATATAGTAAAATTTAATTTATTCCTGTGATGCAGCGCTGTATTTTTAGTATCGTTACTCCAGTCTTCACATGATCCTTCAAAAAATCATATGCTGAATTGGAGCTAATTTCTGATTATAATAAAAACGTAGTAGGTTACAGTAGCTTTAAATTTTGAAGGAAATTGTGGTGCATTTTATTTTTTCAGGATTGTATTTGAAATAAATATTTAGTAACATTCATACATTTATCTTTTGATCAATTCAATGCGTTCTTGGTGAATAAAAGTGTATAGTTTATGTGTGTGTGTATATATACATATATCAGTCAAAGACATTAAGATGTCTGCATCAAAAGAAATTTACAAAAGTGATTTTATGTCTATAAAAAGCACATTAATTTTAAGTACAGTGTCTACTTTTAAGGTTTTTGGAGAAAAAATTTCAACATTTGGATGAAATAATGTTACATTGTCATTCACACAATATTTATGTAAAAATTCACACAACTTACTCATTCTAACTTGTACAAGTTAAAATATATAAAAGAATGAGGAAGCATATTAAATTTTATTGTGTTTTAAATGAGTAAAAATATCTTGTAAAATTACAACTAATTAGTATTTGGGGTGTCCTAAATAGATTTTTGTTACGCTGAATGATATTTTAGTGGGTACATCTAGTAAATCAGGGGAAAATGTTTGATATTTATTTTTGGCTCAGAAAAAAATAAACAAAATTGCAATTAATTTAAACAGAAAACCTTTTTTTGCAGGGGGAAAACAACTATTTAAAGCAGTATTACACTTATTGATTTTATGTTTAACCCTTTTTTGTCTTTGACCCATATACTAGTACGCATGCAGGACAGATTGTCCTTCTTTGTTGCTGTATATAATCATGCTGTTCCGCTTAATTTAGTTTCTTGATACATTTCCCAATTAGCCTTCATTCATCACGCTGCTGACAGGAGAGAATGTGTTTCTGACCAATCACAGTGACCCGAGGCCACGGCTGACAGGATGTTCATTTACACGATGACACCAGCGGCAAAAGTGTTTGATTCAGGAAATCGTTTAATGCCGAGCCGCTGACCTGAGCATGAACAAATGTTCTTATGAGAGACTTGCATAATGCTTTCAGAAATCCCAGTGAATAGTTGACCTTTTCACAGGAAGTGAATTATAAAAGGGACAGATCCATATATGACACAATGCATTTTTAAAGACTCTTATCTGTTTAAAGAGGAGCTCGGGATACAGAGGAAATCCGATCACTTCCTCGTCTGCTGGATTTGCAAATGCAGGCATGTCAAGATTATCGGTGGTGTTAAAGTTAGAGAGGACAGCAGACAGAATAACCCCGGCTTCACCCCGCACACACACACTAATGGAGCTTAAATTAAATCACATGCACACACACTAATAATTACTGTGTTTTATTGCAAACCCCCACAGTCCGACTGAACACGTGCAGAGCTGAACTAAGCAAATATGTATAAGCAGTTCTGCATCTGAAATGTTTTACTGTCAGAATATGTGCTGCAGCTGATGAAGTATGCATGTGTTTAGTATACTACCAGAATGTCTCTTATATGCACCATGACTGTGTTTAAGAAAAAAGCAAATGTAACAGCAAAAATCAGTAATATTGTCAAATATTACACTTTAAAAAAAACTGTAAAAAAAAAAACAAATAAATACAGTACTGTGCAAAAGTCTTAGGCCACTAGTATTTTCACCAACAAAAAAGGATTTTAACCCTTGTAAGGTCTTCGGGGTCCGTTTGACCCGCAAATGATGTTCGGGCGCTGGCTGTGGCAGTGGAGGATTGTATGTCGTGGGCGTTACAGGTGTCCAATCCCAAACGCCCTTCCTTTCCAGGACCATGGCCTTACTGACCCCCCCCCCCCCCCCGAAAAAATTTCCTTGGGGAGGTTCACCGACTTAGAAGACCCCGGTCCATGTGGCGGCTCCGCTGTGGTGGCGTCTGGTGGGCATTCAGGTGGCGCAGGCTCTGGAGGGCGCTCGGGAGGGCGCACTGGAAGCGTAGACTCTGGAGGGCGCACTGGAAGCGCAGACTCTGGAGGGCGCACTGGAAGCGCAGACGCTGGAGGGCACACTGGAAGCGCAGTTACAAGGGGGTGCTCTGGGAGCGCAAACTCAGGGAGGCGCTCTTGCAGCGCAAACTCAGGGAGTGGAATCGGGATCGGCTCTCGCTGCCGTAAATCAGGAACTGGAGTAGGGATCGGCTCTCCTGGCTGTAACTCAGGAACTGGAACAGGGATCGGCTCTCCTGTGAATAGTTGAAATTTTTAAAAGGAAGTGAATTATAAAAGGGACAGATCCATATATGACGTAATGCATTTTTAAAGACTCTTATCTGTTTAAAGAGGAGCTCGGGATACAGAGGAAATCCGATCACTTCCTCGTCTCCTGGCCGTAACTCAGGAACTGGAACAGGGATCGGCTCTCCAGTGAATAGTTGACCTTTTCACAGGAAGTGAATTATAAAAGGGACAGATCCATATATGACGCAATGCATTTTTATCGGGAACGGCTCTCCTGGCCGTAAATCAGGAACTGGAACAGAGATCGGCTCTCCTGGCCATAACTCAGGAACTGGAATCGGGGTCGGCCCCTCTGGCCGTAAATCAGGAACTGGAGTAGGGATCGGCTCTCCTGGCCGAAAATCAGGAACTGGAATCAGGATTGGCTCTCCTAGCCAGGAAACAGGAACTCGAATTGGGATCAATGGACTGGGATCCATAAGGAGTTTGTTTGGCTCTCCTTGCCATAAATCGAGGACTGGAATTCCTTCCATCGGGCTGGCATCAACGAGTTCCCAGTATGCCTCTCCTGGTCGTGAAGGCGGAGCGGAATCCTCAGGGAACTGGATCAGATCAGGGAGGAGAAACTGGCGTCTCTGAGGAGCCGGTACTGGGCACTCTCTCAGCGCGGGCTTGTCGAAGCGCTCGGGCAACGCGGGCTCATCGAAGCGCTCGGGCAGTGTGGAGATCTTCAGCTTGGCGGGACTGAAAAGGATGGTGGTTTGCATTAAGGGGATCGTGGGGTTAGGAAGAGGAGCAGATACGTTGGGGCAGTACATGGATGAGGCTGGCTCGTGGTGAGCTGGAGTGTCAACCAGCTTCCGGATGGGAGGAGGACTAACTTCTTCAGAATCAACTAGAAAATCGGAATTACTTAACTCAAGGACAAAATTTAGGAAATCTGCCATGGGTCTAAAACAGTCATCATGGCGGATAGAACAAAACAAATCGTTATCTTTTAATCCCATCCGGAAGTTGATATTAATGATCGAGTCACTCCAACTCACCAGATGTAACACGCTCAGGAAATCCTCCATGTACTGCTCCAAGGACTTTTCCCCTTGCTGCAGCTCATACAGCCCCAGTTCATCTCCAGCAGACTCTCCATGTTGTCTGTTACGGTCCGTGATTCTGTCATAGTTGTGTGGAGATGGAGATCGCGGGAGATGCAGAGTTTCTCAATAAAGGGTTTTTAATAATAAATGAAAGCATACACAATGGTTTACGACCTTTAGCAACATTAATCATGGACAACTAGAACTGAAAAGGACATGAACTAAATACACAAAGACTAATGACTAGACTAGACGCAGCTGGGAAAACACAGGTGGGAACTAATTAACTAATAATCACATACAGACACAGGAAGGACCAAATAAGGGCAAACAGGAACTAAAACAGGAAGACCTGAACCGAAACTAAAACAAGAATACATGGAGAATACATAACACAGAGTTATAAACAGAACTAAACAGACAATGAACGAAACAAGTATTCTATATTGATTCTCAATTATTGAAATGACCAGACTATTCATTGTGTTTCATGTTTTATACCTAATTTTTATATTGTACTGCAAATATGTATTGGTGTTGCATTGTTGTTCATATATGATTAATTATTAATTTAAAAAAAAACCCCACACACACTATTCCTAAAATCATGACAAGCGGTATGTGTTGAAACTGACAAATCACAAGAGTGGAGAGATCTGACGCGGTGCAGAAATGCTCCCTCACGAGAATGGCTTTCCGCGCGCGGATACTGGGGCAAGTCTTGTTTTCAGGTGCACTAGATTTGAAACTATTTAAATGCCATTGTCACGGATGAGGCGAGAGACATTCGGATTCGTACGCAGACAGTTTTATTCACACACAGAGTAAACAATAGCAGGGTCGGAGCAACGGCAAACGGGCATATCAAAGGTGAAGACAGTAGAATAATCCAGTACACATAGCGAGGGTCGAACGAGGAGCAAACATAATCCAGAGGGGCAAGACAAGGTCGTAAATCCAGGTACAGGCGAGGTCGAGAACAAGGAACAAAGGGAACAAGGGAAACACGGTAAACACGGATGGCTGGACACAGGGAGCAAACACAGGGTACATTCAACATTGGCCAGCGACTAACACAAAGACTTCCGGGGCATTTATACACGTGACAATGACACTGAGGGGCGGAGAACACATTGGTTACTAAGACAACACACAAGGTAGGCGGAGACTTACAATGAAACACCATGACAACTGACAAGCGGGGCGGAGACATGAGTTCGTTGATATGAGTCCAGGAGTGAAAACAGACACAAACACACACAGTAAGCTGGGCGCTGGAGTGCTATCCAGTGGCCTGAGCTGGCACCTCCAGCTGATCATGACATGTGGAGACCTGATCTATCACAAAGCTGTGTTTACGCTGCAAGTCTTAATGCACAGACCCAATCTTTTGACAATATCCGATTTTTTTGGCTCCCGCATGTTTACATTAATTTTAGACACAACTGGTATCCGATATCTATGTTTACATTAATTCCAACCAAAAAGGATGGTCAGTGATGGCTTTACTATACACATAGACCCTTGGGTTCTGAATGGCCATGCTATTAACATTATTTATATAGCTCACGCCGAGTTGCCATTATTATTTCCCAGCATGCCCTGCTGAAAAAACAGCAGGGTGGACAACAGCTGTCGTGGATGTTTTGCAGCACAAAATCTGACTGAACAGATAAAGACCAGAAAATAACGGTAATTTTTATTTGACTAATTTTTGTCAAATTTATTTCATTCATTTTCATTGTTTCATTGATCTACAGCTCACGAGTGAATTCTTTAGTAAAGTAGCGCTGTAAGATTGTATGAATTTGAATGAATTAATGTGTGAGAGAGAGAGAAAGCTCCCTTAGAAAACCTACCGTACCACTCAGAAAACATTATTATAAGCTAACCGTAAATCGGGCTAAAGTAAGGCTATAGTTTTGAACACTGGCTGATTATGTACTTGCTCAAATAATAATTTTGGATCATTTTTAACCAAAGTAAGTTACAGACTATAGCTTTAACAGCACATATTAATTTGGAAAGGAAATCAAGTGTGTACAGTTTTCTAAGACTTCCACAGACTTGATCAGTAATGTTATTAAGACTTCTGTCCGTCTCACTCACCTCTCATGAGGTTGTACATGTTCATGTAGTTTGTTCCTGAGTCTAAAATGGCATACCAGCTTCGAGAGACAGACCGGCCCTGAGGAGAATTCAAAAACAGACATCGACTAAATGTTTCTAGGACTGCTTCAGTAAGATCTAATTATTGTCAAGACACAAACGAAAGCTAATGTCACACTCACCTGAACATCACAGGTATCTGGGTCTGGACTGCTCAGGTTAAAGGTAATGTCATCCACAAACCTCATCACTGGAGTGATGTGTGTAGCAGTGATGTCCTCTGCATTTACAGACAGCAGCTAAAGATACGAACCAGAGTCACATGTAGGTGCCAACTATCAAAGTTAGCAAGGCATAATAAGCATATGCATAAAATCATGGAGAGCAACAAGAAAAAATAGTAGGCAAAGTAAAGATTAGCATAGTGTATTTGATTGTTGTGGAGGATGATTAAGATGTTTTATGGTGACTTCAGGTGTTCAAGATAGTAAAGGTGCAGTACAGTGGCTTAAAAAGTCAGCTTTGGGACTATGCAAAATATATATATAATAAAATAAATTAAGTAAATAAACAAATAAATAAAAGGTGTTTGTATCGTGACTAACTTCTCTACCCTCTTTCCTCTTTAAGGCCCCATTTTATGTTTGTATTTGTCAATCCTTTAATATCTTTTTAACTAGCTAGCTAACTTTGTTTTTTTTATTATTATTATTATTATTTTGCTACACAATGCAGCGTTTGCATGCAGTTCAAAAATATATGCTGCTGTTATACGCCAGCTAGTGAAAAAAAAAAACTAATTTACGGAAATTACTGAGCTCTGCATATAACACGCAGACAAATATATATTTCCCTTGACCACAGATTAAGAATTTGTACCCTCATTTGAATTAAAAGGACCCAATCGCTGGGCCTTCAGTCTGCCTTGGGCCAATATGCACATGCACACCTAGCACATCTAGATTCCCTAGTGTGGTTATACTTACGCTTGCTCTGTGAAATTTTGCAATCAATTTCAGATTTCCATCATGCTTGGGACTTCAGCATGGTAATAATAGGCTATGAATTGACATAATCATCACATCAAACAATAGGCTATATAACAAGTACTTTTCTTTAGTCTATTAATGCACACACTCACATAATAAAGGCATCTTTGACTCTTCCCAGGACATGTTTCTGTTGACCACTCTTTAATCTGATTGACCAAGAGGGAGGAGACGTCAAAGCAAGGAATACCTATTTTCCTTATTTAAAAAAACAAACCAAAAAACAAGTTAAAATCGGAAAATATGGAAGTATTTAATATGCATATGAGTGCATGCAATAGATACAATACCATAATTTAAATAATATGTAGTAAATGTTTCTAGAAATCAGGAGTAAGCTTGAAACATGCAGAGCTTTAATTAAACATGTATCAGATGTGATTACTACCGTACATACCACTCAACAAAGCACTGCGCATGAAGCGGACCGGCAGCCAGCGCGCAGAGGATCCCGACACCGAGAACCAGTGCTGCCAGCACGGACACACACACGGCCATTGTCCGGTAAGAGCTGCAGGACGAGTCGGCGGAGCGAGAGCCCGCCTCGTCGCGTAACAAGCCCGCTCTGCTCATGCCCACCGCGTCCTTATCACTGTCTCGCAGATGTTTACAAACCGGATCAGCTATGCGGTTTTACAAAATTAGCTAATTTCGTAAAATGCGCCGCATTTCTCAAGTAAGGCCCATGTCCAGTGCACGTCTCTTCTCGCCATGGATTATGTATTATTTATAATCCCATTTAATTACAGGTTATTTATTGTCAGTTGCGTGTTGGGGGCGTTGACAGCGCAGCTCAAAACAGTCAGAGCGCAAAGGAATGGAGAGGTCTCGAGACGTCATCGTATATCGATCACTCGGACCAATCGGCTGTTAACTTGACACTAGGATTTAGCAACGCTCCCCTATGTTATTACAGATAGCTCGTGTATGATAAGAATGTCTTTTTCTGCACGGTCTCTTATCTCTAGCGCACAGTAACAGAAGCGCACCGGTTATATGGTCCTGGAGCAGCACAGTACAAGAGTCACCAGAAAAAGAGAAGTTATTTAAAAGTGGTGAGTACATAATAATATAATGCATTTTTCTGATATGGATAAATAATAATGTTAAAGAATGTAATTTCAGTGTAAAATAATTTTTTTGGGATTTGCTCTGAGTAATCGAGAGCGTTTGTCCTCCACCCCTTCAGCAGAAACGAAACCTGCTGACATCTGAAAAGCGAAAAAAGACATTTCAACATGTTCAACAATATAACCTAACTATAGGCCTATAGCTCTAGAAAACACTGCAGTGACAGCAGCAATAATAATTATAGCCTACATGTTATCCAATGTTTGTTTGTTTGTTTAAAATGCGATATTCTTAGCCAAATCATTTATTTTTTGTTTAATTTTGACACATTTTCAGTAGGCTAAACATTAAATAAACAGAAAAAAAAATTGAGAAAACATTTTCATATTTGTTTGACTTTGTCTGTTATGCTGTAGAAATATTGTTAGTTCTTGTGTGACAGAATTTTGTGGAATAAGAAAATAATTATAACTTAATATAATGACAAATTAATTGACACAACCGTGCTATCAGGACGTTTAAAACTTGACATTAATTTGACGTATAATGAACATCAAACATATCTATTAAACCAATTTCAGTGTGGGATAACTTCCTATTTTTACCCATTTAACCACCGCCCAAGCTGAACTTAAAATGTTGCTATCTAGCATCTTGATCAAATCTTGACAAATGTTTGACATTAGATTGACATCAAGGTGTCCACTGGGATGTTGAATGATTTTAATATGGTGAAAATTTCATGTGGTGCACAAATATTCACAAACTAAACTACAATTATTTTTATTACAAGTTAATTACACACATGTAACCTATTAAAGTGATAGTTCACCCCAAAATGAAATCTGATGTTTATCTGCTGACCCCCCAAGCATCCAAGATGTAGGTGACTTTGTTTCTTCAGTAGAACACAAATGAAGATTTTTAACTCAAACCGTTGCAGTCTGTCAGTCATGTAATGGAGGTCAATGGGTAACAAATGTTAAAAAGCTCTGAGAGTCAAAAAAAACACACAGACGAAACCAAATTAAACTTACGGCTCGTGACGATACATTGAGGTTTGAATTTTTTACCTCTTATACACCATCTCAAAAAACTGAACAGTTTTTAAATAATTTTTTACCTCTTATACACCATCTCAGACTGACCTAAACTCATTCACAACATCCGCCGCGTGACGCGTCACCATCCGGCACATAGAGATCTTTACATAGATGCCTCAGTAGTGGCTGTTTCAGTCGATCTCTATGTGACCGTGTCACACGCCGGATGTTGTGAATGAGTTCAGCACAGTTGGAGATTGTGGTGTATAAGAGGTAAAAAGTGATATAAATACTGTTCGTTTTTTTGCACACACCGATCGTTTAGTGTCTTAACACCTCAATGTATCGTCACAAGCTGTAGGGTTTGATGTGGCTTCGTCTGTGTATGTTGTAGAGCTTTGGAACATTTGGTTGCCATTGATCTCCATTATATGACTGACAGACTGCAAAGGTTTGAGTTAAAAATCTTCATTTGTGTTCTACTGAAAAAACAAAGCCACCTACATCTTGGATGCCCTGGGGGTCAGCAGATAAACATCACATTTCATTTTGGGCTGAACTGTCACTTTAAAAGACTTATATAAGTTAATTATAGTTCATCAAACATATCTAGTAGTTCTACCTCTCATGAACATTTCAATTTGTGCCTTTATTACTTCAACGCAGGGGTGTCAAACTCAGTTCCTGGAGGGCCACAGCCCTACACAGTTTAGATGTAGCGCTAGTTAAACACATCTGATCCAGCCAATCAAGTCATTAAGGCTTATTTGAAAACTCCGTGGTTTGTGTGTTGGAGCAGAGTTGGAACTAAACTCTGCAGCACTGCGGCCCTCCAGGAACTGAGTTTGACACCCTTTTATTTAACGGTAACAGGACAGCAGTATGGAAATGCCTAATTATATAAAGGCATATAATTTCCTAAACTCACACTCTTCTTCTCAGGTTGATTATGGCAGAAGATATGAAAACTCCTTTGCTCTTAGACTCTGAAGGCCCTGCTGATGCCCTACCTGTATGTCTAACCAGCCCTACAGTGGCCATACTCGGTTCTGGAGATTTCTCTCGTGCTCTGGCTCTGCGGCTGATAGCTTCTGGTGTGCGAGTAGTGGTTGGGAGCCGCTGTGTGAATCGCATCCCATCAGGACTGTTCCCTGATGCAGTGGAGTGTAGGAACCAGGAGGGAGCAGTATCACAAGCAGCGTGTCTAGTGTTTATGGCGTTGTTCCCTGAGCATTACCACTCCTTGCTGGGGTTACAGTCTGCACTGGCAGGGAAGGTGCTTGTGGATGTGAGTAACGCAGCAGAGATGAACATCCAAGGACCGTCCAATGCCGAGCGACTAGCTGAGCTGTTTCCAGACAGTCTAGTGGTCAAAGGATTTAACACGGTTTCAACCTGGGAGCTGCAGACTGGGGCTCATGATGGAAGCAGACAGGTCAGGACTGTGGTTGTTTTACCTGTATTTGATGAGAACAAATACAGGGTTATTTGAAATATGTAAGTGTCTACCTTCCACTACTGCAGGTCCTGATCTGCAGTAACAGTACAGAGGGGAAGAAGAAAGTTGTGCAGTTGGCTCGGGAGATGGGCTTCCACCCCGTGGATATGGGTGGCTTGTCTGCTGCTCGAGAAATTGAAGTAGCCCCATTGCGCCTATTCCCATCTTGGAGCGGCCCAGTTCTTGTCACCTTCCTTCTTTTCCTCTTTTTCTACGGCTATGGTTTCCTGCGGGGAATTTTGCTGCCTTATCTTGCACAAGGACACAATGCTTTCTACCGTCTCGCCCTTGACCTGGTGAACGAGAGCCTGCCAGCAGTAGCCTTGGTGACCCTGGCACTCGTATACTTGCCAGGGTTGTTTGCTGCGTGGTTGCAGCTCTGGAGGGGCACCAAGTACCGGCGTTTCTCATCCTGGTTAGACAACTGGTTGCAGCGAAGGAAACAACTCGGCCTGTTGAGCTTCCTTTGTGCAGCGTTGCATGGAGTCTACAGCCTTTGCCTGCCACTGCGCAGAATCACACTGCACAGGATTGTCAATACTGCCTACAGACAGGTGCGAAAACCTGAGACTACATTTCTTTAATTGTTAAGCGTGTGACTAGAAGTGCCTAACAACAGTAAAGTATAGTGTCTGCTGTGTATTTGTCTAAACACATCAGGTCAAAGCAGGTACAGAGGAGTCCTGGGATGAGCTGGGTGTTTGGAGATCTGACCTGTACCTTTCTTGTGGAGTGTTGGGTCTGGGTGTCCTTTCTTTACTGGCCATCACTTCCCTACCCTCAGTGGGCAACACTCTTAACTGGAGAGAGTTTACGTTTGTACAGGTGAGGCCATGCACGCCATAAGAGTATTTCTCAATCCTGTTCCTGGAGGCTTTTGTATGTCTCTCTTATCTGACCTATCCTTTTCAGTTCTTGGTGTCTCGACTGAGTTGAATCAGGTGTGTTTGATTAGGAGAGTTCTATGATTTGTACTGTTGGTTTGAGTCCAGGAACAGGGTTGGGAAACACTGCTGTAACAGATGAATCACATATAACTACTTTGACTGGAGCTTTTGTTGAACTAGTAGCTACACAGGAAAGCAAACCAGGGATAGCTAACCCTGCAAATGCTACCTGCTTCATAAACATTTACTTTATTTTCAATTATAAGATTTTTTCATTTTGTTTTGAGTGAGACAGAAGTTTAAAATTTCCATACTGTATGTCGTACACCCCCAAATGACTTACAGGATTTCTAACTGTTACGATTATCTCAAGTCTCCATGCAGTTCATTCTCGATATTAAGAGCACATCCGGGTAATGTCATGCATCCTTGGTACTTGGGTTCTTGAGTATTTGAATTAAATTTCACATTTGAGATGATATAGAATGCGAACACTAGTATGCGAGCTTGCATAAGTATGCATACTAGGAAAAGTCTTGGGTCTCTAGGAAGAGATTTGAACAAACCCTGTACCCGACAATTACAAATGTGGTTCTTGAAGGCCTAGTTTATACTAATTCTAATGTGCTTCAGACTACATGTTGCTGTTAGTCATACCTTGCTAGTTTTGAAGCAAAAATTGATTGATAATTTTTGTAGAAAACATGGAAATGTAGCTCTGATATTGACCAGATATAGTGGTTTGAAGTTTTCTCTCTCTTCTTCCTTTAGTCTGGTTTGGGCTACATTGCTCTGACTCTGTCCATCATGCACACACTCTTCTTTGGCTGGGATTTTGCCTTCCACATTGAAGCATATCCATTTTACATGCCGCCAAGCTACTTATTGGCTGTAGCTCTACCCTGCATTGTTCTGCTATGCCGTTGCTTCCTTCTCCTGCCATGCATCTTTACCAGACTGACAAGAATCCGCCGGGGATGGGAAAGTAAACGCAACTGTCCAGTCTTACAGCACCACCATGTGGTGGTGAATGGAATACCATAGAAGACCTACATTTCCTAGGTTTATAAAGTATTTTAAATTCTGACTAGATTAAGTCTGCCTTATCTAAAATGGGATAAAGATGAGATTGTCATATTGGCAAAATAATAAGACAGATATTTTATAGTTGAGTACTTATGTGTTATTAGGTGCATCATGAACCAGCCGTGATCTTCTCTCAGAGGCACACAGACTAGAGCACTGCATGCATGTACAAAGTACATAAAGAGGTCTCTGTTCACTAGAAGATGAAGCCATCATCATTGATTTGTTTTGATATTTGAGCATTACACCTATGCATAGACTCACACTCAGGTCTTTATCACATAACTCTTATGAAAAAGACTGAAAGACTTGTCATTTTTACTGAGGTATTAAAGTCATCAACTCCTGACTCTTTTCCAATTATGCACAAAAATGCCTTAACATGTGCCTTGTATTGTCTTCAAGGCCAGTTACTGTGTAAACTCCATCTGTAACAGGAAGGCCAGCGTTATACAGAGTACTAATAACGACCAAACCTGCATTATATTTATGTGTGAAAACTGTTATAAACAAAGCAATTATTTTTTGTAAAAAGTTTATAAGAAATGTTTGGAAGTCTGGTTATTTACACACATACACAATACAAATTCAAAAAGGTCCAGTCGTACAGTTTGCAATGACTGCATACCAAAAAATGTACTAAATGTTAAAATAAATGTTTCCCAGTCTGATTTGCTGTCATTATTGTAGATGTTCTGCTGCAAAGTTTTGAACTGAACTCTCAATCAATCAATCTTGTTGGTGTTGTTAAAGCATGATTTAAACATTCAACTTTATTTGACAAAATGGCAATGACTTTCCAAGACATTAATTAAATAAAACAAGATATCTGGTATCTGATTTGTTGTAAATAAAATAAAAAGACATATATAAAATAATTGGCATTCAAAATGCACATTTAATTAACAGTATTCATACCCAGGAAAATAATTCATCCCCCTTCCAAAGTCTGTCAAACACGTACATTAGAAACTATGCTGAAGTTGTTCGAACGTTAAGAATAAATATAAAAAAATATAGCTATAAATGAAATTAAAATAGATGTTTCGATCCAACTTCAAGAGGTCACTTGCTTGTCGCAGCTGAAAAGAAGTGCCTCTGCTATAAATACTCCAAGACCTCTTGTGTTGCATTCACCATTCTGTCTGCGGATTGGCCCTGAACTTTTCATAATCATCCATTTTGAAGAAGGCCAGTTCTGTCTCATTGGCTGTGAGGAGAGGAAAGGAGTTTTCAGCAGCTACAAGTTCAGTTTGGCATACATGCTCAATTAATTACACATCAAAATAACAAATATTTCGTTTATCAGTCTATGAAAATGTACAAATGCAATCTGCATTGAATCTAACAGACCTAAATATTGAGTTACGTACCAACACCACACGCTCTTAACCTGCAGCCATCACGAAGAATCAACTTTTCATCATCCTCTAAACTCATTACCAGCTCATTCGTCTAAACTCAGGGAAAACAAAGCATTAGAAATACTAATCATGTTTATATCAATCAAGTGGACATTAGTGTGAAATAAAAGAGGAAGAAAGAACATGAAAGAAGTGCAGCGTTTTTAAACAAATACAGTCATGTCAATACTACAGAATTTATGCCACAAGTTGTTGAGCTGATGTAAAGTTACCTTTGCTCCGTGTGCCTGGTGTATGATTTTCATTGTGTCTGCAACAGCGCATTAACATGGTATTAATGCAATAACTCTTCATTTATTCATTTGTTTGTTTGCCAACTTACCATAGGCAAACTTCTTAAAAGGTGGAGGCAATCCAGCTCTTGTTGAAACGTCTTAAAAGAGAGAAGTGTTTTAATAGTATTTGTAACTGTGTAACATTTACTCTTTATAGAAAAACATGAATCCTGTGAAGTCTGGCTACAATCAGTCTGTCTTACCTTGCTTAACAAATGTTATAAACTGCTCTACTGTTTGGTCTAAATGGACGTCTTTGTAAACCACCGGTTTAAAGTTCCGATGCTCGAAGGACCGAACCAGACGCACTGTCAGAACCGCGCTATCGCACATCATCTCGAGCACAAACTACACGGATTACAGCGGACAAAAACAATTCTGCGATTATAATAACGCACTGATTCCGAAGCGTTTACTTCCAGCATGTTCTGAGAAAGAACGCCACTCTAGACCAAAATAGCCGATCAGGGAACATCAGCAGCACCAGGCAAAAGCAATGGAGCGGCAGAACAATAGATGTTCAGCACGTGACTCGTTCAACGCGGAAACAAAGTAACCAGTAAAAAAAATAAATGTCTCCTCAAACCGTAACAAACCGTTATGTTTATCTTCTATGACTTGAGTAGACTGTGTTTTCGTACATTTTTAAGCACTAGGTGTTAACACAAGACTGGAGTGCAAATGAAATATCCATAATACTTCTGACAATATCCAGTTGGGATAAACAAATAAACAATCTTCTAAGAATGAACAATAGAAAATCCATGATCTTGAGGAAATAGTTTTTGCCCAAGTGTAAGCTTCTCAGTGGACTGACATCAGATTGGATCTAACCATTTCTGCTATTGTACGCCCTCGTGATGGACACACTGATGACGCAACGCATAGACTGTTACTATGTTAACTATGAACAAAAATATGTTAAATCTGATTATAACTGTGTGTGTGTGTGTAAACATAAGGCTACATCAAGTGCTCTGTAAAAAGGATCATTTCATATGGTCACTTTATCAGGCTGGCGAACCTGGACGTGTCCTTTATGACTGGGATAATAGAGCTCATAAACACAATATTTGAAGGTCGTTTGTATATCAGTGTACTGTGGTTAAGTACTATAAATCTTTATATATAATCATCCCAATTCAATAATATTAGTCTAAAAATTAAATACAAAAACATCAGATTCCACAAACTTGTATTCTAGTGTGTTTTTACATACATGACAGCAGACCAGCTTAGCTAAGGAACTGTATCAGTTCTCGTCCAAATACCTGAACACAGAATCACTGATAGAAAGAAATGATACACGTCATTCTGTTGCGATAAGTATCTTCTGTTTGAATAAAGGGCCTCTCTATTTGCGCAATAATCTCAATCTGGCATCCCTGGCGTGGCCCTGTGGCCCACTTGGAAGAAGCTACAATTTGGTGAAGCTGATTGGACAGATTGCTCAGTACATGTTCCGGCAGCCAATGGAGTGCGAGGGGGCGTGGCCGTGGGCGTGGCAGAAGACAGTACAGCAAGCGTCGGAGTGTCGCGCTGCCATCACAAACGGTTTCAAGCGCCTCCTTATAACAGACTGAAACATCTACAACCATGTCTGAGGTCAGTATGAAGAGACAAAGCGCTTTTGTTTGATTTAAGGGTGTATTTCAGTATCGTAACGTATGGTTATTGTGCTGTAGTTGGGATTCTTGGTATAGAAAACCACATGGTGCTGTTTCAAGTCTTAATAATTAATACAGGTAAAAAAATAAAATACATTAACGTTGCATGCATTAAGTGGCACAGGAGAGCGCCATGTCTGTGGGTGTGGCGTGATTGTAAAGTGCATTATAATATGTCTGAGCGAGCTTTAGTGTTCCGCTTCTTGAAACGTTGGTTTTTAACGCGTTACGGACGATTTTGATCCGTGCGTCACGTTTTTTACTGTATGCAAAGCAGCAAAGGTGATATTTGCTTGCCATTATTGTTTCAATGTTGTTTGCACTGAAGAATGTACATACTTTGGAGTAATAGAGGATCAGTAATGCTGTGCGTCTGTTCAGTCTTTTCACTAAAACTGTACTATTGCTCAACAGCAAGAGATTTTAGAAGGTTATTGAATCCACTAAAATGCTTTTTAATTCAATGCTCTTAAGTTGTAAGTAGACTTATATTAGTTTTACAGCATGCAGACTTGACTGCAGCACATCACAAAATAATAATAACAGGAAAAATATGATTTAACGGTTCTTCTCCAAAAATACTTGTCAGTTAAAGGTGTTAGAAGTGAAATCTGATAACATGTTGCCATGATAAGACTGAGGTTTACTGGAGCACGAGGCGGTTCCTGTAACAGGAAGATGGACTAACAGAAGCTGGTCGATGATCATAGATGATGAGGAGTCTTGGTGCGCATGTCACGTATCAGAGGCATAGTAAAGTGTGTGAGAGAGAGGCATGGAGTTTGACCCTTTTTATTGAGTGCTGGCCATTGTGCATGCTTACATAATCTCCTGGTCACCTGCCAGCATTATAGAGCAAGGCCAAGCATCTAAAATAGCCATGACTGAAATCCATTCAGTCCCTTTTGTGAGAAATAAGAATAAGAATGTATACGGATGGTGAGAGTTTTACCCTTCTTAGTCTGTTATTTGGTATAGAGTGCAGAGTGGAGTCTAATCAGGGGGAATCACAATCTGCATTTAAAGTGGCAGAAAACAAAACTGAAGTGAGTGCTTACGATAAACAGTGTTTTGTTTTTTTAAGATAAAAATGCAATGCCGTATGAAAGCTTGATTAAACTATGCCTGCTCAGACCCATGCTAGTATCAAAGCATATAGTTTGCTAAGTAAATGCATTCTTGCTACCTCTGAGCAACATTAAACAGTGCAAAGACATCTACATGCCACTTCAAAAGTGCCTCTGTGCCGTCTTTTCAGTGTAAATGCATTCATGCCACTTCTGAGCTGCATTAAACAGTCTGCAAAGATGCATCTTTGCGCCGTTTACTCTGTAAACGTAATGCAATCTACTTATCACTGTTGCTATCTTTGTAGTTGTAGTCCTTCGTGTCAATGGGCCTTTAGTCTCGCAGTTAAATGAATATCACAGAGTATCACCAGTGTCCCATGATTTGCTTGTTGTGAATTTGGTGAGATAAATGACTCGCCGTGGATCCAGTTCTTTTAACGAATCATGTAAAAGACTCACACACTCCTGAGTTACAGGATTGAATTAGTCTGATGAGTCATTCACTGAATTAACTGCGTAATTGTGAAACGTTAATCAGTATAACTGACTGATTGTTCATCAGTGTTCAGTAAACTCACGTTGTTGGTTTCCCACAGGCTGAGTTTCAGAAGGCAGCAGAGGAGGTCAAACAGCTGAAAACCAAGCCGGCGGACGCTGAGATGCTGGAAATCTACTGTCTGTTCAAACAGGCCACCGTAGGAGACGTTAACACCGGTATCAGAATGAAAGCAAATAAATAAATGTGGCCTACGTTTATCTCTAAATCAGAATTGCAGCTCTTTAAACAAATGTGTGTGTGTTTTTATAGCTCGACCGGGCATGTTAGATTTCACTGGAAAGGCCAAATGGGATGCCTGGGAGGCCAAGAAAGGTCAGTTTCTCCTCACTACCAGCAGAGGGCAGTAAAATGTCATGTTAAATTTGGGGTGTTTTGCTGGAAATGAGCTCCAAAAGCAGCTCACTCTGTGTGTTTTCCTCTCCTGCTCTTTTTCAGGTATGAGTAAGGAGGATGCTATGAAAGCATACATCGCTAAGGTAGAGGAGCTGAAGGGGAAATATGGAATCTAATAGACGGAACCTATCGTGGCCAGCCTGCCTTTACCTGTACTGTTCTCCCATAAAGCGCCTTCAGGTCTCCAGTGTGTCTCCTCACGAGGGTGTTACGGTTATGCTGTATCCAGACTCTGTTCTGTGTGAGAGAATAGGCACATTCCTCGCAGGCCAAGAGAAATCGTCCACCAGTAACCATGTAGTGAAAGCCCTAATGAATTCAAATTGATGCAATGCCATAGAAAAACATTTTTCAAATTTTTTTTTAAACAACTAAGAACAACATGTTGGATTTCCCTAAAAAGTTTTATATGTTTTTTTTTTGAGACCCTGTGAAAGATTTTGTGATTAAAAAACTATCAAATAATCAAATGCATTTTCTGTTTGAGTGTTGAATTTAATTAATCGTTCAAGAGTATAGTAGAAATAGTAGTAGTGCATTTCTGTAAAATATTGTGTTCCTGGGTTGATAATGTGTCTGGCCGTAACTAATATCAAGTACATCATTCCTAATACATCAGATCTGCCTTTATTGTAACGTAGCTAGTACTTGATGTTATTAACGTCCTATCAGTCATTTGATTGCAGTCACGTCACCTGACCAGACATTTACACACACACACAAACACACACACACAAGGCCTTAAACCCAATCAACCAGAGTGAAATATTTTTATGTGGGTGGTTGAGTGTGTAAACATCAACATAAGGTTTAATTGACCTATGTCCCATTATACTATCCCGCTTGATGTCTTCACCTCAGTCTGGAAAGGGCTCAAAGTCTTTTTGCTAGAGTATAAATTGCATTATCATGTTTTGGGTCACGGTCACACTAAAGGGACTTTGGCCGGTCATTAATTATGATAATCAGCAGTTTAGATAATTTGCCGTTTCTGTGAAGAGAAACATTCTTGGTGTTTAAGGTCTTTCTTTAGTAAAAGCTACATGATTGTTACCAACAGATTATTTTACTACTAAATACACTAGTTATACTACAACTAGTGACAATTCATTTCTACTAGTAAAAACATGCCATTTTGTTATAGCATTGAGTGAAACACAGGAAGTTAATAAAGTATTCATGTATTTGTTCAAATAGTTCTTGCAACCTAGTTTATAATCGGATCAAAGCCCCACCAAACTAAAAATGGGACAATACTATACTGGTATTAGTAGCGCTGTCAAACAATTAATCACATCCAAAATAAAAGTTTTGATTACATAATATATGTGTGTGTGTGTGTGAGTACATACTTCTTATA
>JAUMHE010000330.1:395972-410179 GCA_032359235.1 Enteromius mattozi | reverse complement strand
TTTTTTAGATTCTGTCTCTCACAGTGGAAATGCACCTATGCTGAAAATTGTAGACCCCTCCATGATTTCTAAGTAAGTGAACTTGCAAAATCAAGATCAAAATCAAGATCAAATACTTATTGACCTCACTGTATATATATATATATATATATATATATATATATATATATAACTGAAACTTAACAATAACCTATTTACAACAGTTTTTGTTTTTTTATTTTTTTTCTACAGTGAATGGATGACCTTTTTGAATCAGTGTTTGTAATGCTGAGATTGATCTCACAGCTGGTTGTTTTGGTTCATCATGTCTGTGCTGAAGCTGAATGAGACATGTATTGTGACAGCTCTGCTGCAGAGGTGGACGTCTCACTAACCTGACACACATAGCTCAGGCCATGAAGCACAAATGAGTTCAGGTGTGATCAGCGGTGTAACGGTGAAGAGCTCAGGGCTCTGTTCAGATCCAGCCTCAACAGTGACACCGTGTGGAGACACGCTTTTCTGCACATTACACAATCATTCACACATTCTTACACAAACTACATTTACACTGAAGCATCTATTTTATTAGTATCTCTACAAACAAGTATTGCGCGCAGCAGTCCTTCTCTTCTGCTGACTAATCGTCTTCTCCAGATGTTTAAAGAACTGAATGTTCTTCAGGTAACAAACTCATTTTTAACCAACTGATAAGACTTTTATAGTCATCAGTGTTGCATTAATCGTCAATCATCATTCTTATGTAAGAAAAAGAAAGATGGGTCTTTATGGAAGTGGACTTTTAAAGCATCTCAGAAAAAAATACTTCTGTAGTTTTAATATTAGTTAAGTACTTTTCAGTGCACTACATTTTAATAATGGACAGCATCCTAGCAGAGAGTTCACCTAAAAATAAAAATCTGTCATCTTTTGCACACCTTCACGCTGTTAAACGTTCTCTTCTGCATAATACAATTTCATGTCATTAATAATTTATAGTACCTTTGCACACTGGAACTCTTTAGTAAAACTATATGCATCGTTATCCTAAACTGTAACTAAATTACCATTTATTAATTATTCAATATCTGATAACAAAGCCTTCTGTTCATGCAGTCATGAACTCAGAGCTCAACAATGACATTTTTCATAAATTAAGTCACACCTTTGTCTTTTAATTAATTAAAATGCATTGTTTAAATTAGAAAGTAGAAATATATTATAAATTATTATATATTTTTACGTTAGAGAAACATTTCATTGGATTATGGTCATATTACTAATAATTTATCACAACAGTTCTTTAGCACAAATATAATCTAAAAAAATGAACATTTTTGTAACATGTTTTAAAAAACCCCTGAAACTTCCATATATTCTAGATTCATTACATGTAAATCTTTTTGTTTTAAATTAGAGCTTACAGTTCCGTTTTTTTTAGCTGCACCTGTACAAATATGAATATAAGCAGCACATATATAATGAAAGGAAAGTCTGTTTAATATTCCACACTAAAGGTCAGGTATGATATGGTAAGATAACAACTAAATAAATAAGCCAAATCATTTAATCTGCATTGTTTCAAAGCACAAAATGTGAAATGTAAAAACACCCCTCTTTATTAATATTTATATATTTGTCATTGTATAAATTGTCATTATTGTAATATACTAAATCAACTATTCTATTGTAACATGTATTTTGCCAATATAGATGAATAATTAAACAAGCAACGATGAACAAAGTTGAATCCCAGTAAAAGGTAAATTATTCTACGACTTGCAGACAAACATGAATATTTACATTGCCCATGTTTTAACTGAAGACATGTCATAATAGCAGCACTATAAATACAAATGTAATCTTTTCACTCGGCCTAAAAGTTAAGATGTCTGAAAATATATAACATTTTCTATATATGTGTATATATATAAAAATATGGAAATTACATGAGTAAAGGAAAAAAAAAAGGTCTAAAAACTGTACTTATGTAGTCATTTATTACCATCGTGATTTTCTGGATAAGGAGGGATTCATTGATTGATACCCAATAAAATATATAGAACTTAAAATAATTACAAAATACATATATATATATATAGATTATAAAATGGCCATTGTAAAAAAATAAATAAATAATATATGTATATATAATCACACATAAAATGAGGCTACCTCATACATCCATGTTTTCTAAGGCCAGTGATATTCGGGAACAGTTGTTGGAGTGAAATAAAATGAGTTTTATTTGTTTAGCTTTTATTTTAAAAGTCCCAAGTACTCTAATTGTAATGTGACTTTATATGAAATGCAATATCGTTTCATGCACTATTGATTCCAAGTATGTCCAGATTTTGGATGCTGACTGGTCAATACACAATACAGTAACAATAATGACTCGTAACATCTATATACACATATTATCATTTCACCAGACAGTAAATATGTTTGGTGGAATATTAATATTATTAGTTTAATAAAATGTTTTATATATATTTTACAGTATAAGATTTCAAGATTAATGCAGTAAACTGTACCAGCAATTATTTAAAAAGCAGTATGCAAAATATAAACACACGTGTAACACTAGAAATCACATTATTTTTGTAACATTTTTTGTGCAGAACCACATTAACTGTTCGAGAAAAATAAGTGTGAAGCCTGATATATTAATCTCCCTGGAAATGAAAGATCATTTTAAGTGAAGAGTGTCGAGACGAAATTTTCCAGGCAGTGCAGTTTGGATGTATACAGTATTTTTGGGCACACTACAGAGCATCAGGAAGAGGAAGTGTGCTTTACAGGAAAGATCTTAATATGGCGAGCAATAATGACAGAGCACACAAGATCTAAAATGTTCCAACATGTTCTGTTAATTTATTGCACAAACAGCTTTGACAAAATGTACTTTGATATTAAACACATGACCAGGAAATCTGGGGAAAGACAAGGGAGCTTTCATAATATTTAGACTGAAATCTGTTAATACGGCTGTTGTCGTTTCGTTTTTTGATGATGAAACCATTCAGGAATCATTTCGAGGGGCAACAAAACCTCGACTGATCCTTCATTTTGCGTTTCAGAGATCTGATGGATTCAGAAGACATAAAAAAAGCTCCTCTGACACTTATTAATGGTCTAGTGTCATCTGGGAAAGCAGTGAAAAGCTCTGCTGAGCATCTCGAGGACAGACATCTCTCAGAAGTGGGCAGGACATCTGAAAATAAAGGCCCTGCAAGGCTATCGGATTATTTCTTTAAGCTTCTATGTTGTACAAAAGGGCCACTGTAGTGAAGTGTGAAGTCCAAGCCCTGTTAAACGGGATCCACACGGTTAAATCAGTTACGGCTGTGTCTCTTTCTCCAAACGGCAGGTCTACAGGAATAGTTCACTTAAAAACAAAGCCTTCATCATAAGGTCCAATCTCTTCTGTGTAACACAAACACTGAACAGAACGTTCATGCTGATTTATTGAGAGTGAATAAAAAAGCACCGCAAAGTATCAGCAGTAACTTATTTGCACAGAATCAAATAATGCATTTGATATTAATGGCAGTGGTCATTAACATAATTAAGCGAGATTTTAAATGCAGCACATGAAGTCTGCAGAATATGACCCTTTAATTGCGTGGACTGCCTTTCATCCTTTTCAATACTGTTTCCAATGTCTGGAAAAGAGCAGCATGAACATTCTTCCAAACGTCTTCTTTTGTGTTCTTCAGAAGAAAGTGACTGGGTTTGAAACAGCATGAGGGCGAGTGAATAATGAGAGAATCTTCTGTTTTAAGTGAGCTATTTCTTTAAAAAGCAAGCATCTCCTACACACTTAAAGACGGGAGAAGAACAGAGTATCTCAGAGATTGACAACAGATGAATGGAGGAGCAGTTCTGCTTGAATGCATACAAATCAAATGATGTAACAGTCACATATAATGTTTTAGAGTTCAGATCATCTTTTGCATACGTTGTGTTAAAAAAATACAATTTATGGTGATGGATCTTGAGTGAACGTGTAATCATGTTTATATACAGGATGTAGAGATGTGTGTGTCTGAAGGAGAGACGCTGACAGTCTTTGGTAGGAACGCGAGGAGAGATTTGAAGATCAAACCAGATCCACGCTGTTCAGAACCTCTGTCAGCCAGCCGTAACACAACATCTCTGTTTAACCCCACAGCTTCGGGGAGATTTCAACAGATCTGACACCAACTGCACCTCTCAACAGAATGAATCTCAGCAAAATGTCCAGGTCGTATTTCATCTCCATTAGAGAGAAAACGTAAGGGCACAGATTAGTAAATGCTTTTTTATAAAATATAATAAGTATAATAATTATATATAAGTTATGAGAATTAACTAAATAATTACCTAATGTTTTCATTTGACATCAGTTTAGATGCTTATATTAATTATTTTATTTATTAATAATTTATTTTTTGTTCATTCATGTCAACTTTTAACTAATGTTATTGAATACAATCTTATAAGTGTTTGTAGTGCTGTCAAACAATTAATCACATCCAAAATTAAAGTTTTTCTGTTTATAATGTGTACTGTGTAGATTTATTATGTATACATAAATACACATTCATGCAGCATATATTTTAAAAAATTGTTCAAAATTATGCATTGCATGTATATATATATACAAATATAAAATGTTCTTAAATGTGCATGTGTATGTACTTATATATATACACACATTATGTAAACAAAACTAAATATAACGATTACTGATATATAACATTGTATCAATAAAATTAAGAACTTTATATTTCCCTATTTTAATTTTTGTAATACAAATACTTAATTTACACAGCAGACACATATATAAACAAACTTTTATTTTGGATGCAAGCAAATTAATTGTTTGACAGTATTAAAAAAATTATATATATATATATATATATATATATATATATATATATATAAATATATAAAACATTGTATCAGTGAAATTAAGAAATTTATATTACCCTGTTTTAATTATTATAATACAGATAAATATTTCTTATTCAATTATTTTGATAGCGTTGGATTTTTTGCATATTACCAAACTAACATCTAATGGGAAATGTGCATATTTATTTTTAAACCTGGGGGGGGGGAAAAAAACTAAAATATTAAAAAAATTGGCTAGTTTTCATCCCTTTTGATTTTGGAGTGCAATACAAATTGGACTTTTTTTTTTTTCATGAGATTCACCCAAGAATTATATTACACCTAGTTGGACAGATGAATAGAAAAGGCAAAATTACAGTAAGCAAGAGAGGATAAAAGAGACAGTAAACATTTAGCCACTCAGAAAGAGGAGTGTAAGACAGACGGACAGACAGACAGAAGGCACACTGCTTTAAAAGCATAAATCAGTCAGTGCTAATGTCCCAAACACAACAGTAGTGCCAGACACAGAAGCATCCAGACGTTACAGTATCAAAAACCTGTTCCATCAGAAGAGCAATGGGAAGACCGGCGGGAAGTCACGTGATCGCGAGGAGGCAGGAGGTTACAGACGCTCGAGTCCTGCCACCTCGCTACAGATGAGGTCAAAGGTCAAAGGTGACAATAACGCAAGAGGATGGCGTTAATGGGAAACAGAAGAACGGTTTATCGAATTACTGTGTGCACACACACCAAGAAACACAGGAATATGAAGTTTAAATCAAATATGACTAGAAGACAAATGAGTACAGAGTGTTAGTGAATTACAACAGGTTTCTGCTTCCAAAAATGTTCTGAGGGTCCACGTACTCCTTCACCGACTGGAGCATGCCGAGGCCCACGCCGGACACGCTCTCTTTCATCCATTCCTTCCGCAGTTTTCCCACTGTGTGAGAGAGAGAGAGAGAGAGACGGGTGATGATGGATGTTGTGGGGTGGGCGGCACTGCTCAAATGCTGAGATGTTTTGCATGATGTGATTTATGGAGAGCAGCAGACTATCAAACTCATTATGCTGCCTGCGCTCCCAGTGGAGAGAGAGAGAGAGAGAGAGAGAAACTTCCTCTGTCCGTCTGCTTCAGAAAAACACCAGCAGACTACATTATCACACTGCTTCACCAAAACACTATCATTAACAAATAAATGAACACCAAACACCACTTGTAAGCACAATTCAAGAAATCACGAGATAAAATGAAGGAATAAAATGAACTGAATGTTCCTGTTCTGTGTCTAACTAATCTAAATGTTTTTAGCATTGCTGAAGTGTTATGAATGATTGGCAGAAACTGTGAACTGTTCGACAGCACTAAATATAATATAATATTTGTCCCACATTGTTAAAACCATGACATGGTCTTTTTATTTGGTTAATAAAAAATAAAATACATTGTTTGCAAGAGCAATTAAATCATTAATTATTAAATCACTATAATTAAAACATTATTGATATTGCTGGTGTTTTTACAACATTATTATATTATAATAATTGTTGTTTTTTTCTAAATATAAACTTTGTGTGTTAGATTAAGGAAAATGCAAAATAAGGGCAAATGAGCACAATCAATAATTCAATACCAGTCGATACCAATACATTAAAAAAAAAAGACATGTCTTGGGTATGATTCACACCTTTACTGTACGTTTCAATAAAACTAAAAAAAAATACAAAAACATTTATTAGATAATAAAAATAAAACCAATGCTCAAAAAATATATTATGATTATATAATATAATACTGTTATGATTTCTTTCCCAGATCATTAAAACAACGACATGTCCTTTATGAGTGTTGTGTTCATATAAATACCACACAGCATATTGTTAGTGAGAGCAGCAGTTTAGGGAAGCTTGATGTCCCCATCTCCTCTCTTTCTGTGTCACACTCTTAGTATGATTGATAAGCGAGCAGACGGCATTTCGTCATCATACGTTACTGTTTGAGAAGGGGGCGGGGTTTAGGGCAAGGGCAGCTCACTATTGGCAACACCCCACCCCAGGACTCTCTCATACATATGCAAATAGGACTTGTGGCGACAGAGCCAGTCACCTTGCTCGTAAGAACAGACGCCAACAGAACAAGCCAATCAGGAGGGGCCCCTCCTCAAACCCCCAGCGGTGTATTTGTGCCTCTGCTGGGCGACAGACAGAAACAGAAGGAGGCATGACTGCATCATTGCCTCCATCACGGAGATAATTTACACATCTATCATCTCGCCATCAGCCCATATTCCTGCACTCTCTTTCCATCACTACCCTGTCACTATTCATCTCTCATAACCACTTTCGCACAGCTGAGACATGCAAAAAAAAAAAAAACAGCTAGAGACAAAAGCATAGGTGTGTGTCCAATAATGGCTGAATGAAGCGGAAGCGGTGTGAGTGTGTTTGAGGCTGATGCACTCGTTTGTCCTATAACCCCTGCTCTTCACCTGCACAAACACACGCATGCTGTTCTTACTCTACGCTGTCCTCGTTTACACATGCTGTGCTCTGAGACTCAGAAGAAAGCTTTAGGCATGTCTGCATGGTGCCAAACAAACAAAACTGAAAAACAAAACTCCTGCTGTGAAGTCCAACAAGAATTCTTCTGATCCGGGTCACGGCACCAAAAAATAAAACAATGTACTTCGTAGCGGTCACATTAGTCTAAAACTTACTACTAGTGATGTTTTGCGGCAGAAGACATTGTTGTTCTTGTGAGCGCTGGAAAGTTTTATTTTAGTGAATCGGTTCATTTGGACAATTCATTCCACAGCTCACAAATGATTCACTGATTCAAATGAATTTCGTAATATAGCAAGCCCTACTTTTTGTAGTGAAATAAATGTTTACTTAGTTCTCTTTGTTAAGATTGCTAGGTTTATCTGGACAGTTTGATTCAATGAACCACTTACACAAGTGATTCACTGATTTGAATCATTACTTTCAACATGTTCTCGGAGAATCTTCTTTTTTGTAATTAATTTGTTATTAGTTTTGTTTGCTAGGTTCATTGTATAATTTCAATAAACACACAATACAGAACTCCTGCTGCAAATTCCAACAAGAATTCATCGAATCCGGGTCACGACACCAAAAAATAAATGACAGAATTTTTAAGGCATCACTTTCATTATATTAGAAGCTCCACTTTTTGTAGTGAAATACATGTTTAGTTAGTTCTGTTTGATAGGGTTGCTAGGTTTGTTTGGACAGTTCGATTTAATGAACCACTTACACAAATGATTCAGTGATTTGAATCATTACTTTCAAAATGTTCTCGAAAGCTCTTCTTTTTTGTAGTAATTTTTTTGTTTTACTTTTTTAGTTTGCAGGGTTTGTTTTGTTGGATAATTTCAATGAATTTCAATGATTCATCGGAGTATTACTGCCAAAATGTTATAGAAAACCCTAGATTTGTAGTGGAATAAATGTTTAGTAAGTTCAATTTATTAAGATTGCTAGGTTTGTAAGGACAGTTCATTTTATTGACCTGCTTAAAGTAATGATTCAGTGATTAATTTGAGTCATTATATTTAAAATTGTGTCCTAAAAAAAAGTGTTCTAGGGAATGCAAATGCAAAGCACTTTGAATGCCTAGAAAAGCGCTATATATACAGTATGTAACAAATTACTATTATTATTATAAAAATACTCTCAGAAGCCTGTTTGCTATGTTTTTTTGGACAGTTCAGTACAATGAATAGGTTTATAAATGATTCACTGATTCATTACTTTTAAAATGTTCTTAGAATCCTTTCATTTTTTTAGTGAAATAAATCTTTAGTTAGTTCTGTTTGCTAGGGATAGGTGTTTTAACTAATGCACAGTGTTAAGTATGAATGTCAGCCACCTCCCAAAGCTATACAGTCAGATGACTGACAAATGCTTTGCTAATTGGTTTGACCAAATCATTAAAAAGAAGTCAGTTTAAAAAAAAATACTTCTTGCTTGCGATCCCAAAAGGCTGTTTGCATGGCTTCTCTTTATCCCTTTATCTTTAGCAAAGCAGTAAATCTATTTTAACTGTTTATCTGTTTAATAACATCCTTTTAAAGTGCAAAGGGCATCTTTTTGTTAGTTTAGTTTGCTTAGATGTGTGCACACATGGCCAATGAGAGAGTGTGCGCTTGTGTTTAAAGCGAGTGGAGGTCTGGCTAACGTGCTTGGCTGCATTCACATCTCTGACCCGCGGTAAACACAGGTTAGTAAACTCTGCCTTTCTCTCCTGCGCCCTCCCACCTCGCAAGCCCAGACTACATCTGTTTTTCCAGATACACGCACACACACTTCATTTGTCATGCTGTGATTGTGTGTAGACAAAAGGGCCTGTCGGCAGGCAGATAGTACCGCAGTACCGCTATTAATCACAATTACAGAGCACTCCCCCACCACACACACACACACACAATCAGCATGGCTTTCTTTCTTTCTTTTAGATCGCAGTCAGGAAAGTTTATAAATATCAGCTCACCATTACCTCTCTCATTTTAAAGGTACAGCTCACTCAAACATTTAAAAATGATCAAATTAAAAACCTGCATGTCATTTAAAAATTGCTATTTTTCTTTCTTCTGTAGAATATAAATCTCTTCAGTAAATAGGTCTGATTGATTCTTTCACAAATCAGACTGATCCAGTTCACCACTCACTGATTTGATTCAGTTGCAACATGAGGAGGAGGAGGAAATTGTTAGGTAATAACATCTTAAACTTCTCACACAAATACTTTTTGATACATATTTGGTACTTAATGTCCTTTTGAAGCCTGAAATTCATATTTTTTAGCTATTATTCTTCAGAATACTGTTTTGTGTTCCACAGAAGAAGAAAAACGTCATTGAGGTTTTTGGAACAACATAATGGTCAAGAAACAACAGATCTGTAATCTCTGAGTGAACTCTGCCTTTAACAGTCTTTACAGCACTTGACCTCATGTAGGCTACAGAGTGAGTGTGTGTGTGTGTGTGTGTGTGTGTGGCTGTGATTAATGAGTGTGGTGAAGTTTAGCTAGCAGCAGGCGGATGGTAATGTTGATAAGTCATGTGTTTCAGATCCAATAAACCAGAACAAACCACTGACCCAAACTCTGCAATTCTTTAAATAAAGCTGAATTGTCGAGTCTAGACACAGAGTACTGTATATGTTGTGTCTGGCAGAGATATATATAAATATATTCATTTATTTTTAGATGTATGGTGAAATTCACCTCCATGGTGGTGAGACAGACTTCCTCCGTTGGCTAGAATCTCCTCCCGGGCTGCATGCTACATAAAAAAAGGAAAAAAAAAAAAAATAATATTTTGTCATTATCTACTAGGGTTGGGAGTCGAAAATCAATTTCAATTCCAAATTAGTTCCACCAATCAATTCCTGTGTGCACATATTTTAGGTGGCGAAAAGGGGTTGGTAAAAATGTCTTTGAAACATTAATTTCACAGATTCATTCAAAAACACTGATGCATTCATTAATGAAACAAGTAAATCTTGAGTGAGTCATTGAATCATTCCATTCAGAAATTCTATGAAATTTTGTTTAGATGTCTAATGTTTTTCCTTTTAAAGGGAAAAAGTCTCAATTAATCCAGAATTGTGCAGCTGTATTTTGCACAGAAATAGTTTCTGATTTTTTGTTCGTGGTATTGAATTGGAATCGATAGAATACCCAACCCTAACATCTGCGTATTTTAAAGCCAAAAACACAACCATTTCTTCGTTTTGTATTTAACAGCAGTCCACTAAACCTACAGTTTACAGCACAATGTGATGGCTTTAAAATCCAGAAATACATTCACATGTGATTGATGAATACTGTGCTTGTTTAGAGTGAAGGCTAACCTTATCTCTCTTACTGTACGTACCTCCACTTGTTCATAGACGTGAACAGGATCACTCAGACCCCGGTAATTAAAGGCAAAATAGAAATACACACAAGCACCTGCATCATACGTCTGTGTAACTCTAGAAAAAGGAAAACAAAGATTTAAAAAAAAGTCAAGTTACAATGCTTTCAGGTTCTTCTGGGAAGTTCCTATATTCACACCTAGTGGTGTGGATGTAGCATCAAGCAACAATATTATTTTTCAGTATAGTTAAGATGCAGAAATGTGCAGTCTGCCATGATTTTTTTTTTCCTATTGTCTTAAAATAATTTTTTATGTAACGTTTAATTAAAACTACTGAGTGCACTTCCAGTACACAAAATCTATTCAAGTTGTTGGGTTTCCTAGAATTAAAGATGCTAGACAAAATATAGTTAGTTACATTATGATATCAATATTTTCTGGAAAGATTTATTATCATTCTCCTTCAAAAAGCATGCAAAATAAACCGAACAGTTCATTTTTCAATAATGATACTATAAATTATAGATGGCATTTCTATAGTGCATGTATCTGTCACTATGATTTCTTTATTTGACCAAGAAAATCAGAGTCTAGCTCTACCTAAAAATCTAAATTAAAATCTAACTAGTGATCAAATATTTACTAAATCTCTCTTAGTTTTATGTTAGTATACACACCACTAACCACTGATCTGTGATAGGATCAGTAGAGTTCCATGTTTCTATTATTAGTTATCTTAATGTTCTTCCCGTTCAGTCAGATTTACGGCCTCTGTGGGATCTTTTTTTCGCCCCCAGAAAGACTCAAAAAGAAAGAGAGGGACATCGGCATGCTTTCTATCCAGGGCCTGTCTTTGTGACCCTTGACTTTGAGACAGTGAAAGTTTCAGGGCCGTGAGCTTGTGTTATCTGGTTCCGCAGAGGTTAAATGGCCACATCAATCATGTCCCACACAGCTGGATAGCGAAGGACAGGAAATGAATGACTGAAAAATGCACTTCAGCCCAAATCTCCCTCTCTTTCTGCGTGCGTGATGGTAAAGGTGAGGTCAGATGAACACAGAGTAATTAATCTATATATCAAACAGCATCAAATAGATTTGTACAATTCTTTGAAGTCACCACCAATATTGGGTAATTTATTAAGCATAATACTATATGTTAATATTCCAGATGATTGCTAGGTTCGGTGAATCAAAGGTCAGAGAGACGTGTGTGTGTGTGTACCTGCACGTGGAGAGCGGAGGGAACTGTACTCCTCTCTCCTTACACTCTCTCACAATCCTCTCCTTCACATTCCTGCACAAATCCAGAACCCTGAAAAAGAGACAAAAATGATAAACATAAGGGTCAATTTTTAAAATCTATACATTATCTGAAAATGGAATAAATAAGGTTTCCATCGATGTACGGTTTGTTAGGATAGGACAATATTTGGCTAATACACAGCTATTTGAAAATCTGGAATCTGAGGGTGCAAAAAATGAAATAAATAATTAGAAAATCTCCTTTAAAGATGTCCAAATGAAGTTATTTAAACGTACATTTTTTATATGTATTGATGGAACATGATATTTACTTAAATCCTAATTCTTTTTAGCTTTTTGTCTTGTTTCTTCTCAGTCTAAACATTTGCTCAGTCAACATCAAGAGATGAGTCTCTGGATGTTTTGAGTTGTAAAGACTTCACATGTATGTTGCACATTGGACCGCTTTAAGTTCACGATCTGTACAGTTGCACATGAAGTCGGAAAATTTGTGTGTCTTTGTGAGAGGTCAAGGTTTTTCTTTTGACTTTTCCACTAAACCATTCAGACAGAGACAACAGAAGCATCCGGGAGAGCGTGGGCAGCAGCGGGCGACTAACTGAAAGTGCACAGTGATGCAAAGCATCGCACAGAGCTTTTACCTGTCCCAAGGCACAGACGTCTCAAACGACTCTCCGATCACATAATACTCCATTCCCAAATCCTGCACACCAACACAGATGGCACATTAATGCGCAGAACTTAACTTTTAATGTTATTCTAACCTAAAGATGCTATGTGAAACAGAAAATAGTGGTTTTCATCTTGCCACTTTTTTTTCCACTTTATTTTAAGGTGTCCTTCTTACAGTGTAATTATATGTTTAAATACTGAGTAATATTAATCAACTACATGTACTTACTATATGGTTAGGTTTAGGATTATAGTTTGGTTTAGGGTTACTTACATGTAATTATGCATAATTTATTGTTATTATAATACTAATCACATGTAAAATTGCAACAAAGACACCTTAAAATAAAGCATTAGCAGTGTTTTAATTTTTTTTTATGTATTTTAATGTTCACCAAAGTTGCATGTATTTGATCAAAAATACAGTAAAAAAAGTAATATTATTAATTATGATTACAATCTAAAACAGCAGTTTTATATTTAAATATATATTGTAAAGTGTAATTTATTCTTGTGATTTCAAAGCTGAATTTTCAGCATCATTACACACGATCCTTCAGAAATCTGTCTAATATGCTGATTTTAATCAATTTTATCAATGCTTAATATTTTTTGTGGAAAAAGTTTTCTCAGGGTTTTTTCTTTCTATTTTGGATTAATATAAAGTTCAGAAGAGCAGCATTTATTTAAAACAGAAATCATTTGTAACATTATAAATGTCACTTTTGATTAAGATGAAGGTGTTCCAGCTAAATAAAAACTTACTGAACCCATGCCATGAAAACACACACATTTAGGGTTAGACATAAACAAATAAATCAGTGTGAGGAGCTTCATAACAGACCCGAAGATACGCGATGACAAACGTCAGCATGTAACCCCTCTGACCGTTATCCTCTCCTGCTGCCAGACCCCTAAAACACACACACAGAGTACAGGTCACTGGGAAGTGAAGGAGAAAATATACATTATCAGCACAGTCAATGTTGCAGAAGAGAAATCATGAGGTGTTTGTGGTGCGGTGAAGACACACACACACACACACACAGAAGCAGTGGATCGATAAGGTCAGCTCTGGGATTCCCCTCCTATCAATCACAATCAGCCTCTAATTAAATATTCTCAAAATCAACACAAGCTTTAACGCAGAAATCATTCAATCTGTTCACTCTTCTCCTCACGCACCCATCACTGCCACTGAAAGAGTGGTGATGAATGACCGAGACAAACGCTCGTGCTTCTGTATACAATCAGAGAGGTCAGTGAAGGTCAGGGGTCACGACCCTTACTGGTGAAACAGTAACCCTGGTTCCACAGATTAGGAGAACACACAAAAATGAGCGCTTTCTTACCCGAATTTGGCTGCGATGTCGTAAACCTGTTTCTCATGCTGCAAAACCTTCCCACGATCCCCTTCAAATAAGAGCGTGGCGACACACAGGTGGTGCGGGTCGAATCCTTTAAACTGAGAGCAGAGGGGCAGGGTTAGACCACAGGAATAATAATAATAATAATAATAAT
>JAUMHE010000330.1:382142-395872 GCA_032359235.1 Enteromius mattozi | reverse complement strand
GTGCGGGTCGAATCCTTTAAACTGAGAGCAGAGGGGCAGGGTTAGACCACAGGAATAATAATAATAATAATAATAATAATAATTGTGACTCTCTTTTATCAAAACGTATGAGTCTTTGACATTTTCTGCCTCTGATATTAGTTTCTCTTCTTATTTCGAGGCTGTGGGGCGGAGAGAAAACAGTCACCCAATAATATCATAGCCTACTTTACACAAGGCAATCAAATCAGAGAACAAAACATCAATAGTTTTATTTCTTGCTTTGACTGCAGAGTGACTGACCAAGCCAACTTCATGAGGTGCAACCTGGGACGCTTTTCAGTAAATACGTTTTCATTTCTGACTTTATTTCAAAGCTGTTTGGGCAGGACAAAAATAATATTAGGATGTGGAAACAAAACAAAAAACAGACCAGTAGTAAACAAACAAACAAAACACATACATAAAAATACAAACTCCTTTAATTTCAAGGATGTTTGGCAGGGGAAAACATAATATGATGCAGCAAACACACACATATATAAAAATAAACAAGAAAACAAAGCAAAAAACACAAACCAACAAAAATAAAACACAAAACTCTGTAAAATAAGTTTTTATTTCTGATTTAATTTTGAGTCTGTTTGCATGGGATAACAGAATATTACCATGCAGTGTTTTTGTCCAAAACATAAAAATACATAAAATAGATAAATAAATAAATAAATAAATACACAATTAGATTTTAAGTGAGACACTGCAGGCAAAAACACTTTTCCATACACCTGTCAATTGAGATTTGGCTTTTTGCCTTTTCATTAAGTGTTTTTTCAGACTAGTGAAAAGAAAATCTATCTTTTCGCACCTGTAGATTCCAATTACAACACATATCTTAAAACAGATTTTTCTGCTGCACTGAGCCAAAAACCTCCACTTCAGTAATACACATACACACACTAAACTTTAGACAGTAAAGAGTTGTATTAGTAGTTGTATTTCTTATTTTCAGCTATCTATATTATAAAGATTTTTTACAGATGTGTTTGTAAATACATAAATTGTAAATATGTAAATAAATAAATAAATATATTCTGGTGTGATTTTTTTATAAAGTGATAAAAAAAAAATATCCAAAACCTCCTAAAAAAAACCCTTTATTAAAAGTCCAATATTTTAGCAAAATTAAACCAGAATTTTGAACCTGGCCTCATGCAATGTTGAGATTTGTATTCTAGAAATATATGCAAATTAGTGCAAATTTAATTAGATGTCACCTCATTTGCATATTTCAACATGTAATTATATATTCAAAAAAAATCGAATACAATAATTCTTTATGTAATCAATCAACTGTGCATGTATGGTGATATCTATTAGCCTCTTCTTTCCACCTGGGGTGAAAAATTAATTTAATTTTTTTTTTTAATAAATGTATTAATTGATAAAATGTTGCCTTAGTTCTAATGGTCTGATTCTATTCACCTCAACATTCAATGCACCAATTTAATAAGAAAGATGTTTCATTTCAAGGCTGTGTGGGTGACTGATGACATCTGTGCATAAAATAAAACTTGCATTGCTTCCTGCTTGAAATGTAGAGTACTGTGCCGGACCAATCAGAACGAAGCAGTTTAAGAGTACCTAAATGTCGTCTTGACGCTCAATTACAGTTCTTGCTCACCTTTGTGATGTAGAATTTTTTCAACCCGTCCAGGAATGAGGTGAATATGGAGGACACTTGTGGCTTGAGTGCATGACCTGTCAAAACAGGAATTAAAAACATCAGTAAAGTTCTGTATTAAGCCTGTAATCATTTCGCTTTTTTATGTGCGCAGGGGAAAGCTTTCCCCGTTTGAAAGAGGAGAAACGACAGACTCTCGTACGGTTCTAACATCCCTCAGTTTTGCCCCTTGGATTTCCCAGAGGCCTGTGTGTCAGATTTATTAGCGGTGTGAACAATAGCTCAGTAATGACTGGAGACAGAGAGAGCGAGCGAGCGGGAACGCAGTGAGCGTGTTTCACAGGGGGCTTGTCTTAAATCATCCTGATAGCAGCTGCTCTGATATGAAACGCTGCTAAATCTCACACAGAACGAACACAACATCTCAGATTCATTCAAATCAACTGAAAACTGACGTGAATCGAGAAATATATCAAACATGCTAGTCAGGTCACCGCCGCGGCCTAGCGTGGCTTAGCATGCTAATGTGGGAGTGTGTTGTGTCCACTCACACTGGCTTTCATGTCCTGTGTGTTATACGCTCTCTCAGCGCTGGGCTCTATGATTATATACCGCTCATCTGGTTTTGCTATGCTACATCACTCATACCGTGGTAAATACAGTATGTTTGCATCAGTGTTTACACAAAAGAATGACTAAGAAACTTGTCAAAACTGAGCAGGACGTAAGTATGTAAGTGAACTTAGCTTTAGTTTGTGAATGCTTTATAACGTCACAACTTAATAAAAAACAGTGTACATATTCACCGTTCAGAAACAGCTTCAAATATACCTTACCTAATCAGAATTCATCTAAATATTTGGACATTTTTCTATAATAAATATAACATTTTTACTCATTTCATAAAATTAGTTTGAACTTATTTACTTAAATTATTATTACGCTTTTTTTTCTTAGTTTTTGCATTTATTATATTTTGCATCCAATCTTTCTCTTTTGCATTTTTGCATCCAGTTTAAATATAACAACAACAACAACAACCAATCTAACAATCTAATAAGCTGTAGTTCCTTGAATTTCTTAATGTATTAAAAGTAATTAACTGAATTACACCAAAACAGCCATTACCACAAATATGGAGTTTATATATATATATATATTAAGTTTATCAATATAAACTAAAATGTAAAAATAATTATCAAAATAATATTTTTATTCTGCAACAATGCATTAAATCGATCAAAATTGACAGTATTCTAGACTCTTATAATGGTACAAAAATGTTGTTCTTTTGAACTTTCTAGTCAACCATTTCTAATCCTAAAAAAGTTTCATTGTTTTTAAAAAAATAAATAAAATAAATATGTTGTAAAAGAGTTTTTCAACAATGATAAGAGATGTTTCTGAGCAGCAAATCAGCATATTAAACTGATTTCTGAAAGATCATGTGATGATGATGATGAAAATTCAGCTTTGTATCACTGGAATAAATTACATTTTAAAATATATAAAAATAAATAAATAAATAGTAATGATATTTCACAATACCCTCAATAATTCACAATAAACTCCTTTCACTGAACTGAATATATAAACTCAATAAATGAACTAGTGTACCTCACCCTGATGTAAAAGGACTTTATTCTGACACATACTTTATTTTGGTCACACACTTTGCTGTACAGTAATGTTTACACAGAACAGATTTTCAGTCATTTCAGTCACATTCAGCCTTGGCAACATTAAGTTTGTGAGGATCCAAACCCTTACAACCCCAGATTACACAGCACTACAACACTCATTATCTCTCCTTTCTTCTGGTTGCGATTACAACACAGACATAAAAATAAAAGAGCCACACTTCTGGGCTTAAAGAGTGTGCATGCTGCAAAAACCATTATGATTACAGAGACCGGAGTCTTCATTAAAGAGTCAATACATCTCTCTGCCTCTCAGAAGTGCACCGTCGATGAAAACACAGAGCCGAACAGGAGTTAATGAGATCCCTGGAGACGGGGGAACTTTTCCAGATATATCTGGCAACCCCTCACGAATTCCCCCACAGCACCGCATGTAGCGTTATAAACCTCGGCTGCACTGTGAGCTTAATTGCTGCCAGAGCCATTTTTCATTGTTCCTGAATTGTGTGTTTGTGCCTTCGCTCGCTGCTCAGCTGGTAAAATAATGATCAATTTCACTTTTTACGAGGCGGCGCGAGCGGGGGTTCTCCAGAGATAAATTACACCAGACCAAATTAAACCACTTGATGTAATGAATACACAAAACAACAACAAGTAATAAAAACCAAAACAAAGCTCTCAAATGCTAAATCTCCCAATTCATCTCAGTGGAGAGGAATACGAAAACAGATAACTGTCTCTAAACCAGAAATGGATTAGAACTGATGACTGTGGAAATCTTTCTCTACTTCTTCCTCTCAGTTTTCCCATATGATGACATAACCAGCTTATAACACTCAGGTAATATTCGGTTATGGATACACAGTGATGTTGGATATTATGTACCTGTCAATGATGTGAAACATGAAATGTATACTAAACCGTGGAAACAGGGTTCGTGAAAAAAGAGAAGGGTTAGTTGATGAATATTAATTAGGCTTTGTGTATATAATTTAAAAATGATATATTGATTTTGAAATCAGGTTTGTGGCAGTAGTTCCTTCCGTAAAACTGAAATGTAAACAGTAACATTGAGATTACTGTATAACTGTTGATAAACAAAAAGTACAGCACTTCCTACACAATCATTTTAACAGTACTGTAATTAAACCAGTGTTATATTATTAATAAAATATACCTTTATACTACATTTAAAAGTTTGGAGCCAGTAAGAAGTTTTTTTTTTAAGGAAGAAATAATGTTTATTGATCTAAAGTGACATTTAAGACATTTATTATTTCTATTTCAAAAAACTTCTGCTCTTGTGATATTTCTATTCATAAAATAATTCTGGGGAAAAAAAGTATTAGTTTCCACAAAAATATTCTGCTTTGATAATACTACTACTACTAATAAAATTAAGTTATTATTATTATTAAGCATATTATATGATTCTGTAATAAATATTAAAGTTATTTTTCTAACATATTTTATTAAAATATCAATACCTCCATTCTCACACCTACCACTGTTAGTGTCACAATTGTCCATTAAATCTGTACATTAACATCTGTTGGTCCAGCAGTAATGTTTGAACGCTGACTGTTTCTAACTTTATATATTATCTGAAGAATGACTGAAGGGCTGCAGGGAGGACGTTGCATCATGAGAGTTCAGGATCATGAATATTTTTTAAGAAACACAGTCCATCTTTTACACACAAACGTGAATGTTAAGGCAAAACATGCCTCCCAGGGCAGACAGGTGACGATTGATGATTGGCTGGAGCAGTTCTGATCTGAGATCAGCCCACACAGGACCCAGGCAGCACTGTAACCATGACAACACACCCGACACACCCACATCGCAAGCTTTAGTCACCGTTTTGGCTTAAATCATAGAAACTGCACTCTGCATTTACTAAATACATACTTGGGTAACCCTTTAGTATAGGGACCAATTCTCACTCTTACTAGCTATTGGCTGTTTACCCTGTGTTACATCCCTAATCCAACCCAATACCTAAACTTAACTACCTTACTAACTATTAATAACAAAGTGGTTTTGGGATCTATTGATTTTTACTGTACGGACAAAAAAACAAAAGAAAAAGTCAATGCGATCTTAAACTGTTCGGTGACAAACATTCTTCAAAATAAAACACCTTTTGGTTCCACAGAAGAAAGAAACTTCTACAGGTTTGAAACAACTTGAGGGAGAGTATATAATAACAATTTTCATTTTTTGGATGAAATTCCCCTTTAAATGAGTATTAGCTGAAGTATCAGCTAATGATCAGACAACATGCAGGCAAATACAAAAAAATACCTCTTATTTTTTAAAATCATTTTTTGTCTTGTTTTTCATTTTTAGTTGACATTAATTCATATAAAATAAATAAGTTAATTATAGAATTTTGTTATTTGACTATTAGCTTTGCATCAAAGCACAAGCCCAGTTCAGCAGACCTTAATTTAAAGGAACAGCTCTCACGAACATTTCTTCTGTTTTAAAGGCTCCTTTGTACAAGATGAAATATAAGCTTTATAAGTTTTAGCACAAAATACCCCACAGATTATTTATTACATAATTTTGAAAATGCCTATTTTAAGCGGAAACAGAAAATTGCCGTTTTTGTGGATGTCTCTTTAAATGCAAATTAGGTGCTGTTCTCGCTCCCTTTTCCCATAATATACATAATATAGCATGATACACAGTATAGCGTACAAGATATGTATGTGGATATGTTGTTTGCGTTGTTTCCAATTTGATCTGAGCGTAAACAATGTATTCCTGTACATACGTTGAATAAAAACGGTGCTTTAGGGTGATATTGAAGAGACAAATTGTTGAATAAAGTCATAGAATTTTCACTTTTTAGTGAGATATTAATATGTTAGTACATTAACTAAGATGAACTAATGAGACCAATTGGTCTTTAGAATTCTATTGCACTTTAATTGTGCATTTATTGTATTTAATTCTTGTTGTAAGAAAAAAGTTATTAAACCAGTTATACTTTATGGCAACACTTTTATTGCTTTTTTGAATTTTATTATTGTGATGATACTATGTACAGTGATTCACAATTTATGTTGAATTTAATAAGTCACATAAGCTATCACATGGACTGCTGCTTTTTTGCTCATTTCTGAAGGCCGCTGTCATCAGTATGAGCTGTCTTTGTAGAAAAGCTGTGTAAAGACTTGTCAAAATATCTTTAAGGTTCCACAGACCAAGTAATATTAAGAAAAAATGAAACTCACCAAACTGAAATTGCTCGTTGTCCATTAGCCGAATGGATGCTGGAGCGCATCTCTGAAACGAAAATAAACAAAACAAAACTTCAGACATACAAATTCATATGTGGAGATGTGTCAAGACCCTCACCCATAGCTTTAAACAAATCTACAATATTATTACAGCTCAGCAAGTATTTTTAGGAAGCACCTACACTATCGAAATGATATTCCAATTAAAATAAAACCTTGTTTTTTAAAGGCAGTCGTGGGCAAAGAGAAACGCAGAGGAGCGGTGAGGTCCTGAATAGCATAATCAATAATTTAATTTTAACTTTGGATCACAGTTTGTTTATGGACTAATAAGAAGCAGTGCTGTAGAGAACGCTAGCACTGCGCTCGCTCATCAATAACAGCAGCAGGTCCGCAGACTAATGAGAGGCTGAGATCTAAGGCCATTAGCCAGAGTCTGAGCAGATCTGCAGGTACACACGCTGTAATGAGAGCACACTCACACAGATCCCAGCTCTCTAACAGACAGACCATAAGAGCTCTCACACACACACACCACAGTCAATTCAGCATTAGCTACACAATATTCTCTATCAGATCCTAGTAAAGCTATATCTGAAAATATTATATAAAATAGGGCTGTCAAAAAATGATTCGAATTTCCAACATTCATCTAATTTAGAAAAAATCTCCACATTCGAAAACAATAAAACCTAGCATGCGAATTTCAGGTGCGCAGCCATTCCGGTTCATGAAATGCAATGATGTAAGTGTCACTGCATTTTCATGGTTTTGTTAGCCTATCCAGTTGAGCCCACTCAATGCCTTGCTGCTACGTTGTTTATTCAGAATATTGCAGAAAACAAGCGCATCAGTGTGGAGATGCTGTTTACGGCAAGCCATTCTCACAGAACGCATATTTATGGCATTTTCATCTATCACCGCTGCAATTGTGTCTTGCACAAGAGACACGTGTTTAGAAAGCCATGTGAAATTAATCCAAGTTCAACTTTTAAAAAACATGTCTCAGGGCTTTATTGTGGGTTTTTCCACATCTGACTGCATGTCAGGCTTTTAAATGAGGAAAGTAGCCTACTCTCTGTGATTGGTTTTCGGTTCTTCATTAAACCATGCATACGTGCACAGCACTGTTTTTTCTAGTTATTGAAGCAAATTTATTAATGGTTTCTAAACATTATTTTGAACATTCGGCACTTTTTTCAAAGATAGCTGTGTTATTTTATTACGCTTTGAAGAAACGTGCATAATATTTCACTTGATGCACCCTTTTGTGGCATCAGGAGAGAAGTCAAAAGCTTTTGAAATGATGCCTTTTAAAATCAAATATAATTTGAATTTTGATAATATTTAAGTAGAACATTCAAATTTAGTTTTTCAGTCATTTTGACAGCCCTAAAATGAAATAATAATTACATAAGTCTAATTTATGCTTTTGGCGTGCTTCATGCTAAATATATTCAGTAGGGTTTAAAGGTCTGAGGTCAGTTAGATTTTTATTTGCTGAACTGTGTAAGGAATTTGTTAAAACACAGCATTGCATGAAAAATCCAACATTCTGACATGATAAAATGTCCTTTAAACATGCTATTCATGCAAGAAACGTGCTAGCAACATGCTAAATTTGCTCTAAACAAGCTAAATCATGCTATCATCACGCTGAAACATCCAAGAAACATGCTAGTGATGTGCTAATTTGTGCTAGAAACAGGGTAAAGCATCATGCTGAAACAACAAGTGACATGTTAAAACATGCTAAAACAAAATAAGCTAAAATTATGCTAAACATTTAGGTAATGTGCTAACAGGCTAGTGTCATGCTATAAACATGCTACCAATGTGGTAAAACACTGACAGCAACAGTAAAGGCATTTCAAATTACTGCTATTTAAGTACATGCTGTTCTTTTGAACTTTTTATACAAATAATAATTGAACAAAAATCGTAAGCAAAAAAAAAAAGTTTATTCAACACTGATGATAAGTCAGCATGTTAGGATGATTTCTGAAGAATCATATTTATATTTTTATTATAATAGAAGTGTATTAAACATGTTTTCGGTGGGCTGATTGCCATTTGGTATAACCACAGTTTTACTAAAAATACTATGGGTAAACTATGGTTAATGTAGCAAAACCACAGTTTACCATGGCTGAACAACATAACTTTCTTTTGTAAAACGCTGGGTAAGACTAGAGTTATGATGCTGAAAATGTAGCTTTGAAATGACAAGAATAGATTACATTTTAAAATGTATTTAAATACAAAACATTTTAAACTAATAGTTCACAATATTACTGCAGCCTTGGCGAACACAAACTTCTTTCCAAAAACATTACAATAAAAAATCTTACCAATCCCGAATTTTTGGAACGGTAATGTTCTGGTCATTTGTATCAGTAACTGGTTATAACGTCATTTTGAAATCAGCACCAGAATCTCTAGAAAAACAGGTGAGTCTGAGCCCTGCTGCATGTGTTTTTGAGTCCTGCACTGACCTGCCTGGCCACCTCTCTCAGGCACGCCACACCCTGCTGGAAGTTTGGGAAGACGACAGAGCCGTACTTCTGATACTCAGGAATGGGTCGGATCTTCAGTGTCACTTCAGTCACCACTCCCAGAGTTCCTAAAGAGCAAGACACATGCGCTTTATCAGCTTCAACATATGAGAACCCCAAGGAATATCTGATTCACTATCACCATCTCACACACAAGGCCTGAACATGTGTGATTTGTAAGAAGCATGACTTAAATAGTCTTTAAAAACGAGCAAAGGATGTCAGAGAGTTAAAAGTTTACGCAACACACACACAAGAATGTAGCCCCTGGCTCTCTGCAGGAGATCTGCGTGTTCATTTTCACCTGAATGCTCAAGTTTCTTCCGCTCTAAAAGGAAGCAGAGAGATTTACAGACTGTGCTGTGTGACATAAAGCAGGTCAGTATCAAACGGCACACTGGGGGGAGAGCAGAGCCACCGAGGGCCTGGCGCTGCAGGATTCCTGTCCCAAACCAGCATGACCTCTGACCCCTGAGGGAAACCCTACATCTGCGGCTCTGAGACTGGGCTTCTAGACTCATTACTGACAGCCCAGAGTGAGCGTACTGGTGATAAAGTCCTGTGGAGAGTTTATGTGACCCATCAGTGAGAGCGTATGCTGGACGAGGCTTTATGAGCAGAACAAACACACCGCTCACCCTCATCCCTTCACTCACAGTCTTCATTAACGTGCAGTACAACTGCTAAAAATGTTTGTTTGTTTCAGTAAAAACCTGTTTATTTGTTTAACTGTAAGTTACCATATCACACATGGTGAAAATATATGGTTTAATGTTGCTTTATATAGAATTTCACTTTAAAATGCTGCCAAAATTGTTGTTTTTAGATGTGAAAAAGTAATAATGTATAATTTATGGTGAAAAACAGTAAAAGTAAATTGTTAACATCACATTATATGTAATTGTACTGTTAAATACAATCAAACTATAGTTTTCGGAAGGGAAAACGGATTTATATAATGTTTGGTGAAAAACTGTAAATGTTTAAACATTAACGGTAACATTTTGTCATTTGTTAACATTAGTTGACAAACATAGCTTGTAATTTTAATAATGCATTAGCAAATGCTGAAATTAGCATTAACAATTAATTAATCCTGTAGAAGTATTGTTCTTGTGAATTAATGTTGTTAACTAATGAACCTTAGAGTAAAGTGTTACCACATTAACTACATAATTATACTGTAAAATACTGTCAAATCTGTGTTTTTGGAAGTAAAACTGATTTATTATATAAATTATGGAGCAAACAGTAAAAGTAAATAAGTTTAATGTAATTTTACTACAAAGTACTGTCAAATATATGTTTTTTTGGAAATAAAAACTGATTTGTTATACCATTCATGGTAGAAAACAGATGTTAATGTCACATATGCAACTTTTAAATACTGTATGCCTTTTAAAGGTAAAACCTGTGAATTACTATATAATTATAATAACATACTGATTATGAATTTAATTACCATATCAAAAACAGTAAAGATGCATTCCCAGAAGCCCTTGCATGACACAGCACATATGATTGTATTTTTTAATTAAATATTTTTTTATTTTTATAAATCAGGAGTAGCCTTTAGGGTGCTTTGTGTTACAATGTATGATATTAAATGAATGTTTGTTGCATTTTTTAGAGTGTGACCATAATGGTGTTTTGTATTTTTGTGTCCCAGTCTCTGTTTATTTTCTATTCAATAGCTGTGGAAATGCTTTATGAACAGGAAACTTAAGATGAACAGGGCTTTCTATTTCACTGCCTATATTATTATGGTGCTTATCAGAACATTTTAGGCTACAAAGAAGATTTTGGTAGCTTGGTCTATTAACGCTATCACTTAAGTAAAAAAATATTCAGGAGCACCTTCTGATCGAAAACAATGGAAAAGGAAGAATAAGTTACCAATTAAATAAAATCAGTATTAAAAAAAATCATTTGTACTACAGAGGTGGCACAGAAGAGCTAATTATTCAGGAACAAAACTGAATCCTATGTTACCAACTCTTTCTGCAATAAATAGTATTGAAAATGAGTAAAACCACATCTAATTTAGGATGGATAGTATAGACACTGGGACTCAGGCAGTGAACGGGTGTTCATGAATGGGGAATTTGATTAATTTAATAGATTCGTTTAAAAACACAAATTCATTCATAAACAAACAAGCTGTGTTTGAATAGAGATGTGCAGCTGCTCAGTTGTGAGTTTGTTTTGAACTTTTTTGGTCAACGAAAAAGAGCAAAATTAGGCAATACTGTTATAGTCAGAAGTGCAATAATATCAACTTTTTATTTATTGAAATCTTTATATCTTGCTCATTTTCTGTCATTTTTCTTATAGTTAACCGTCACCCGAAGCAGCAGCAGCAGCAGCAGCAGCTTTAGGGGCAGGCTGAACAAAACACTGAAAGAGCGTAGTTTGTTTCATTTCTCCTTTAGTGATTCACATTCACAAGCTGTCATCAGAAACCTAGACTAGACCACTGCTTTAAACATGCCAATAACCCAGATTACCATCAGACACACACACCTCTGAGATGGAAATCCTTACATCTAAAGATCTCCTGCCCCCGTAAAAACAACCACAATAACTCTGTCATCTGAACTTTAGCATGTCTGAGGGGAAATGGGTCTCTCTTAAGTGTCTAAATGCCCCTGACAGTACAAAGCCATTAAAGAAGCCAGATGTCCTTCATAATGGAATCATGAATGTTTAATTAATGCAGATTAATCCCGGGAAATATTCATCCTCCCACAAAGAATTCATATGAGCCATAAAAAGCTTCACAGACCATTTTACTAAACACAACGATTATGACCTATTTTCATCAGTTCAGGGCTTCATGAACGCCTTAATGACTTTCTAGAGAGACAAATGAACAACAATATCCTTTTCTTTGGATAAAGGTGATTTGTTTAAACAGCTTCATGACTCATATAAGAAAACAAGCACATAGTTCTGACTTGTCCTCTCTGAGGAGAGTGTGAGAAACATTGGCATTGAAAGCTGAACTTGTTTCGCTGCCCTCTGCTGGTTCACAGGAAAGCCCAAACAGTCTCCGTTTCAGACTTGTCCCTGGTCACCTGATGCACACAAACCTGGAAAGCACTTTCACAAGATGCAAGTTTCAGTCAGATGGCATGACCGCCAAATGACTTTTGGGAGGAAGAACTATGGACTATGGAGTTTTCCAAGACTTGAGCAATGAATAGTTGTGCATTTGTTGAAAATGTACTCACCCTGAGAATACCCAAGATGACGTTGAGTTTGCTTGAAATGTAGCATCGCATCACTTGCTGAACCAGTGGATGCTCTGCAGTGAATGGGTGCCATTAGAGTCCAAACATCACAGGGAGTGGACTTTTTTTACTGGAGGAAGTGTTATGGTAGATTACTCATATTTTGTTTAGAAGGATGATGGGAAGGAGTGGTGTGGATTACCTGTGGACTGTTGTGATGTTTTTAATCAGCTGTTTAGACTCTCATTCTGACGGCACCCATTCACTGCACAGGATCTATTAGTGAGCAAGTGACATAATGATACATTTCTCCAAATCTGTTCTGATGAAACAAACACTATACATCTTGGATGGCCTGAGAGTCAGTACATCTTCAAAAAATAAAAATTGGGTGAATGAGCTATTGCTTAAATTGTTCAGTTTGCTAAATTGTGCATTGTATATTTTTGAAACTGATCTATTTTGTAACTGTGCTTGGTCACTTTACATGTTGGTCTCTTCCTTTCGAAGCATGTGGTTACTGTCAAAAAACAGCAGAATGTCGGCGCTGATAGCCTTGTGGGCAGTGCACCGAGATTCAGCGCCGTTGCGCTTCGGGCGTCGCGAGTTCGAGTCCCGGCTCGCAGACCTTTCCTGATCCCCACCCCCCCCCATCTCTCCACCGCTTCACTTCCTGTCAGTTCTGATCTATCCTATCTAATAAAAGGCAAAAATGCCAAAAAATAAATCTAAAAAAAAAAAAACAACAACAGCAGAATGGACAAGACTTCATGCTGATATGACTGCAGCTCCACAAGAGAAGCCCAACATGACCTTAGATAAAGATAAACAAAACGTTTCCTTAACAAATCTCTCTGATTAAGATACTGGTTTTATGAAAAGTGACTGATAAAAGTCTCACTACAATATAAACAACACCCTATGCTTATCACTGACCCAACCATGTCAAACTAACATCAGTGTGCACAATGAGAAGATGATCCACTAAAAACAGATACTATGATGTGAGATGTGAATTTCAACTCAAAAAAATGTACAAATTTTACATGGGAAAAAAAAGAAAGCTATTCAGTGTTAAGAATTTGCTAGAAATGTTCTTAAAGGGGTCATATGATTCGATTTCAAATTTTTCTTTCTCTTTGGAGTGTTACAAGCTGTTAGTGTATGGATATGATCCCAGAAGTTGCAAGTCTCAAATTCAAAGAAATATTCTTTATAAAAGTTATGACTTGTCCACACCCCACTAAAACACCTCGTTTAAACATGCCCCCACTTTTCTACGTCACAGAGTGAGTTTATTTTCAAACACCACCAAAATGTTTACACAAAGAAAGAAGGCGGAGCTATTATTCTGGCTGTAGTGTTGCTGCGGGCGCCATGTTCTGGAGACG